>JABTTQ020002998.1:0-462344 GCA_016081115.2 Rehmannia glutinosa | reverse complement strand
TCAAAATCTCTAGACACATCATTGGGTCTGTAGTTGGTCCCATTGGAATATTATATTTTGAATTGGCTAAGGCTTGTTGGGAGGCTATTCTACCAGGTGATGTTTTGATACAACCAGCATCTTTTCTTTTTTGTTTGAACAGTATTTGGTCGAACAAAAGTGGTGAGGTTAAGAGTCTTATTATCATGATATTATGGGCTTTGTGGAAAACTCGAAATGATATTATCTGGAACCAGAAAAGTCGTACAACTGCCCAGATAATTAATCTTGCAAACGTTCAGCTTTTTCAGTGGTCGGCGGCACAGGTTACTCCTCTTGCGGACTGGTTTTTATTGCCTTGTGATGGTGCAACTAAATGGCAAAAGCCTATGCATGGATGGCTCAAATGCAATGTTGATGCATCACTCTTTTCAGACTCATCCAAGACTGGTTATGGCTGCGTGTTGAGAGATTGGTCTGGTACTTTTTTGGCAGCAAAGCAGGGGACTTCAACAGGTTTATTCACTCCGGAGGTGGCTGAAGCTTTGGGAATTAAGGAAGCTTTGAGTTGGATCAAGAGTTATTGGAATGCCTCTCCAATATGTTTGGAGTCTGATTCCTTGACAGTCATCAAGGCTTTGAGAGGAAAATCAGGAGATGGTTCTTTTTTTTATGATATTATCAAGGATTGTAGAAACTTATTAGAAGGTCTACCTAAAGTGTCGTGTGTGTTTATCAAGAGATCAGCGAATGTTGTTGCTCACGTGTTAGCTAGAGCATCATATTGTGTGTCTGGTGTCGTTGAGTGGAGTTTAGAACCTCCTCTCTTTATTTGTAACGAATTGCAGTTCGATCTGCTATATTAATGAAAGCTTTCCCTTTTGATTTCGAAAAAACTAATAGTAGATCCAACCAAAATAATTTTGAACTAAAATTAAGTTTGTGTGCAGGATTGAAAAAAAAAATTATTTAAGATATTATTTTTATAAAAATAAGAAAACAAATGGATATTTTCATTAAAATAAAGCCAAAACAAACATGCATCTAAACTTTAAAATAATATAAAAGGAGAAGATAACTATAAAATGACAACATAAGGCCAAACATTTTCCTAAATGGCATGAAGACGTGGAAAGGACAATTTCGTCCCTGCGTCACAATCACATTCCCGTCCTACGTGGGATAATCTAATTGGATGCCTGACAAATCACATAGGTGTAGTGAATTACCTTTGACCCCAATCCTCGTGTCGAAACTTCACACACTCCCCTTCCTCTCTGATCGAAGTGTAAGTAACAGAAACAGAGCGAGAAGAAAATCAAGAACCAAAATTCACGAAACAATTTGAAGAATCCCTAGAGAGAGATTAATGTTTCACCCAACATTTTGAAGAACCAAAATTCTCTCTATCTTTCTATCGATAACATCAGATCATACGATTCATATTTGTGAAATTATCATTTTGATACGTAGATTATATATAGATTGATTGATTTATAGGTTTATGTGATGGCCTGGTGTATAAAGGATGTGAACAGATCGGCATCGGCCGCTTTCGCGCCGGATGGTGCGTACATGGCTGCGGGGACCATGGCGGGGGCGGTGGATCTGCAGTTTAGCTCCTCCGCTAATCTGGATATATTCGAACTCGAATTTTTGTCAGACGATCGGCAGCTTATCTTGGCAGGCTCTGCGCCGAGTTCTGAGCGCTTTAATCGGATTTCTGGGGAAGGGCCCTGCGAATTCCGAGGAGTATTCTCTTGGCCTCATTGCGGGTGGCCTCGTTGATGGAAATATTGACTTTGGAATCCTAAGCCTCTGATCTGGTGAGTTTAATTTGGTGGAATTACTTTCCGGATTCCATTGCTAGCATTTCCGAATGATTGGATAATCCTTGTTTTGTCGAATGTTTGAATGTTCCTGCATTTGATGAATGTATGGATGGTGTTTTTGTTTATAAGTTAGAACAACTGAGAACACTCGAGTGTTGGATATTATGAGTTATTTGATCGTTTAATTTTGTGAATCATATATTTGTCGCCGAACTGGCTCTCTGAGTATTACTTCCCCTCTTTCTGGTGTTCGTTTATTTCAAAGAAATTGAATGTGGGAAATTTATTATTTTGGTGATTGATTTTGTTTTTATTCAAGACAACTATTTTCTGTTACTCAACATTGGTGGTTTCATTTGATTATTGCCACCTTTGGTAGACCTTTTTCAAGTGATAAAGATTTGAAGTACTTTAGTCAATTTTTATCCAGCAACGTCACTGTATGCATGTCTCAGTTTTATTTGGTGAAACGAAGAAAGGAAGTCTGGCTTTTACTTCGATTCAGTTTGTTTTCATTTTTATTTTCTTATTTTTATTTATTGTTGTTAGTTTTTTGGGGACACTAGTTTAGTTTTCAGCAATTACATGATGGGAAATGCTGCATGTTAGTATTAATGTGGAAAAAATGCTGCTTATCCAATTCTGTTTATCGCTAACTTCTGTCCCATTTTCTGTCATTTATCGCGAGTTATGGTCTTTTCAAGCCAAAACTCTGAAATAAAATAGCCAAGAGTAAAAATGTACCTTCAAGAGTTCAAAGTGAAGGGTTAAGTGCTGTAGATTTTGCATTCATTTAAGGTGGCTTAGTAAATTAGTTCTTTGTTTGCACATAAATGGCCAACTAAGGAGACTCCGACTACTATGATATGGTCGCTTAGGATTTGGAAAATATTTCTGATTTGGCTGTCACTACATAAAAGAATTTTTAATTACTACTCCTCAGTCCCAAACTGTGGGGATAATGTGACCCGATATGGAGTGTTAGAAGAGAGTTGAAAAAGTGTATGTTTTATGTACTTCTACATTTCACCATTAAAATTCATGGCGTCACATTATTACTTTAATAAGAAAGCAGTTTTTGTTTTAAGAACTGGAATTTATTTTAAAATATCTAAAAATGAAATGAGAGCAATGAATATGGGAGAAAGGAATGAAACCGTATATGTCAGCTAATTGATTAAAAAGCATGTTCAACTGATCTGGAACAAATTGAATTTAGAAGAATCACTAGTATTCTGCAATTAGTGGTTTATTCTCATATTCTTATGCACAAGAAAATTATTTTTACTCTAGAATTTTGCTTTCTGCAAATTAGGAAATACATAGATATACACAGAGGAAATCGACTTGAATGAACAAGTTGGGTAGACAGAACTTGCTGCACACAAAATAAAATATACTCTGAAACAAAAATAATCATGCTAATATATGCAATTCTTTTTATTGATATTTTTCGCCAATCCTCAGAAGTATTCTCTGTTATGGTTAAAATTATGTTCTTATTTCATCAAAATAATTGTTGCAAGAAAAAATCATGAACCAGTAAGATTTAACAATAATGGTCGGCTTGACTGGTTTGCCAGTCCTTTGTATGCATTGCCATTAGTAGGCAACATGGTGTGTTTTATTCGCATGATTTCATGAGAAGCCCACCAGCCTCATTATTAGAGGAAGGAAACTGGTAGCACGTTAACAGGAGTTTGGGAGGTTAAATTGCAATTTTAGTCATGTAGGCATTTAGCTATATGGATATAGCAAAATGGTCCTGCAAAAGATCACGATTTGCAAAGAGAACCCGTAATTTTCAAACAACTCATGATTTCAGTCCCTTGGCCGACGGAAATTGATTTTTTCCCTAAATAATCCACGTGTCGACATTTCCGGTCAAAACTGCCGACGCGAACCAATTTCGCTTATTTGGACATCCTCCAAGAGAGTTGACTAGTTGATAGGATAAAAACTCAGTTAAAAAAAATTCACTTGGAGGATGTGAAAGAATTGACTAGTTGATAGCGAAATTTACTCAGTAAAAAAAAAAAAAACTCAGTTAAAAAAAAAAAATCACTCAGTAAAAAAAATTGACTAGTTGATATGCGAAATTGATTTCCACATCCATGGGTTTGGCCGGAAATGTGGACACGTCAATTTTTCCGACAATTTTTCCAATTTTCGGCACCAGAAGATTGAAATTGAGCGTTTTTTTTTTCAAATTACAGGACTTTTTTTGCAAATTCTGATTTATACAGGAATATTATCGCCAACCCCTATAGCTACATGACTAAAGTTGCAATTTAACCGAAATTGGGATTATGATATGTAATTTATTTTTGGTACGAGTGTAATATCTGAAGCGCACGTATGTGTTATGTTATCGGTCAGGAAAATGACTTTGATATTATTTTTCTGGTAAGATAAAATTAACATTTCAGTATGGTATTAAACTGGAGACTTTTTTTCCTATTAAAAATATATTATTATATGGTTTTATCATTGGAAAACAGTGTTTTGTAATTTGTTGGAGAATTCTTATAGGTGAGATGTTTTAATAACAGATTTATTTTATTCTTTTTTGAATTTGTTGAAGCTAAACTGGATTATATATCAACATACTGGCAGTATTGGTGGAGTCTGAAATAATATTTGCAATTTCATTGTTGCTCAATTCTCAACCATTAGTATGATTGCAACATTTGATTTTGAACTGATAGATGTTTAGTGTGCACCTACACAGTGGTGTGGGGCTCAATGGACTTACTGCGGGTACGATTCAGTGCTTGATTGTGCAGTGTATTTCATTCTGAGTTTTTTTGGCCATTCAATTTTCCACTATTGCCTACCCCGCAGTGGCGGAGTGTGATCATGCTTCTTTTTTGCCAGAACTCTGTTTTGGATGCAATATTTTATAGTTATGTTTGACATTCTTTATTCTGGATAAAAACACTTTCTTTGTCCTATTTTTGTCTGTCCAAGTTGGCTCAAGACGGATTTTCAGTGAGTTGAAAATGTGAAAGTTTGGTGTAACTTTAATTATTACCTTTAAAATTGTAGTGGTTAATAGTAAGTGATGTCACAACTCACATCATAACTATGATCGACGATATTTTTGGCAACATCTTTTATTTTATGAAGTGGAGTCCTAATTTGGGACATTCTAAAAAGGAATGTCCCAAATAGAAAATAGAAAGCATAAATTTGCGACAAAAAGTCAAATTATTCTCTTCAATGTTTATTTGACTCTAGAAACCTTAGTGTCTTCTGTTATTCCAGTTTACTTTTTTTGCTGCTGTTTTTGATTTTTCTTGATACATGTCTTGACTATTAGTTTCTTGTTTCCAGTTCCGGCACATGTAAAAAGGGTTCTGATACAACTGAGAATTCTTTTTGTTGGGAATCTTTCAAGACACAGAGGGCCTGTAAGTTTGTGCTCTTTTATCCGCCATTTTCTATGCATTTTTGTATTTCCACTTTAATTGTGTCTCTTATGATTGATGGTGGATCGATTTGGTTTCTCATATGCTGCTCAGGTTCGTGGTTTAGAGTTCAATTCTCTTTCTCCAAACCTTCTTGCTTCTGGGGCTGATGAAGGTGATATTTGTATATGGGATGTAACAAAACCATCAGAGCCAAGTCATTTTCCACCACTGAAGGTAATTGATGATTAATATCTAAAAAACATTTTATGCAAGAAACTTTATTCTGCCAGTTTCCATATGTATTTGTTAAACATACTTTGGGAATATATGACCAAATCTCTTGGTGGCCCCTGCCATTTTGAGGAGCGAGTTTGTTGAGCCGATAATTGTTCCCCTATCTGGAAATTCTGCATTCAATTGTAACTTGTGTTTTCGACACCCACAAACACACAGAGGGAGGATGTATATTCCTGATAGTAGGTTCGAATAACTCATAGAATGAAAATATGTTCGGTAATCTTAGTGGACAAACTAATGTGATATATTTGGAAGATTTTTAAATGTAGATGACTTGTAGTTGTTTTATTGTAGTTTGTGGTGGAAGATATATTTAACTGTAGATGCATTATCAATGTTGTTTTATTGTAGTTGGGGGAGGGGGGGGGGGAGGTATGGTACATTATGTTTAGCTAATTTCTTTTTACTTGATTGTTTTTTAAGGGGATCCAAAACACCATTCCCGGAAAACATAAGTGCAATCACATTTTCATTACTGGAGAAGAAAAAATGGTTATGGAGAAAAAAATCGAAACACATGAATCTTTCTATGAGATTGGTTATGTGCCAAGTTCATGAAAGCAGCAAACTAATCGTTGTAGGATTGGTGAATCTAAACTGGAAAGCAGCTGATTCATTATCTTACTTGCTCAAGAAAGGTAGATAATTTTAACACGCTGATAGGTTCTTGATAATTGCTGGCTCAGAGGATATGAAAGCGCTTAGTTTCGAGTTGCGTTTCAAATCAAGACTGCCGGGGGGGAGGGGGGGGGGTGAGTGGTATTCATCGTTACACTTGGGAGGGTAGGGTTCTGGATACAGGTAATCCTCTACATCAGGTAGAAAGAAGGAGAAGAGAAGGAATTAAAACCAAACACTTCTTTGTTTGGTATCATTAAAAACTAAAAAGCCAGTGGGAGGAAAAGATCTATGTGGATTTTTGATGAATCAATGGGACCGTATTGGTACCATTTCACTAATATGTATAAGTTTTAGGTCCATTTTGTTTCACATCCAAGATTAGGTCATGGAAACTTAGACTTTTTGAACTGTTTCACAGGGTAGTGGATCTGCGACACAATGTGAGATTTCATTTTTGTCCTGGAATAGCAAGGTCCAGCACATATTGGCCTCCACATCATATAACGGACAACTGGTAAGAAGGCCTCTCCTCAGTATGACTTATGCCCTTGAATCTTTCATTTCAATTTAGAATAATTCGCATATATGTAATTTCAGTGGTTTGGGATCTGAAGAAGCAAAAGCCAGTTATAAGGTAAAAATGTTTCCTATCAAATGTGAAGTAGGATTGTTCATACTTCAACCATTGACCGTGGACGGGAATTTATCTCCATGTTCTGATTTTTAATATGGCTACAATTGCAGTTTCTCTGATTCAATTAGAAGGAGGTGCTCTGTCATGCAGTGGAATCCCGACGTCGCGACTCAGCTCATAGTTGCTTCAGACGAAGATAGTTCACCTTCTCTCAGGGTAACAAATGCATTTGCCCTTAGTTTAGCTTTCCGAATAAAAGTTCTCTCTATATTCTGTCCAAGTTTATAATCATTATAATTGGCCGATTTTCATGTTCAGCTGTGGGATATGCGAATATTATTTCTCCAGTAAAAGAGTTCGTAGGGCACACTAAAGGTATGTTTTTTCTTTTGGGTTTTCACTTGACATTTTGTTAACTTCTTATTTCATTATTTTGCTTGTTGATTGTCCCATTTCCGGTTTCCCAAATATATTGTTACTTTCGTAGTTTTTCGTCATTTAAAAGTGGAAGTGGTCAATCTCTTACTATGTATGGTTCATTTTGCTGATTAGCTATCCTGATATGTTTGTCATCAACAGTCATCCACTCATTGATCATTAATCTATTATCCAAGTTCCATCTTTTGGAAAAGTAATTATTCAAGTTTCATTGTCTATCATATCTATTTTTCTGGGTCACACGAGTTTTTACTTTCATAAATACCTTCTACAAAAGAAACATTGAAAATTATGCATATGATGAATATCGGCATAACACAATTTTGTTTCTTCTTGTTGATCTTGGAAGTTGGGTTAATAGAATTAAAATTTTAATAAAATCATATATGTTGCTGGAAAACAAATCTGATTAGGCCAACTTGATTTCAAATCTGGTCTTATAGAAACTGTCGCACTTACAGTAGTAAACCCATTCATTAGTGGGTAAGGCTTGTGGGCGTCGGGCTTGGAACTTACTTGAGTCATCTGCTTTACTGTAAGGTAGAAATTTGATCATATATTACAGAGATAGGTGGGAGACTTGCAAAATTTGATCCTGGATGATCCGTGCTACCTGAATGAACACTTTCTTGTTCGTTTGCCACCTCAGAATGGAGGATGACCAAGGGACTTTTCAACATCAGGATGACTATGCACATCAGAGATCACTGTAGCAAATTTGTTATGTATTTCTGGAAATATAACATATTATGTTCTCTATATGTGTGGGCCGATTTGGTGGAAACCTAATATAGAACTTAAGATTCATTATAACTTGCTTTATATACATTTTTCACGTCTACATGTGTCCTGCACTGATGTAGAAGTATTTATTGTTGCTGTCACACTCCGCCCCTGTGACATCCTTACTCAGGACAACTGATAGCATCAGATTCTTTTTAGCTGTCTACATTCTCATTTGTTTTCTTTGTTACTTTTAGTCTTAATCACATCAGTATTTTGATGACCATGCCTTTTACTCATAATTAATTTCTTATATATTACCTGTAGGCACTCATTTTAATTTGTCTCTCTTGCAACAGGTGTGATCGCGATGTCATGGTGCCCTATTGACAGCTCTTATCTGCTTACCTGTGCCAAAGATAACCGTACTATTTGCTGGGACACTGTATCTGGAGAGGTGAACTTTTTATTGCTCATTTTTCCTGTGTATGCAACTTTATTGTTGTTCTTTTTGTTCTTCATTCTTTGAGCTGATGTTTTGCCAATATGACCATGGTTTAGTGAATTTTTTTCTGTAGATAGTGGCTGAATTGCCTGCTGGAACCAACTGGAATTTCGATGTGCACTGGTATTCTAAAATCCCTGAGTCATATCAGCATCTTCATTTGATGGGAAAATTGGCATTTATAATATAGAGGTTATTTCCAATTCCATGGAACTAAATTCAGTGCTTTTTCTGATTTTTCATGAAGGTTGGTCTGAGTGACGCAGTACATCACAGAAAGGTGGACTTGCGTTAACCTTTCTTTTTAAGTTTATGGAGCAAGTATCATATGCAATAAACTTTCAATATACCACCGTAATACATCATGGTAAACAATAGGGCTAGAGAAACCTCATTATTTAGCTACAAGCATTTTATGGCTTCTTTGGCCTCCTCAAGATGGAAGTTATAACAAAAGTCAGGCACAGGGTCACATGTGAATATGTACTTGATCGAATTAGTGCTCATAGTCAATAGAGCATGAAATGATTACAATAGTAATTCAGGATAGAATATGAAAGTTCTTTCCTTTCATTTTGTGTTTCTGAACTTATTTATTAACTTTTCTAATAATATCTCGATTTGTTTATCTGCCTTGTGACTCTGATATGCTTATGAAAATGCAGGGTTGTGGTCGATATGGTCTTGGAGAGAGCGATTTTGGTGCAGGTATTGCATTTTTTAGATAGTAGTTAATGTTGTCCGACCCATCTCCATGGAAAAATGTGGGAATGAATAATTGTTCTGGCACAAAGCTCCTAACATATAGGAAATGCATAAGTTAGGTCATGCGTCTTTTGCTAGGCAGTCCAGTTAATGAATAGTGAGTTCTAAGGCTCCTTTACTGAGATAGGTTTAAATTGAATGATTAGAAAATAAATCCTGAAAGACATATATTTCTGATGCTGCTAGAGACAATTTGTCTTTGTTGGATGTTAGTGAGGCAGTTAAATGGTCTGGAGGGGAAGAAATTAAATTAAGTGTAACAACCAGCATTAGAGGGTTGCCTGGCCTACGGTTGTTATTTTTGCAGTTTCTCTTTATCATTTCCTAATTTTCCAATTATATTGATGAGACAGTTGTGAGGAAGGTGTCTAGTTGGTCGTTACCCAATTTCCGGGAATTTATTAGAATCAGTAACTCTGTAGGCCATATTACAAGAGTTCCTTCTTTTTCTCCCGTTATTCTTCCTCCAGTTCTGTTTCTAATCAGCAATTGTGGCATGTGGTAATAATTTCTCCTTGCACTGTGTTAATTTGGTTATGGTTTCTGCATTCATGTGTTGTGCAGCATCATTGAGGGCTCCAAAGTGGTACAATCAAAAAGCTGGAGTATCATTTGGTTTTGGAGGGAAACTTGTTTCATTTCACTCTACTGAATCTCGAGCTGGATCTTCAGAGGTATCCAGAGGGCATTTTCATTGTTGATTTCTCTAAAAGTATTGTACATTTTGTGTGACTGAATCTTTTCCAGGTCTATGTGCACAACTTAGTTACAGAACATGGTTTGGCAAGTAGATCTTCTGAATTTGAAGTTGCAATTAAAAATGGGGACAGAGCAGCTCTGAAACTTTTGTGTGAAAGGAAATCTCAAGAATCTGAGTAAGTATTATCTTTCAGACATATGCCATTAACATGTTGTGAGATAGGTATCTATAACCTATTATTTCATGCTCAGGTCTGATGAGGAGAGGGAAACGTGGGGCTTCTTGAAGGTTATGTTCACCGAGGAAGGGACCGCAAGGTCAAAGCTTCTTTCCCATCTTGGTTTCAGTCAGCCTGCTGAAGAAAGCAATGCTGTAAATGATGAAGTCTCTGAGCAAGTGAATGTTCTTGGTCTAGACGAGAGTGTGACTAATAAAGAAGGAATATCTGGGAACAACGATTCCTCCTTATTTGGAACTGATAATGGGGAAGATTTCTTCAATAATCTTCCTAGTCCTAAGGCAGATACCCCTTCGGCGACTTCTAAGAGTGAATTTATCATTGGAGACTCTGTAAAGGAATCCCAACAAGAAATGAATGGGCAAGAGGAGAGTTCTGATCCGTCATTTGATGATGCGGTACAACGTGCTTTGGTCGTTGGGGACTACAAGGGGCAGTTGCACAATGCATATCTGTGAATAGATTGGCAGATGCTTTGGTCATTGCTCATGTTGGTGGCGCTGCCTTGTGGGAGCGCACACGTGATCAGTACCTGAAGACTAGTCGTTCTCCATACCTAAAGGTGGTAAACGATATTGTTTAGGTTGCCCATTCACTGAAAGTTTTCCCATGTTTTCTGATAATGATTTCATCGCTTGTTGCTGGTTGTTTATATGATTTTCTCTATATTTGCTATACCTCAGGTTGTGTCTGCCATGGTAAACAATGACCTCATGAGCATAGCAAACACAAGGCCCCTGAAATCATGGAAGGAAACACTTGCTCTATTTTGTACAGTATGTCTCTATCCTGACAAACCAGTTGGTTATATGGCGTTTCAAAGCATGGTCGCATGCTATGCAAACATTGATCAATCGTACCTTATATTCCAATTGCTCAAAGACGCCAACTGTTTTTACTTTTCTGGAGCATGTAGTGTGCTTATGTAAAAGTGAAGGAATAAATTTATTATGAATGATGACATCATACCTTTTAAATCCATGGCTCCTACTCGATTTCTTGCATTAGATTTTTAAGAATATATTTCTAAGAACCCCCAGTTGTCAGAGTAGAGCTTTCTTATGACACGTTACAAAACAAAATGTGTGTGCTGTGGTCAGATATCTATGTAGATAGGCATATAGGAAATAGATGGATAGGTGAGTATTTGTATAATGTCATGTCTGGTTTTATGTGATGACACAATTTCTGATCAAGCATATTTAAAGTTTGGATCAGTGGGTCATGACCTGAAAACTTAAACAAGATCAAGGTTTGGGAGTTCATCTTAGTTGAGGCCCTTGGAGCTTGTTTCTGTGAAAGGAAAATTTGCTGTGAACTATGGCAGTATTAATTTTGGGTAATATCGACTCTCAAATGGAGTGAACGCCGGGTCATTTATAAAACGTACCTTTTTGGATGCCATGTCAGCTGTCACATTCATAGTGAGTGAAATTCTTTCTCTTCAGATACTTAACGACATTTTGTGGTTACAGGTGATACTGTCTATTGATGTTTGAAACAACCAAGTTGCCCTTCCAAGATATAAATTGTATTGTCAATTTGTATAACTCTATCTATGCCTCTTTGTATGCACTTATTCTCATCGGGCATACTTGTAGAATAAATAGAAATGCAATATGTTATTCTATCTCTTTGTGGGTATTTGGTTCAAAGTTTTAATGACTCCTGCTCGATTGATGATTATTTCTTGACATTGTTTTGCACAATGCTATCATTCAGTTTGCGCAAGCCGAGGAGTGGACTCTATTATGCGACAATCTTGCTGCTAGACTCGTGGCTGCTGGTGATAAAGCTGCAGCAACACTGTGTTATATATGTGCTGGAAATATTGATAAAGCAGTGGAGATGTGGTCAAAGAATCTTACAACAGATCATGATGGAAAACCTTATGTAGACCGTCTCCAGGTAAGCATGCGTTGGTCAAACATCATCAGACAAGAGTTTATGAATTTACACTTATATTCATTACTTATCTTTTTAAGGATTTAATGGAGAAGACCATCGTCTTTGCTTTGGCTACTGGACAGAAACGATTTAGTGCTTCGTTATGTAAGTTGGTTGAGAAATATGCTGAAATACTAGCAAGTCAAGGGCTTTTAACTACAGCGATGGAATACTTGAATCTTTTGGGGACTGAAGAATTGTCTACTGAACTTATGATCTTACGTGATCGTATAGCTTTTTCAACCGAGCCAGGTGTGTCTGCCGTCTCTTTTGCCATACTCTAATCATTATGAGATTCCACCAAATTAGGTTTCCAGATTCTGTTGTCTATGAGAAGTTCTCTGCAAGCCCGGCGCCCAAAACAAAACCAGGTTGTGCTTTAGATTGTTATGATATGCCTTCCATAATTCTGTACATCCATCTGAAGAAGCATGTTAGTCATATTGTATATGTATTTAACTATTTTCTCTAAAGGTGCCACCTAACAGCTCTAATCCTCTTTTAGGTGGTCATGATAATGCCAATCTTGCATTGTGTGTGGAGTGGTAGAGTTGAATACCTTCGCAAAATGCATGACATAGATGCAATATAAAATTTCATTATTGAATTTGTTTAAGCAATTATATTGCACAAGATTTGGGAATCTCTTGTGGCTAAGCATCCTTTAAGTTGTTTAATGAAGCTATTTCAAAGTCATATCTCTAGTTTCGTCTTTTAAAAAGTAAAACAACTTGAGCATGAAGGGCAAATCCTGTGTCCTTCGCAGGAATGGATGTTTCTGAAAAAGGTAATTTTGCTTAGGCATTAGCTTGTTTTTGAATCCCACTACTTGCTCCCCTCTTGATATCACAATCTTATTTTTCAACCCACATTTTGGACTGTTGTTCTGACAGTTGCAATCAATTGGACTCTGATTATTAAATATCCCTCTGAAGTCAAAACTAGGACCAGATGGGGAACAATGTCTGAACTTATTGTCCCACTTCTGCTAGCAACAGGCAGTAACTCTTAGTTACCCTTTTATAGCTGCAAAATAAAAATGTAACATATTCAACCACCTAATTTTTTATTTGTCATTGTTGTTTGATTTACCATAATATATATTTTCAATGTGTCTATATATTGGGCTATTGAAAAAGATGGTGTTAACATTTCTTTTTTATTTGCTATCATTGTTCGATTTCCTGAAACATGTGTCTATATTTAGCGATATCTATAAGTGACGGCATGTTATGAGTGCACCTGTTACTGTGAATTGCATGATATTTCTTTCATCCTCTATACACTAGCTTTATGTATCCAAATTCTGCTTTTTAATATACTTTTCAGAGAAAGAGATAGAAGACTGCGACTTATGAGAATACTCGGTTACAAAATGGATCTGCATATGGTGCTGATCAATCAAGTTATGGTGTTATTGATGCATCTCAACATTATTATCCGGTATATACCTCCTGCTTCTCGGCATCTGAAACATTTTATTCTGATTGATTTATGATTCTTACTTTATATATTACTGTTGCTTTGTTTCCCTCAGGACACAGCACCATCCCAGACGCAACCAACTGTTCGAGCAGTCCCTATAGTGAAAATTATCAGCAGCCATCTGCTAATTCATTTGGTAGGGTACAATGCTCCTCCCACATATCAACCAGTTCCCCAACCTAATACCCAGCCTGCCAGATTTGTTCCTTCTGAGCCAATTCCAGCTCCAATGGTGATAGTCTTATACAATTTATGTTGTCAATGAAGTGTGTTTTGGTTCGGACTAGTGAGGCTATTTTATTTAGGGATAATTACAAAACAGCCCTTGAGGTTCGGGCTAATTACAAAAAAAACTAGAGGTTTTTGAAAATTGCAAATCCCCCCGTTGAGGTTTGATTCCGTCTTACATTTTCCCCCTTCACAAGGGAACACATTTCAAAAAATCCCCTTATAGTTGATAAATATTACTGTTACCCCCTTAAATTTAAGACATAATCAAACTTGAGGAATCTTTTTCAATTTTGAAACATCTCGTCTTTTCTTAGTTTTGAAACATCTCTCGGTTTTTTTTTGTAATTGGCCCAAACCTCAGCATGTTTTGTAATTATCCCTTTTATTTAAGCGAATTCCAACATATTATGTATTCTCAACGTCCTTGCAGGCAGGGTATCCTCCACCTCCTGTTAATACTCAACCTGCTGCGAAATTTGTTCCTGCAAACCCTCCTTTACTGAAGAACTTGGAGAAATATCAGCAGCCATCATCCTTGGGTTCCCAATTATATCCAGTATGCTACTCCACCTATTACTTCGTTTCAACTTTTAGATTTTGGCCTTCATTTTGAGTTTGCCTTGTGTCACTTTTATAGGGAGCTGCTAACCCTAATTATCAAGCTGGTCCTCCTGGGGTTGGTGCGTATGGTGCTACCACATCTCAAGTTGGACCAACTCCAGGGCCAGTGATGCCCCAGGTCTTTACTCCTACTCCACCATCTAGAGGTTTCATGCAAGTGAGTAACTCAGAGGTTCAAAGACCTGGGATGAATCCGGTGCAACATCCTAGTCCTACTCAGCCTGCTCCGGTGCAACCACCTGTATCTCCTGCTGCTCCCCCACCAACTGTGCAGACTGTTAATACTTGAATGTACCTGGTATAAATATTTTTCTCCTCATTTGATCTGTGTTGCCTTGTGCTTTGCGTGGTTTATTTATTTTAATCTGATAGAAAAGCTCTATTTCTAAAATAAGATGAACAGATGGATTGAAAGATGATTCCCACTTCTATCTTAAATACTCTAGTTATTGGTTTACAATGGGAGTGGGCAGTATTGTTTATCGTTCTCTTTCGGATTCATCGTGTTGCTCAGTGTTGCAGACTACTAAATAAGGCAAAAATAAAATATTGGACCCACAAGTTGCATTGCACAGTGGATTGATCCCCAATTCGTGAGCGACTAAAAGAACTCCATAACGTATTCTTTAGGTCAAAAATGAAACATACATTTTTCTGTGGGGCTGAGACAAATTAACAAAAATGGTGTATGATGACTGTGCATCCTTGTTGCTTCCTTGCATGTCCCAGTATTAGTTTGTAGCTCTACAGTATCTGACCCGCTTTCCAATTGATGTGCATGTCAAAGGATACATTAGCAACAATATTTTGACAGTAATTGAGATCAAGTCCCATAACTTTTTGCATAGGATAAACCCTTTCGCTTTAAGAATTACTGAAATGTCATAACTACTCATTTCACATGCATCTGTGTATGGTCAGTATCGTCTTTATGGATTGGCTTGATTTTGCTTGGACGGTTTCTTACCTAAAGTAATGCCAATTGGGTCAACCCAAGTTTATGCTGGTTTCTGGCTCTAAGGATCCAGACAGAGCTTGGTCCACAAAACCTAATGAAAAAGCTTAAACAAAGCTTGTTAATTTTTCATCTTTATGCTCAATTATTTCTCTCATGTTTATAAATTTGTTCCCCTAATTATGCTTTCCTTGCCAAGCACGTATCAATTTATTAGATTTTCTTGTGCCAATTGGGAAGAAACACCATGCTTTATCTTGGGTTTGAGGCTCGAAATAACTTCTATTTGCTTGACTCAACTCAAAGCAAAATAATTCATATACATCATATTCTTTCTGGGCCTGTAATTTTCATGATTCCTGATGAATATACTTATTTTCGCTAAAAAAGCAACTTCACGTCATTCATTCAGCTATCTTATGTTTACTTTTTATATCTGCTACAGCACAACAGAAGCCTGTGATTGCAACTTTAACAAGACTTTTTAACGAGACCACTGAAGCCTTGGGAGGATCACGAGCAAATCCAGCTAAGAAGCGGAAATAGAGGATAACTCAAAGAAGTTAGGTGCCTTGTTTGCCAAACTCAATAGTGGAGACATCTCTAAAAACGCAGCAGAAAAGCTTGTACAACTCTGTCAGGCACTTGACAATGGCGATTTTGGCACAGCCCTTCAAATCCAGGTAGCCAAGAATTCCTCTACAGTTACTTTTTTCAATTTTTTTCATATTTGATCGATTGATAGGAAACTACACTTTACACGTTAATGATGTGGTGTAGGTTCTTCTCACAACAAGTGATTGGGATGAATGCAATTTTTGGTTGGCAACACTCAAAAGAATGATCAAAACAAGACAGAACTTGAGATAAATTATTATATCAACCCCACAACTTACAGAAATTGTGATTTAGCATCGAGGTTTAGTTGTTTAATCGTGTTTAAACGTCATTTCTACACAAGAATTGGCATATTTAGATAGCATGCAGGTTTTGGTTTTACTTTATTCTACTCTTTTACCCCCATGATATCTTTTTTGCCTTTAGTTTCAACCAATTCCTTCATAACAGCTTGAGGAAAGATAGTTGTGAGGACATTGATAGTTGGGTTGAGATATAGATACATCTTCATTTTATAAGAATGCATTGTTGTAATGTCTCCTAGAGTCCGGCTTAGGAAACTTAGCCTATCACTATGTGAGGTCATTAGATTGTACTCACTAAATTAATGGAAATTACTTTTATGTTTATGATGGTGATAAAGTTTGTTGAAATATTTTTATCAATTTTTTTGAGCAATTGAAATATGTGATGAAACACCATTGTGAATGAGGATCCTGCTTGTAATGGAGGGCTCGTAATTTTATTCTATTTTATTTGTTTTAAAAAAAAAATCTGTTTTATTTTCATACAAACTTTTTCTGTTGGATTATATCTCCACGAGAATGAAATGAGAAGAATTATAGATAGAGTTGCTAACAATGCTTGGATTGATGATTAAAACAAAGTTTATTGATAGGAATTTTCCAGTTTTAGCTACTAGCCAATATCTTATTACAAATAATATTCATTTTCTCCTTGTGTTTCAGACCTAACAGGCAGTACCATGGCCATCTTTCTATCTCTTTGTTTTTCCTTTTATTCTCGTTTTTGAGATCAATCAAGAAATCCTCTAAAATTTAGAAGACCATCACAATGAAGGACTTTTAAATTGCACAGTAGGTGAACTCAACTATTAATGGCAATCAATGTAGTTTCAGTATTAATTACAATTATTTCTCTTAAGTCCTTGTGTCGATGCAATAGTCAATGTAATCTATTAACAATTAAATAAAATAATCTTCAGATATAAAATTTGGGAAATTTGATAAAATACTCCACCTAGGGTACTTTCGATTTTTGCCCCCTAACCCACTTTAAAAGACAATTTTACCCTTTACTAAAAAAATGGCGTAAGAAAGAGAACAGACGGGAGAATTTAAAGTTTTGGAAACCTTTGGTATTCAAATCAAAAACTCCTCTACCTCTTCCAATCTCGACCAACCCCTTCCACCCATTTGTGAAAGCACCGCCCCAAAGCCCACCGCCACCGGTCGTTTGGGCCTCTATTTCTCCCCGCTTATTGCAATGATGTTGTTTTCTCCTTCTTCTATAAAGGTATGTTTAAATTCATCTTCTTCCATAATGTGTGTTTAATGTGTGTAGTGTGTATTGTTATATTTGTACAAAACATTAGAGTTTGTCATGTTCCCATAATTTTGTTGATTAACATTATTTTTGAACTCTATATTTTAGATGTTTCATGTATTTGTTTATATAATCTTGTTTATTATTGGTAAAAATGGTTGTTTTGATGTAATCTTGTTTGTTGTTGTTGGTAAAAAAATGTTACACTTGAACAAAGTAGGTTGTGGTGGACATAGATATTTAAAGCATTAGGGTTTTGTGAGTGATAAAATTGTAATATTTCATATTAAATATTGAATTTTGTTTGGGTTTTTTTTTTATGTAATTTTGTATGGAGTTGTGTTTTTCCGGATTAAATTGTGTGTTTGGTTCTCGGTTGAACAAAGTAGCCGAGCCCACTTTGTACTTTGTTCAATGTACATTTAACCGATCCCACCTCTCTGCCCACTTTCCTGCCCAGATAACTTGTTAAAATTCGTCTACATGTGTGCCCACTTTATTGCCCACTATATATGTTATTTTCTAATTAGCCCACATGTTCGCCCACATGTATGTCCACTTCATATTTTACTTTCTGACTAGCCTATATTTTTGCCCACATGTTTCCCCACTTCATATGTTACTTTCTGATTAAACCACATGTTTGCCCACTTACTAACATGTCTATATTTTATGTTTAAATTGATAAAATGGGACTTGTTCCTAAGGATCATCTCTCGGCAAAGTTAAGTGGTCGTTGCAATTTATGCACTACGTTGGAAAAATTAAAGGGTATCTTAGTGGCCGTAATAAGAATAGACTCAAACAATCTTGTTTTGGTCATTTTTATCATGTGGAGAATATTAAATTTCGGGGCCAACTTTATCTACACTTTTTTAAGCAAGACACATCCCAACGAACAAAAAATAATATTCCACATCAATAACAAAGAGGCGCGTGTTTGGAATAAATGAGTTCTCATTGATTACATGACTTTCTTGTGGTCCTAAGTTTGTTGTTCTATCTAACTTCGACCCATTATGTTTATCGGATGTGGAAGACGCTTTGGATAGGTGGTGAAAGAGAGGAGAAAGGTGAGCGGGGATATGACTTTGAAGTTGGTCTTACTTGTATTTCCTCTATGATGCTCTATTGATTAGAGATTGTAAATGCAAAAAAAAAATGATAATGAATATGTACACTTAGTTGAGGATTTGGGTGCTTTCAATTCATATTCTTGGGTTTCCGTAGCCTTTGAATTTTTGGTGAGGAGACCCTAATCGTATGAATGGAAGAGTTGAGGCTACCAAGAAAGAAAGAAGGTCACTATCTACACCTTTCACCCTCCTCTTCAAGTTTGGGCATATGAGGCGATCCCCGATGGCGCTTAAAAATGTGCAAAAAGTATTCCGAGAAATAAGAACAGGTGCCACATATTCTACGTTGGACAAGCGAGGTTGTGGTATTATTTGACATATTAACGAAATTGGTTTTCAAGACTTCTTGGAGATGTGGATACGGTAACTAATCTTTGTATATAAATATTATAATATAAATGCATTCCAATTTCATTCCCACCCTATTGACCATTTCCTACCAACATAACCCTCAATACTTAAAAAAATGCCCACCTTCTTGCGCCCTTCCCATGTAACCACTCTGTCTCCTTCAAAAAATGCTCACCTCCGCCGCCCACCTGCCCGCCCACATATTGAATCGCTCATATTTTATTTAGTTATCTTTTATTTTTGTTTTACATGATCATTAATTTGTTAAATATTTTTGCGGGTTGTTATTCATCGAAATGGGTTCCCTCGAAGCAGAGACAAATGTTGAGTATTTCAAGAGTGTCTTGTATGGTCCAAGAATATTGAGAAAAATAGCAACAAAGAACAAACAAAGATGAGTGTCTTGAAAAGGAAGAAGCCGGATATTGTGGAGAATGAGGAGGAGAATCACGAGGATGAGTTGGATGAGGAGGATGAGGAAAATAAGATGAAGAAATGACGTCGACAAATATTATGAGAGAGGTCAAAATTGCGGTGAGACTTGAAGGGTTTGAGGATGAGGGTTGATGATATGGAGGCCTCTATTACAAAAAGACAAGAGCAATTGGAGGCTATGTTGAAGTGCATCATGGATAAAATAGGATGTTCACTTCTTGTTAAAGTTTCAAAAGATGCTCCCAAACATGCGGTCTTTCTATCGATAAGTCCGAAAACCTTGTTGATGTCGAGGTACTTGTGGGGACGACCCATTGAAAAATGCTAATCAAGAATCTTCCTCGGAAAATCTCATGCCCACATGTTAGCTCGACCGTCGGCCCACATTTCTGCTGAGCATACGCCCACATGTCTTCCGACCTTTCGCGCGTGTCTTCCAACACTTCGCCAACTTGTCTCGACCCGACTATTACCCACATGGATGCCCACATGTATGGCGACCTATCCGCCTAATAATCTATGAAGGAGGACTTCCCTTAAAAAATAAATGCTTTATTTTATGTGTTTAGGGATGGCGGCGGGAGGGGTAGACGGGTACCCGCCTCCCACCACTTAATGGGACGGATATGGGTAGTCTTTTTCGAATTTGGGATGGGTATGGTATGAGAAATTAGTACCCATTTATATATGGGTAGGGTATAGTTTTACCTCTCGAATACCCTTCACTACCCGAACCCGTTTACCCCTTAGTAACTTCTATTTTTTCCATCCGACATTATACATTTCCTCATAAAGTCAACATAAATATTTATTTGTACAAAGAAGATACAAAGTTGTTATTTATTTTGAAGTTGTGATCATATCAACTTTGTTTCATCTTTGCCAAGCTCGATAAAACTACATATCTAATGGTGTAGTTTTATAAATTAAATGATGTACTAGTGTTGATTCTCTGCTTTTAAGGAATGTATTGGTTACGTTGTATTTATGTGATACTTTTGATTTAGTTGATGAATGACGATAGCATGTAGTGACTTACAAAATTATAATAGTTAAATGTTATATTTATTAAGAATTTGACATATTATCATTTTCTTATATAATAATTAATTTTTGGTAAGGTGTCCATTTAAATAGTTATTTAAAATTCATATAGTTATAAGTTTTATATAAATAAACGGGGTTTAGGTGGGTTCGGGTAGTATGCGGGTATCGAGAAATAGATTTGGGATGGGTATGAGTAATAGATGTAGTTTTTAATCGGGTTTGGGGTAGGTACGGGTGTATAAATATTATAGGGTTCAGGTATGGATAACGCCCGTGGATGGGTATCCTACCCATTGTCATCCCTATCTCGTGGTTCAAAAGACCGAGTTGATGACATCAACAGTTAATGTTGAGATACATGATGGTGATGAATCTATTACGTTAGTCCTAAGAAATTAGAATCTCAGAAGAATATCAATATTGTGTATAAAAAAAAGAGTAGGAGCAAGAGGACTAGGAAGTCGGGGCCTTATCTCGTAGTCGCCATTCGGTGACCAAGTCATCATGTCCATCTCGGGAAGATGTCAAAAATCATGTACGATCCATTTTCCCCTGGCTATAATTAATGAATTTGAGAAGTGGTGGAAAAAAAAAGAAAATAAAGACGTCATTGTTGCTTGCTCTGTTTAACCCAACTTCACGGTTAATGCATCATGTTCAACAATATTAGAGACCCGAGAGGTCAAGCTTGGTGATACGGTATTTATATTAAACCATGTTAAAATATAAATTTTATACGAAAGTAGTAATTATATTGCTGAGAATTAATGGTTTTGACTTTGCAACAAGTGTATAAACTATTGCATTTGGTAGTGTATAAGGTCAAAAATGGCATGTCCATTTCTTGCCAAATTAATTTTGATTGACTACTTATTTTGGGTATGAGATGCTACATTGGATTTTTTTTGCTTTTATTTTTTTTGTCTTTTGTTACTAACATGATATTACTTGTACATAATAATTTGACGAAGAAATGGTCAAAAATGTGGTCAAGATCAATGCAAACAATGTTTAATGGTTACAAGGCATTAATGGATTATATCACCCGGCCGACTACTACGTGATTTCGCTCCATCAATCGTGGGCATGTGGAAAAGTTTTATGGAATTGCTCATGTGAATGGATGCCATTGGGTCTTGTACAAGCTCAATATCTCGGACATCCATTACAACTCACTTTGTCTCACAATAAACAAACTTGCCCACCCCATGCCCACATGTCCCTTATGTGATCTCACTGTCTCACAGTAAACAAGGTTGCCCATATAACTGCCCACCCCGCTACCTACATGTCCTTTGTGTGATCTCATTGTCTCACAGTAAACAAACTTGTCCACCCCACTGCCTCCATGTTCTTTATGTGATCTCACCGTCCATAAGCTCACTACGCCCACCTACGCCCACCTCTTTGCCCATGTCCCTTATGTGATCTAATTGTTACAGTAAATGAACTTGCCACATCACTGCCAACCTTAATGTCCACCCATATGCCCACATAACTCAAAAATATAAGTAGAATACATTACAATAATCTTATTTAAAAAAAAGAATACATTATTCAATACTACAACTTAATTAAATAAAAGTACAATGCAATAGTACATTTCATCGATATTTTGTATCTTTAAATAATACATTACAAATCCTTTCGAATGTGAGATTCATCGTAATGGGTTTCTTGAAAGTTTTTCGATTATGTCCTATGCCTTTGCATCTCCACATTTTCTTGCAAATTTTTGTTTGCTGGGACAATTGCATCCATAGGGCTCTTTGGAGGATACTCCCTCACATCCTTAAGCATTGCATAAGACTCTCTGCAATGGTGGTGGGCATATTGTTGTACCGTCTGCGGGGAAAACACACATGAGCACATTGCTCCTTCTCAATGTTATCAGTCATGAGGTAGTTGTACACATCAATAGATACATAATATATCTCGTTCATGATATGTCGAATTTCCACGGCATTATATGTCTTTGCAGCAATATAGAGTAAAGATGAAACTTCTACATCCTTAAATTTGCCAACAACATTCTGTTTGAGATGATAGATGCAAATCTCATGGTGTGCATCGGGAAAAAATTCCTTCACGGCGTTAGCAATAGACTGATGGCGGTCTGAGATTATAACTAAATCCTTCTTCTCTGCCAAGAAGACATTTATATTTTGAAGAAACCATTTCAATGAAGCATCATTCTCCGAGTCAACAATGGCAAATGTCAAAGGATAAATTTGGTCGTTCATGTCCATACCAGTTGCCACTAGTAACACATATATGTACTTTCCTTCAGGTGTGTACCATCCACTGCCAATACTAGGCGAATACAAGTCCAAAATCCATGTAACAAGCACCAATGTCCATGAAACAATATTTGAAACAACCACTTCCATCTACTTCGATCTCTGTCACAGTTTCGATGTTCATTTGTTGGACTCGGCCTAAGTACGAGGGTAATTGTTTGAGAGACTCTTCGGGAGCACCTCTAACCAATTTAATTTTATCCTCCTTCGCTCTCCATGCTTTGTCATAGCTTATATCCACATTAAATTTATCTTTAATTTCGGCAATAATGGCTTGAGGTGGGTATGCATGTGTAGGTTATTTCTATATGTACATGACAACCTCAGCCAACACCTTACTTTTAGCTTGATGATGATCGTGGTTGTTTAAGTCAGTAGAACATTCATGAAAATTGCGATACTTTGGCACAATCCATATATGCCCACCTCGACGCCTAGTAGCGTGTATCATCCATGGACAATTTTCATACAAGCACCCCGCCACTATTCTAAATATGTCCGACTTTTTTATCATGTGTTGCCTATTTTTCAACTTACATACTATCGCAAGTCGCCGACATAATTCTTCCTTGGTAATGAAAACTTGGCCTTCTAGAATATCATCTTCTACTGCAGTGGAGTTACAACTGCTTGTTTGAGTGCTTGAACGAGGACCCACACCACTCTGACCAGTTCCGACTGAGTTTCTTATTGGCCGACCATCTCCCTCACTTCCCTGTCCACTTACTTGGTGCCTTTCTACGCACTTTCTTGCCTACCATGATGCCCACTCTTTGCCCACTTACTTTCCCACAATCATCTTTGTCTTTTTCGCATATATTCTTTCCTACCTTGATGCTCACCTTTACGCCCCCGCTTTCATTCTCACAACCTCTATGCCTTCTTTTCCCACATCTTCTTGTCTATCATGATGCCTACATCTCTACCCACAATCATGCATGCCTTCTTTTTTCATATCTTCTTGCCTACCATGCTTCTCCCCACCTTTCAGCTCACTAACATGCCCTGATGGTTGCCTAACATCATTTTGATTCCCAAAGTCCTCCATATCATTGTCCTGAGATCGTGGCATCGATGCAAAGTAGCACCGTCAATAGCGTCTCAAAATATAGGGTGATTCTCAAGGTCACTCGATACTCATACCGAAATAGTTTTGGAAATAAGATTTCTCTTCCATAATGCCTTTGCCTTTATCAATGTGGTACGTGAGACGTGGCAGATTCTCTGGAACAATGGTTTCATTTTTCTCAAAGTGCACAAGCTCATGATGATTACTACTAGCCGACTCAAACGTTTCCTTGTTCTTTTCCCTAGCAATCAAGTAAAGAGATACAAACAACGCCTTTCTCGCTATTCATACGAACCTCAACTTCGACATCATCATCATCGGTGAGTGGACATGGCGGCAAGGATAAATGTGTTCATAAGCCAAACCAATCGCTCAATTCTATTTCATACTCGCCAGATTGATTTTGCTGAATGCATAAGATTTATCAATAATTTGGAATACGTGACATCCGAAGCGGGAAGAGAACGACTTTTGATTGCTTTTCGGTAAACATCCATCGAAAAGTATTCATGTCACATCCCAAATACCATCCCACACAATTAATGGGAGAATTTCATAATAGAATCCAAATTTAAGAAAATCTTTTATTTTAAGACCCACAATTTCAACCTTCTCAAATTAAGACCCAATTTTTATTTTTTTCTCAAATTGGGCTCTCTCAAATTTTAGGTTCCCACTTAAGACCCAAAATTTCAACCTTCTCAAATCAAGACCCAATTTTTATTTTTTTCTCAAATCGGTCCTCCCCAAATTTTGGGCTCTCAATTCGGTTTTAAAATTTAACAAAAGAGAAATATTAATGTAATCTATTACACCGCCACAAAAATTAATTTTCTTTCTCTTTTTATTTTTTTGCTCATTCCTTTTTCCTAATCGATACTTGTTCTAAAATCGTAAAATTCAATCATAATTTGAATATCTTATTTTTTTTAGTAACTAAAAAATATTTTACTACTTCTTTTTCATTCATAATTTGGTATATCTTATTTTTTTAGTAACCGATAAATATTTTACGGCTTTTTTTATCTTATTAGCTACAAACATTTATATTTATAGATCTTGGTTTCTACACGTCAAACAAAATTGATAATAAGTATGGATCGGTAAAAAGAATGAGCGAAAAACGAAAAGAGGAAGAAAAATAATTTTTGTAGTTAACGTGATAGATTACACTAATATTTATCTTTTTGTTAAATTCTTGTAGGTCCCAAGGGGTGTGAGTAAGGTTTAGAAGGGGGGGTTGAATAAACCATACCAACTTTTTGATTTTAGTCTTTTCAAAATATTACGAGTTAAATACACAAATTAAGTCCTTGAGGACGCTAAGTTAGTTAACCAAATAGAGTTAGCCACTCAACGGACTCGATTGAAATTTGTGATAGAATAACTCAAACCTTGTTTAGTCTAAACCTTAACTTGGTTGTGATGAGATTTTCAAATGGAAGACTTAACACCCTTGAATTTGGTTTAACTTTGTTTTAAACACTTGATTTTAGCACTTTGTTAATTATTAGTTGGATAGCAAATTATCGTGAGATATAAAGTGTTATGCGAGAAATAAAATGCTGAAATGTAAATGACACAATAATTTTTATAGAGGTTCGAAGATGGAGTAATTCTTCTACTCCTCTCTTCTCCAACTCCTGGAGGAATCCACTAAGTATTGATCAGAGTACAAAGTGGTTATCGGTCCGGATACAAGTCTTGATCACACAACACTTGATCCTTTGGGACTCGATCGAGATGCCTTGGTCACACAACCGGCTTCTCGTTCGACTCGACTTCATCACAGGCGTTTGCCTTGCTACTTCAACTCACTTGCTCAAGCTTCTTGGATTTGATCACGAAGCCCTCCAATAACTTGAGACTGGTTCGACCTTGGACCTTTCTACAATCCTCCTTGGAATGTAGACCCCATTTGATTCTTCAAAAGTTTCCTCTTCAACAGTTTGAAGTTGTCTTTCCTTCACAGCTAGGTGTTGGATCGATTTCCTTCGAGATTTAGGCTTGAGGATTTGCTTGAATAACTTGACAATGTATTGCAGGTTACAGTTTGAATAATTGCTTGATTGTTCGTGGTTCAGGTATTCAAGGTCACCTCTTCTCAAAATGATTCCTCAGCCTTTTATAGTGAACTTTCAAAAATCTGCCCGTTGAAGAGATAGGCTGATTTTCAAAAGTCACTTGTGTTCGTTGGCTTGTCTTGTTGCAGTCCTTGATCTTGACATTTCCTCGTATTAAATGGATGTTCAGCTTTTCAGAGTCTGACACGAGGTGCAGTGCTTCCCATTGGTTTATTCCTTTTGCACGCTTCTGGGACTGAGCACTTTAAGACATGGCAGCATGGAAGTATTACTTGTTTAGGTAATATTCTTGACTTTTGTGCAACAGATTCTTTTCAGTTAACTCCTATTTGCAGCTGCCTTTTCCCCAGGTGACTTGAGTCTTCTCCAATGATTGAAAGACTCATCTGTCACTTCAACTTTACTTGGCTTGGCTTCTTTGGTTGACTTGACTGACTCTTCATATAGCTGTATCACAGCTGATACTCCTTCAGTCGAGTCCTTGACATCTCTTCCTTGCCACACTCAGCTGCTTCACAGCGGAGTCTTCGTCCTAGTCTTCAGTTGACTTCTTGTATATCCAGGCATAGCTGACTTGACTCAGCTCATACAGCCCTATCTATTACAATACAAATTACAAGGAAAATGGGGTACCAACTTTCTAGTCTAAGTTTTACATGACATTCTGATGGCTCAAAAGCTACTCTAGAAAACCGTAGGCAAGTGCACCTATCGTTTATAGTATAGATTATTGAGTACCAAGTGTCGTTCCCACGAGGATTGTAAGTACTAATAATTATTGTCCTTTTGTTATCTAATCGAGCAATTTTCAGAGTTTTTGTTTGATGAAAAAGGAAAATAAAAGATTTTAATTAACAAATTGCAAATTGTAAAAATGAAAGGAGATTTGTAAAATAAGAAATCAAGAGATAGAAATGTGTTTGAATGTAAATCCTCTAGAATATTTTTTTGATTTGACAAGTTAAAAATACAACCATAAGCCCTTAAGCAAAAACCAACCTCTTTTAATAAAATCTCATGTTTTGTGGACCGTAGAAATTCCCGATTTAAGTTAAACCCTTTCTCAAGGTGAAAAACTCCTAATCTCAAGTTGATTAATCAAATCTCTTTCTAGTTAAAACCCCAAGATTGCATTATAACGATTTGTGAATTCCCATATTAGGTTTGACCCTAATCCGGAAGATTTATGTCGTCCTATATCTAGGATTGCATGCAACTCTTTTCACTTATATATGTTTTTCTCACCATAAATCTCTCGATTACCCGATGAGGAATAGATATCAAATTAATATACCGGAAATATTCACTCGAATGAAATAAGCATGATATAAGTGAATCACACAAGCAATGAGAATTTTATTAAAACATACAAACCTTAATCACAAATCCATTCTAGAGTTCATTACTCATAATTTTGACAAAAGAGTAAATTACACAAGAAGATTGAAATATGGTGGACATGGTGTACTTATCATTCTCAAAATCTCAATGGACTTCTTTCTTGATTGATGATGTTGCTCCAAGCCTTCTTCTCCAATATTGCCCCAAGCTTTCTCCTCCAAGACCCATTGATCCCAATTCTACTTAAAATGATGAATACAATGAATATTTTACGGATGTCTAATGAATGAATCTCCCAACTTCAACCCTTGGCTTTTATAGGCACCATTTTTGTACAATAATACATTGATAGTGCTAACTTTTGTTAAACAATTGCTCCACTTTCATTCTTTGGGTTGGTGAATTCTTGTATTCATATGATAATTGAGAGAAAATGGGGACATGGTGCAAAGAAAGATAGGGTGTTAAAGGTATACAAAAGTGATAAAAAAAAAGGTTTGGTTGGTGATTTTTCCACAATTTCTGCATAAAAAGGTGTCGAAAGTGGCCCTCACACGGCCATTTTTGGCGACGGCCAGGCCGTGCTTTGCTTTGGAAGTTGGAAAAATCACCGTACACGGCCGTGTCCGAGTGCTTTTTGTGCGGTTTTCTCCTCTTTTGATCCCTTCAACATGGCCGTTCGGCGACACTTTGTTGGCCGTTTTGGACCCTTTTTCAATTTTTCTTCAATTTATTTCCTTCTTTTGAACATGGCCATGTTACTTGATACCCCCAAGTCATGTTGAGTGATTTTCTTGCCTTTTTCTGCGAGATAATGTTGACTTCAAATTGCTCCAAATTGCTCCACCTATAATGTTAAACACATCCCGCGATAAAATGCTAAAAATACTCGAGAAAACTATGATTTTTCTAACAAAACAATTTAAAAACTATTGAATTACTACCACAAAATATGTACAAAATGGCACTTATCAAACCGCCTCCAACTTGGAAATTTTGCCTGTCCTCAAGCAATTTTTAAAACAAAGAGTGGGGTTGAAAACAAAAGGAGACATCTATTTTCACAATTTCGACATGATTGAAGTGAATTGCTAACCTTTTCCTTCCCAATTAAGCCAATCGATTCGATTTTTCAAGTCGACCAATTTGTTAAAAGAGAGTGATTTCAATAATTGGAATCGCTCAATCATCACAGTTGTCATATCACAAAAATTGTTATTCATTCGCTTAGATCAAATACAAAAATGTAATGATAAAATGAGATGTCCAAAACTCGGGTTTTTTTTATGCATATAATTATAAAATCAGGACATTTTTTTAGGCAAACTTCCACTAGGTTTAAATTTTGAATGACTTTCCAAAAGCTCCTAGGGTGTTGTCCCATACTCATATTTGTGCCGCCGTTTTACGTAGAAGACAAACATGGGGCTCTGAATGCTCCTAGTTACTAAGTAGCAACAAACAGAGGAGTATAACCTCGATTTGTCTTTTTTTATATAAACGCATTTTTTTTTCTTCGATTTTTTTTTGCGATTTTTTTATACCCGAATTATGATTTTTCCAGCGATCATGACACAAAGTATCTATATTTAAGCAAAGTCCAAACTATTTTCATGACATTAAACTCTTTTGGCCAAGTTCATCCTTTTACTAGAGTCACACAATTTAAAATATTTTGGCACATTAAGTTCTCAAAAAGATGACTTTTTCGGGATAAAAATGGTCATAACCAATCCATAAACAACTTATCTAATTGTAAAAAATAATATCTCATGTTTTTCTTCGCAAGAGATTGATAAGGTGCATGAAAGGAAAACGAAGCATCCACAAAGATAACTAAAATACGCAAAGCTAAAGAAAATAGTTCAAATCCAAGCGTTCTAACAAATCTCACCACCCCCAATTCAAAGGGTCACATTGTCCCCAATGTGAAGAAGGGATGGGATACAAAATGGAGCAAAAGAAACGAGAACTAAAACAAAAGAAAAATACGACCTTATGACGGTGGCGGGAAGTGCCCTTGAGAGAGATGTCATTGGTGGAGTTGAGAGAAAAGAGCGTTTTGTTGTTGTTGCTCTCGAATATCTTGAATGACGCCAAATTGTTGTTCCATCATTTGTTGTTGGTGGTCGAGCATATTTTCTTTGGCGTTCGGCGCGGGTTTGTTGATATTATAGCATGCCCCTTTGTTGTTGTTGTTCTTGTAAAATGGCTTCAAGATCATTTTGTTCATGATGCGGTGGTGGTGGGCGAGAGGAAGAGGCGCGGGGTGAACTCCGTGGAGGAGATGAAGATTTAGGAGCATCATCCTCTATGGGAGGTAAAGCAAGGATAATGCTGTCACCCTCCCGTTAAGTCGCAAACCCATCACCCATTTTCACGATTACGGTGTAGTCCGGGCCGGGTCAGGAATGTTTGATACATGCTTTTATCTTAATTTTGATGATTTTATTTTTACACCAAAACAATGTTTTTAATTGTTGTCCAAATTCTCCTATATGATTTCAAATGGTTTCAATATTTTTCCGAGTATTTCTTCAAGTTTATTTTCGACTAAATTGGACAACGCTTTTAATGATTTTATGTCAAAGTGTTTTTACATCCAAAATATGTATCTAAATGTTGTCCTAATACTTCCGATCGTTCGAAAATATTTTTACTATTTTTCTGAGTATTTCTTGGAGTTTATTTTCGATAAAATATTGGACAACACTTTTATTTTGAGGACAACCCTAGGTCGCCTATAGGGCAACCATTACTGAAGATGTATTTTGGAACAGAAAAAAGGAGATGATTAAATATTGAGCAGGTCGGCCGTCGCCAAGGCGTCGACCGGTGCAAGTATATCAAAGCAAACTCCCCGATTCTCCATTTGGGCATGGTCGATCAACCGATGTGGGGGAGTCGATCGGTCGAAACCTACGTTGACGGCCCAGGTTTTGTAATTTTGTGTTACGTTTATTTCAAACTCTATTTTTGTGCGACCGGTCGCCTATCTTTTGGATGAAAAAATCGACCGTTTGACAGAGACATCTTTTCCTTAAAATGTGGGATTGATTTCTAACAACTATATTCTTGATTTTAATTGTATTTTTTGTAGATTTTCAATCCCCAAGAGAAGCCTATGCTTGATCAATCATCTCCTATAAATAGAGGAAGTTTTGGAGCAATCAATATAACTATTGAGATACAACACAACAAGATACACTTCAATCAAACACTTGTTCTTCATTGTCATTATTCTTGTTGTAATTTTGCCCAACTTATCACTTTCACATCCTTGAGTCTAGGCTATTCTTGATTACACTTTGCACTCATATTGTAATATCCATTATTGAGTTGTAATCTTGTTTTTTGGTCATCATTCAACACAAGACATCCTTGTGAGTATTCTTGTGGTAAGAATACACTTGGGTGATCTAGGTGATAGGTGTGTCAAGAGTGTGGTGCTCTTGAGGTGTTGAAGAATTTGGTATTCTTCAAGATTGAAGATTGTGGTAATCTTCAAGGTGCCGTTGAAGGAAGATTGTGGTAATTTTCAAAGGGAGATTGTGGTTATCTCCAAGGTGGTGTTGAAGAAGAGTGTGGTGCTCTTCAAGGTGTTGTAAGTTGAGTTTGTATTAATTTTGGTAATTAATAAAATTCTTTTTCTTTTTGAAATCCATCCCGAATATCTTTGGGGTGGTAGAGGATTAGGCCCTAGGTGGGTTGAACCTCTATATATCGGCGTGTGTTGTTTACATTCCGCACATTTATTATTGTCTTGGCTTGTCTTGTTTGAAAAAGAGGGTAAAATCGAAAGATGGAGATAATCTATTCACCCCCTCTAGATTATCGTAGCCGCTTGGACTTACAAGTGGTATCAAAGCCAAACTCTTTGGCAAGCTCGTTTCACATCGCGAGTGAAGAGGAACGATCGTCGGCTACGAACGAAGCTCATCTTACCGGCACCTCCACCACCAAGCCACCTCTATTTGATTCCAAAAATTATATATTTAGGAAAGAAAGAATGGAATGTTATTTACAAGGTTGCGGGTTCGATATTTGGAACATCGTCATAAATGGAGAATCCATTCCGATGAAAGACACACCACACACCTCCAAAGGCTTCAAAGAGCTCAATGATGAAGAGAAGAAAATCATCTCCTTAAACGGTAAAGCTCTCAATATTTTGTATTGTTCATTTACTAATTTGGAATATGAACATATTGTAGAATTGATCGGCACATGAAGTATGGCAAAATTAGAAGCCATCTATGGAGTATTTGCAAATGAAAGGAGTCAAACAAAAGCATCTACTTCTCAAAGGGATACAATGTCAAATCTAAGGAACAAGCCTCTTACAACTTCCAACTATGAGGAAGTTGAATATTGTCTTATGGGCATCGAAGAAGAAAACGAGGTATGTCTTAAACCCTCTACTTCTTATGATATTGTTATTCAAAATGATTATAGTGATTTGCTAAATGATTTTGATGATCTTCAGAATGAATTCCAAAATTTACTTTGTTAAGTACAAAAATTTGAAAAAGGAATTCAATGTTTTGAAAAATGAAAAGGATAGTTTATTTACTTCCTATGAATCACTATCATGTGCTCACACCACCACACTTGACAAGGTTAGAAACTTTGAAAAACAAAATAGTACTCTTGTTGAGGATATTAATTGCATGAAAAAGGATTTATCTAAATCCAACTTGAGTACCGATGAAATTGTTGATTGTTGTGATAATTCAAAACTAGAACTTGATCATAAGGTTAATGTTGTCAATCATATGAAAAAGAATCAAGTCTCTAAGCATGTTGGTCATTATGCTCCTAGAATTATTACTTGCTTTTATTGCGGTAAAAGGGTCATACAAATACTTGTCGGGCTAGAAATAGCTCTAATTATTGTTGGAGACCTAAAAGTCTCAAAGCTAATCCTAAAGGACCCAAGCACTTGAGGGTACCATAAAATAATGTTTTATTAGGTACCCGTGAAATAATAATCGGAGAAAATTCATACCGTAGAAGAAGACATCAAATGACCAATTCATTTGATCAAAGGAGAAAACATTTTCTTCATCAAGTTTATTAAATCATCGAGGTATGTTCACTCGTATTTTTCTTATAACTCGATATTATGATTATGCACATGTCTTTCAAGATATTTCATTTCAACCCCTTAAGTGCCCCTAAATGATGTTGTAAATTTTTCTTAAAAAGGCACTACTCGTTAAATCTCGATTTTCTCGAATATATATTTTTTCAAAACCCGTATTTTGTTGGACTTGGTCCAAAATTATTTTTTTGCAAGGTTTTAAAACTTTTGGGGTGAAAAATCGAATTTCTAAAAACCTGAGAATGAAAAATCGCACCGGGGCCAAGTCAAGGCGGGCGACGGCCGCCGCACGTCGATCGGTCGCACTTACCTCGGCCGTTGCCTGGGCAATTTTTCAAGATAAAATCGTTTGTCTTCAATTTTTGAAACAGAACCCTTCATCCTCAAACCCTCGACCCAGCAGCGAAATTACCCCCTTTTTCTTAAAACCTTCAATTCTTCATCAATCTTTATGATTCTTGTTCCTAATCCACCTATTTTTGCAAGAATCTTACATATATGGCACCTCCAAGAAATTCCACCGATCAAAATCCCACTTCCAAGAGAAGAAAGGGCGGAGAGGGTTCTTCGAGAAACCGGCGAGACAAAGCCGAACAAAGGGATATTCGAGCTGCACAAAGGAACGTGGCTCAAGAACGTGATGACATTCAAAATCCCATACTCTCTCGGGCCCAAATTGCCGAGCTCCGCGGAACAATTTCGCTCAAAAATTGTCGTTGGGCGAAAAGTAAGAAATATTTTATATCTTTAGCTCCCCATTCGAATAATGCTTTAAATTTCATCAATAAATATGCGGAGTGGTACTATGAAGATTTGGGAATGGGTGGAAAGTCGATTGCTCGGACTAAAATTTGTCGTTTTAATTCATTTGCCAATGAATATCCTACTATTAGAGGATTCTTTGAGGAACAAGGTTGAATATTTTTATGGGAGCATGCATATGTTTTGTATGATGATGATATTATCCAACATTTTTATGCAAATATGTGGGTGTAATATGATGATGATAGAAAGCCTATTGCGATAAATTCGTTTGTAAAGGGACGTCACTTTAGGTGGACTCCTAATGAAATTTGTCGGCTTCTACATGTTAGAGAATGTGGTTGGACTTTTTCTCTTGTGCTATTTGGAATGATGAGATGTTGGGGGTGTCTATGAGAGAAGTTAAGACTTATTTGGGCGTATGGCCAAAGTATTCATTGTTGGCGATGACACTTGAGCACCGAATTTTATCTGTTATTATCGCCTACTGTATTTGTGGAAAAGCGGGTAAAATGCCTAGCAACATGGACTATTTTTTGACTTATAAGATTGCTAGAAGGGAACCGCTTAACTTTGGCGCCATTCTTATTCAATGTCTAATTGAGTCTATCACTCAAGGAAATAAGAAGTTTGTTATGGGCAATTGGATTTGTAAACTTCTTATACAATCGGGACTACCTTCGTCGGAGTGTAATTCGGAGGTATTTCAAAATGACTTTGACATTGATAACATCTCCCAAATGGTCACTATGCGCAAGAATATGGACATCCGACCTACTAAAATGGCTAGAGGAAGAGGCCAAGATTCCCCAGATCCAAACGATTTCTTTGATGATGTCGATGCTGTGAGATTGGCGGAAGAAGGCGAACCGAGCAATCCGGAGGGTAATACCAAAGTGCTCAACCGCCAGAGGTACACCCAAGCCGAGTATGATGATCTAAGAACGTTTCATGAAGCTAGGTACGAGGCTTTGGAGCAAAAGACCTCCAAAATGCAAAAATCAATCGGCAAGTTGAAGAAATTCATCAAAGATCTTATTCCTGGAACTTGCTTCTCTTCGGACGAAGAATAATGTCCCCACCCCTTTATTATCTTAGCATTTTCTCTTATTGATGATGTTTTGTATGAACTTTCTTGTAAAACTCTATATTTCACTAATGGATTTGCTTGTTTTCTTGAAAGGGTTAAGTTGAAAATGGCTTGTGGATGATCATGATATTGATGGAGTATTTGATGGTAAAAATACTCTAGTTTGGCATTATTTGATAATTGGTATGAAGTACTTGATGGTAAAAGTGCTTCTTTTTAATTTTTGCTTAAATGCATTTGAGATGTCTTGATTATTTGGGACATTTGTAATGTCTAATTTGCATTGTTTGATACTTGACATGTATTACTTGTTGGATCCTTAATTTTTGCTTGATGGCATTGGTAATGCCTTGATCTTTTTTGGCTAAAATTATCTCAATTGGGTCGAACCCTTGAGAATTTACTTTGTTTTGAGCCTCTTATTTGATGGACAAATGTTGAAAAATTGTTTTTGGGTGATGATATGAAAAACTTGGCTTAAACTCTTTTGCAAGGGCTATATACACCTTCTTTAAACGTTGACGCCCGCCAAGTGTTCGATATATTGCTTCAATGAAAAACTCATCACCTACATGATTCTCTTATTTTTAAATGTCTTAAATTCTTATTGAGATCATGTTTTTGGCTAACAAATGAGCTTATGGTTTTCTTATGATACATCTCTCCCATTTTTTTTTGGATTCTAAGCTTAATTCTTTCAATGGTTGATAAATCGTATTATTGGCGCTCTTTGATAAACTTGTATGATGTCTTTATCGTCCTAACATTCTTTTTGATGATTCCAAAGGGGGAGAAACAGAAAATGGCTCATTAGCTCAAAGAAGCTAATAAAAGCTTGTTATAAAAGCTATAAGCTATGGATCTTAAAAGCCATAAGTTGTGAATTATATTTAGTCCAATTATTGCTTGATGGACTTTTATACATGTCTAATGATGTTTTGTTGACAGGGGGAGCTTATAAGCTCTTGAACAATATGTAAAAGCTAAGCTTTTGGCTTATGGTTAATTGCTTTTACATTATTCTTGATGTGCTTGTTGATAGGGGGAGCTTGTGCTTATTATGCCTATTATTGAATATAATTACTCCCTTTCTTGGTTGCTTATGTATTTTGGAAATTTTGGTTGCTTCCAAACGGTTAGATGTTTTTATCGGAAAATTATTTTTAAAATTGTCCTTCTAATATTTCTAAACATTGTTTTGGTTTGTAATCATCAAAAAGGGGGAGATTGTTTGATACATGCTTTTATCTTAATTTTGATGATTTTATTTTTACACCAAAACAATGTTTTTAATTGTTGTCCAAATTCTCCTATATGATTTCAAATGGTTTCAATATTTTTCCGAGTATTTCTTCAAGTTTATTTTCGACTAAATTGGACAATGCTTTTAATGATTTTATGTCAAAGTGTTTTTACATCCAAAATATGTTTCTAAATGTTGTCCTAATACTTCCGATCGTTCGAAAATGTTTTTACTATTTTTCGGAGTATTTCTTGGAGTTTATTTTCGATAAAATATTGGACAACACTTTTATTTTGAGGACAACTGGTCGCCCTATAGGGCAACCCGTACCTGAAGATGTATTTTGGAACAGAAAAGGAGACAGAGTAAATATTGAGCGGTGTCGACCGGCCGCCATCGGCGTCGGCCGCCCAGGTGCGGCCGTGCTGCCTAAGTATATATCGGGCGAAACATAACTCCCGATTCTCCATTTGGGCATGGTCGATCGGTGATGTGATGTGGGCCGACCGGCCGGTCTCGCGACGGCCGGTTGCCCGTGTAATTTTGTGTTACGTTTATTTCAAACTCTATTTCTGTGCGACCGGTCACCCTATCTTTTCACAGCAAAATCTGACCGTTTGACAGCAGACATCTTTTTCTTAAAATGTGGGATTGATTTCTAACAGCTATATTCTTGATTTTAGTTGTATTTTTCTGTAGATTTTCAATCCCCAAGAGGAGCCTATGCTTGATCAATCATCTCCTATAAATAGAGGAAGTTTTGGAGCAATCAATATAACTATTGAGATACAACACAACAAGATACACTTCAAGCAAACACTTGTTCTTCATTGTCATTATTCTTGTTGTAATTTTGCCTAGCTTATCACTTTCACATCCTTGAGGTCTAGGCTATTCTTGATTACACTTTGCACTCATATTGTAATATCCATTATTGAGTTGTAATCTTGTTTTTTGGTCATCATTCAACACAAGACATCCTTGTGAGTATTCTTGTGGTAAGAATACACTTGGGTGATCTAGGTGATAGGTGTGTCAAGAGTGTGGTGCTCTTTAGGTGTTGAAGAATTTGGTATTCTTCAAGATTGAAGATTGTGGTGATCTTCAAAGGTGCCGTTGAAGGAAGATTGTGGTAATCTTCAAAGGGAGATTGTGGTTATTTCCAAAGGTGGTGTTGAAAAGAGTGTGGTGCTCTACAAGGTGTTGTAAGTTGAGTTTGTATTAATTTTGGTAATTAATAAAATTCTTTTTCTTTTTGAAATCCATCCCGGATATACTGGGGTGGTAGAGGATTAGGCCCTAGGTGGGTTGAACCTCTATATATCGACGTGTGTTGTTTACATTCCGCACCTTTATTATTGTCTTGGCTTGTCTTGTTTGAAAAAGAGGGTAAAATTGAAAAGATGGAGATAATCTATTCACACCCCCTCTAGATTATCGTAGCCGCTTGGACTTACAGGGAAGTGGTAGGCGTTGGGATATATGTCGAAAACGCAAGCAAAATTGATCATTGACTCTTTCAATTAATTTTATAGTAGTACATACCTCAAGATCAATACGCGTGCTCCCTCGCGCTTGTTGTAAACTCGTTAAGTCATGCTCGAAGTGACGAGCAATTGGGGTAATTAGGCCTCCAACAAGAATTTTACTACATTCGCCCCGCCCGATTTTCTGAAAATGACGTGCTAAGTGAGACCCTGTGTCGAGGTGTTGGCAATAGACCATAGCCCATAGAAACAATAGTTCGTCCTTTCTCAAATTTCCGTCACTTTCCCCCTACCGAAAAGTGTGCTAGCCATCACACGATGCATATAACGAAAACAATGATTTATTACGTGTGATACTTTTGCACAAGAAGCAACATATTCGTCTGCAGGGGCTATTTCATTCCAGAAACATTGTGTATTAAAATCATTAGGGAAGCGTTTTTCACCACCAATTGGGAGACCATATATTTGGTTGAAATCGGCAAGAGTCAATGTATAGTCTTGATTGAACAAGCGGAAAGAGATGAGGCCATCCCTAGCATGAGTTCCCGTGAGAATCTCGGCATTAAATGAGCTAAGGAATTCCAGTGTGACGCGGTCGTAAGTAGGCGATTTCGTACTCATGAATCGTTCCCACCCAACTTGCTCGAACATCCAATCAATATCTTCTCGTAGCCCAAGGGTCTCCAATGTCATGGCGTCCAGGTACCGGGTGTTGTGCAATGGTTTGCCCAACGATTGTTGATACCGGTTTTCTTGTTCGTCATCCCAGAATAGAATAATGTGGCAATTACTCGGTGGATTAGCTCGGGATGGACGACGGGAACCGGAAGGTGCAGCAGAACGGCTATGTTTTGACATGGTGGTCCTGAAAAAGACATTTTGATAGCAACCAAGTATACAACACAAGGACAATCACTACTAATATTTGTTTGAAAACCAACTATCCTACAAATACAATGCTTGATGTAAATACCCAACAAAGGCAACAACATGACTCCATCAACTTCAAGTCTCATCAAAATGGCAAGTAAGTGACAACAAGGTATGCTAGCAACACATGATCAACACATGAAGCAATCAATCAACAAATGCCCATACTGTCATATTTAAGCAACAATAAACCCTTTCATTCATTTAAGACCAAATTGCTGGTTAAATTAAGCAAGAGAATTCCAACAACTGACTTCACATGATTTCATCCATACAAATTTCAATAGCACATGGAGCCAAATTTATCATCATAAAAATCCAAGAAATACCCTCATCTATAACACAAAAATAATTAGGCATAAAAATCCCTAAAAAAAATCCAAGCTAAATAATAGAAATTACAAACATGCATGAACAAATTGAAAGCACAAGAACACAACTAAGAAAAAGATGATGAAATTAAACACAAAACAACATAGAGAGCAAACCTTGAAAAGAGACCCACAAGAGAAATTTTCCAAAAACCCACAAAATTCCCAAAAATAAATCGGTAGAAGTGTTGGCAATGGAGGGAAGATGGTGTTTTGTGGAAGAATTTGAGTTTAAATGGAAGTGTTGGAGAGATTTGGGGAAATTTTGGGGAGGAAGAAGGGGTTTAAGGGTTTGGAATTTGGGGATTTTCGAAATTTGTTGTTAAAAATCGGCCCCTCCCATGTTTTTAGACAGCCCGGAACGGCCATGTCGGGCAACACGGCCAGGCCGTGTTCCGGGCTATAATGCGAAAAATATTTATGGCTCGAACACGGGCGTTTCGGGCAACACAGCTCGGCCATGTTCGGGACAATTTTTTAATTTTTTTTTTTGGAAAAAATTGGGAATTTGGCACGGACATGTGGTATTTTTGGCAGCCCGGACGCGGCCATGTCCGCTGACACGGCCCAGTCGTGTCACAGGATGTTTGATTTTTTTAAAATAAAATATCCCAAATATATTGAAAGAAATGGACCCTAAGGATTTGTGCAAAATAAAAAAAAATTGCAATCAAATTGAAAAGAAAAAAAAACAAGAACACACAAAAATTATCGGGTTGCCTCCCGGGTAGCGCTTCTTTAATGTCGTATAGCTGGACCGTTTCACCTCTAATTGTGTGATGTATTTGGGGGATCCTCAAGTTTGATGGAATCTCGATAATTATCATCGATGGTGCCCCTAAAATAGAGCTTCAGACAGTGTCCGTTTTACCTTAAAGGTGCTCATTTTCTTGTGCGTAATTTCGATAGTCCCATAGGGAAACACTTGAGTAACAGTGAATGGGCCGGACCACCTGGATTTTAACTTACCCGGGAATAGTCGTAGTCGGGAATTGAATAGTAACACTTGATCACCTGGTTGGAATTCCCTCGTGTGCTTAATGTGTTTGTCATGCCATTGTTTCGTTCGTTCTTTGTAAATTTTCGAATTCTCGTATGCCGAATTTCGCCATTCTTTGAGTTCTTAATCTGCAATAAACGGTTATTTCCTGCACTTGACAAATCATAATTAAGCATTTTAATAGCCCAAAAGTCTTTATGTTCAAGCTCAACCGGTAAATGACATGCCTTACCATAAACGATTCGGTATGGGGTAGTCCCTATTGGCGTTTTGAAAGTCGTTCTATAAGCCCAAAGGGCGTCATCGAGTTTGAGGGACCAATCCTTGCAAGAGTGTCCAAACGTTTTTTCCAAAATTCGTTTTAATTCACGGTTGGACACTTCGACCTGACCACTAGTTTGGGGGTGATAGGCGGTGGCGACTCGGTGTGTGACACCATAACGTTTTAATACTTTGTCAAATTGACTATTACAAAAGTGAGTGCCTCTATCACTAATGATGGCTCGTGGTGTACCAAATCGGGTAAAAAGTTTTTTGAGAAAATGTACCACCACTCGAGCATCATTTTTAGGCAAGGCTTGAGCCTCTACCCATTTAGACATGTAGTCAATGGCTACCAAAATGTATTTATTGCCAAACGACGCAGGAAAATGTCCCATAAAATCAATACCCCAAACATCAAAAATTTCACAAACAAGTATACCATTTTGGGGCATTTCATTTTTTCGAGAAATATTCCCTGTTCGTTGACAATTATCACAAGTTTCAACATACCATTTTGCGTCTTTGAAAAGTGTAGGCCAATAAAAACCCGACTCAAGGACCTTGCGTGCCGTGGTATTTGCTTGGTAGTGTCCACCGGTGGGCCCTTTGTGACAATGATTCAAAATGGAGATTGTTTCAGGAAGTGCGACACATCTTCGTATGATTTGATCCGCACAAACTCGGAAGAGGTGGGGATCGTCCCAAATATAGTACTTGAGGTCCGAAAAGAATTTCTTCTTTTGTTGATAGCTCATCCCTTTTGGTAGAACTTTTCCTGCAAGATAATTAGCAAAATTTGCAAACCAAGGAATATCAATTGAAATTGAATTAAGGGCAAAGAGTTGCTCATCCGGGAAAGAATCATTGATATGTCCATTGTGTTGCTTGTCGGTGCCGGAGTGCTCAAGCCGAGATAGGTGGTCGGCGGCAAGATTTTCGGCACCCCATTTATCTTTGATCTCCACATCGAATTCTTGGAGTAAGAGAACCCATCGAATTAGTCGTGGCTTTGCATCATTTTTGTCAAGCAAATAGCGTAAGGCGGAGTGATCCGTATAGACAATGACTTTTGATAGGATCAAGTATGAGCGAAATTTGTCAAAGGCAAAAACCACTGCAAGTAACTCCTTTTCAGTAGTTGTATAATTGGATTGAGCGGGATTCAGAGTTTTACTTGCATAGTAAACTAGCCGGAAATGTTTATCTTTTCATTGTCCGAAACCGCACCTACAAAGATAATCGGGCCGCATCACACATGAGTTCGAATGGTTGAGACCAATCCGAAGCCACCATGATGGGAAAAGTGGTGAGTTTTTCTTTCAAAGTATTGAATGCTTGAAGGCATTCATCATTGATATCAAAAACCGCATCCTTCTCTAAGAGGCGAGTGAGTGGCTGGGCAATTTTTGAAAAATCTTTGATGAATTGCCTATAGAACCCGGCGTTCCCCAAAAAGCTTCGGATTGCCTTCACCGTGGTGGGTGGAGGCAATTTGGAAATTGTCTCAACCTTCGCCTTGTCAACTTCAATGCCCCTGCAAGAAATTTTATGTCCTAAAACAATACCTTCTTGTACCATGAAGTGACATTTTTCCCAGTTAAGAACCAGGTTAGTTTCTTCGCAACGAATAAGAACTTTTTAAAGATTTTCAAGACAAAGATCAAAGGAGTCCCCAAAAACCGAGAAGTCATCCATGAAGACTTCCATGATATCTTCTACAAGTTCATCGAAGATAGCAAACATGCACCGTTGAAAGGTTGTCGGTGCATTGCACAATCCGAAAGGCATGCGTCGATAGGCAAAAGTACCATAGGGACAAGTGAAAGTGGTTTACTCTTGGTCCTCCGGTGCTATTGGGATCTGAAAATAACCTGACATGCCATCAAGAAAGCAATAATAAAGGTGACCAGATAATCGTTCAAGCATTTGATCAATAATTGGCAAAGGAAAATGGTCTTTGCGAGTAGCATCGTTAAGCCGTCGGTAATCGATGCAAACTCGCCAACCTGGTACCGTTCGCATTGGAATAAGTTCATTCTTTTCATTTGGTACCACCGTCATCCCACCTTTCTTTGGGACCACTTGAACTGGACTTACCCAATTACTGTCAGAGATTGGATAGATGAGCCCAGCATCAAGTAATTTGATTACCTCTGCCTTAACTACCTCCTTCATGTTCGGATTTAAGCGACGCTAAGGTAGAACAACTGGCTTGAAATTTTCCTCCATCAGAATTTTATGAGTGCAAAAGGAAGGATTGATTCCTTGAATGTCGGAGATTTTCCAAGCGATATTGCCAACAATCTATCCTTTTGATGTGAGGATAAATTGGAGGAAATAATCACGGGGAGTTTGGAATTATCGGCTAGAAATGCATATTCCAAGTGTTCGGCTAGCTCTTTCAACTCCAACAGTGGTGGGTCCTCAATGGATGGTTTGTTATGCCCCACCTGGGAATTTTCAATTTTTTCGAACTCTTCCTGTCGTTCTGTTGGTGTGTTTTCCTCCAATGCGAGTACAGATTCCCTAAGAAAGGGATTTTCCTCCGCTATACCTGCACTTTGAATAATACAAGTCTCCAAGAATTCGTTAGAAATCATGTTTGGTAAGAAATTTGTTATCTCCATATCGATAAGATCAATAGCAAAACAAGAGTCATCTTTATCTATCATATTTTTCATCGATGTAGCGATTTTAAAAATGACTTGTTCATCTTCGACTCGTAAAATAAGTTTGCCATCATGCACGTCAATGATTGCCTTAGCAGTAGCTAAAAATAGACGCCCTAGGATCAAGGGGACTTCGACATCTGTATGGATGTCAAGAATTACAAAATCAACAGGAAATATAAACTTATCGACTTTGACCAAAACATCCTCAACAATGCCTCTAGGATATTTAATGGATCTATTAGCTAGTTGTAAGCTCATCCTAGTAGGTTTTGGTTCCCCTAGACCCATTTGTTTAAACAATTCATAAGGCATCAAATTAATGCTAGCCCAATCAATAGTCAAATTACCGACATGACAAGGAATAGTAAAACTCCCTGGATCTTTGATTTTCTGAGGTAACTTGTTTTGCAAAATTGCCGAGCATTCCTCATTTAGTTGCACCATGGATATTTCTTCAAGCTTCTTCTTATTTGAAAGGAGATCTTTTAAGAACTTGGCATATTTTGGCATCTGTGAAAGGGCTTCAACAAAAGGAATATTGATGTGCAACTGTTTAAACAAATCCAAAAACTTACCAAATTGGTCGTCATGCTTGTCCTTACAAAATCGGCTTGGATACGGGATAGGTGGTTGGAATTCCGGTACCATTTTCTTTGTTTCCTTGAGTACCTGTTCGTCTTTTTGTTGTATGGGGGTGGGCTCGTCCTCCGGCATCCGTACCTCATCTAACTTTGTTCCGCTCCTTAGAGTGATTGCTTTTACCTGTTCTCGCGGATTCGGTTCGGTATTGCTGAGTAAACTTCCTCGTGGTCTTTCGGAGTTCATTTTGGCAATTTGGCCAATTTGATTTTCCAAGTTGCGGTTGGACGCTTCTTGGTTCCTCAAGGATGTTTCGGTGGCCGTGAAATAAGTTTCCGTTGTTTGGACGAATTTGGACAATAAGTCCTCCAAACTTGGTTTTCGCGGTTGGAAACCGGGAGGTGCAGACGAATTGGGGAGTGCGTTCGGATTAGGCCGTTGTTGGCCCTGATTGTTCCAACTGAAGTTCGGGTGCTGTCGCCAACCTGGATTATAGGTGTTACTGAAAGGATTATTTTGAGAGGGTCGAGATTGATTACCTAGATAATCCACTTGTTCATGCGGTGGTATCGCGTGGGGGCACTCTTGGTGGTTGTGCGATCCTCCACAAGTCTCGCATGAGAAGACTTGTTGTGGTGGTTTTGGAGCTGCCAACCCGTCAATTTTCTGAGTCAGAGCTTCGACCTGTGCGGCCAGCGTGACTACCGCGTCTGCATTGTATACACCCACTGTCTTGTTGGTTTTACCTCGCACGGATTGCCATTGATAGCCATTCATGGCCATTCCTTCTATTAGGTCTTGGGCGGCTTCGGGTGTTTTATTGTTCAATGTTCCCCCCGCCGCATCAATCATTTACCTCGTCGATGAGAGTAGGCCATTGTAAACGTTTGGACTTGCATCCAAATAGGAAGGCCATGATGTGGGCATTTTCGCAGCAATTCTTTGAATCTCTCCCAAGTGTCGTACAAGGTCTCATCATCCTCTTGAGTGAATGAAGAGATTTCATTCCTCAATCGTGCGATTTTGGCGGGTGGAAAATACTTCAAAACGAACTTTTCATCCATAATGCTCCATGTTGTGATTGTTCCCTTTGGTAAAGTGTTTAGCCATTGTTTAGCCTATCCCCGAAGAGTAAATGGGAATAAGCGCAAACAAATAGCATCGTCAGAGACTCCATTGATTTTGAAGGTATCGCAAATTTCGAGGAAATTTGCGATATGGTTATTTGGATCTTCGTCCGGTAGGCCGTCGAATTGAACAAATTGTTGCACCATTTGAATGACATTCAGTTTGATCTCAAAATTATTGGCTGCAATAGTGGGCCTTACGATGCTAGATGACGTCCCCTCCATAGATGGTTTGGCGTAGTCATATATGGTTCTTTGTTGTTCGTCCGCCATTTCTGGATCATTGCCTTTGTTAATATCCTCCTCGTGGCCTGTATTAGTGCTTTCCTCCGTGTTGCTACCGGCGGTCTCGCGCTTCCAAATTCGGCGACGAGTAGGCATGCACTGCGGTAAATAAAGAGGATAAGTGTAATCCAAGACTTACGAAGATAAATAAGATGAAAGGCAATGGTAAAATTAAAAAAAAAATTGATTAGATTAACAAAAATAAAGCGTTCTTAATATTACAATCCCCGGCAACGGCGCCAAAAACTTGATTGCTCAAAAGCTACTCTAGAAAACCGTAGGCAAGTGCACCTATCGTTTAATAGTATAGATTATTGAGTACCGAGTGTCATTCGAACGAGGATTGTAAGTACTAATAACTACTGTCCTTTTGTTCTCTAATCTAGCAATTTTCAGAGTTTTTGTTTGATGAAAAAGGAAAATAAAGAATTTTAATTAACAAATTGCAAATTGTAAAAATGAAAGGAGATTTGTAAAATAAGAAATCAAGAGATAGAAATGTGTTTGAATGTAAATCCCTCTAGAATGTTTTTGTGATTTGGCAAGTTAAAAATACAACCATAAGCCCTTAAGAAAAACCAATCTCTTTTAATAAAATCTCATGTTTTGTGGACCGTAGAAATTCCCGATTTAAGTTAAACCCTTTCTCAAAGTGAAAAACTCCTAATCTCAAGTTGATTAAGTGAAATTTCTTTCTAGTTAAAACCCCCAAGATTGCATTATAACGATTTGTGAATTCCCATATTAGGTTTGACCCTAATCCAGAAGATTTATGTCGTCCTATATCTAGGATTGCATGCAACTCTTTTCACTTATATATGTTCTTTCTCACCATAAATCTCTCGATTACCCGATGAGGAATAGATATCAAATTAATATACCGGAAATATTAACTCGAATGAAATAAGCATGATATAAGTGAATCACACAAGCAATGAGAATTTTATTAAAATATACAAACCTTAATCACAAATCCATTCTAGAGTTCATTACATCCAAACACTAGAAGTTTAGCTACTCATGATTTTGACAAAAGAGTAAATTACACAAGAAGATTGAAATATGGTGGACATGGTGTACTTATCTTTCTCAAAATCTCAATGGACTTCTTTCTTGATTGATGATGTTGCTCCAAGCCTTCTTCTCCAATATTGCCCCAAGCTTTCTCCTCCAAGACCCCTTGATCCCAATTCTACTTAAAATGATGAATACAATGAATATTTTCTGAATGTCTAATGAATGAATCTCCCAACTTCAACCCCTGGCTTTTATAGGCACCATTTTTATACAATAATATATTGATAGTGCTATCTTTTGTTAAACTATTGCTCCACTTTCATTGTTGGGTTGGTGAATTCTTGTATTCATATGATAATTGAGAGAAAATGGGGACATGGTGCAGCAAGATAGGGTGTTAAAGGTATACAAAAGTGATCGAAAAGGTTTGGTTGGTGATTTTTCCACAATTTCTGCATAAAAAGGTGTCTGAAAGTGGCCCTCACACGACCGTTTTGGGTAGCACGGCCAGGCCGTGCTGCTCTGGAAGTTGGAAAAATCACCGGACACGGCTGTGTTGTACGACACGGCCGTGTTGTGCAACACGGCCAGGCCGTGTCCGAGTCTGTTTTGTGCGGTTTTTCTCCTCTTTTGATCCCCTTCAACATGGCCGTGTTCGGCGACATGGTTTGGCCGTTTTGGACCTTTTTTTCAATTTTTCTTCAATTTATTTCCTTCTTTTTGAACATGGCCATGTTACTTGACACCCCCAAGTCATGTTGAGTGATTTTCTTGCCTTTTTGCACTTAATGTTGGCTTCAAATTGCTCCAAATTGCTCCACCTATAATGTTAAACACATCCCGCGATAAAATGCTAAAAATACTCGAGAAAACTATGATTTTTCTAACAAAACAATTTAAAAACTATTTAATTACTATCACAAAATATGTACAAAATGGCACTTATCACATTCATCAAAATGTAAACCATAAATTTCCCAACAATTTCCCCCTTTTTGATGATACCAAAACTTAAAACATACAGACAAAATGTAAGCATCAAAGATACATACAGACAATGCAGTAATAGAGAATGTACGCGTAGAATCAATCTTTTTATTGATCATAACATTCTTGTCCTTTACACAACTGTTTACAATGCGTATCAGAGCAAACATATCATTTTATATCTACGCAAAAGTATAGAAATTACAGATTTCTCATTAAGTGTATAGAAGACTTACATATATATGCATTTACAATAGTAAAATACATGAAGGGGTGGATAGCAACACTTCATCGCCTTCGCTGCCTCCTTCTTTCTTCTTCAGCTCTGTCGTCCTCTGCTCTCTTTCTCTTCTTTTCTTCTTCAGCTTCTTTTCTTTTTATCGTATGCTCTCTTTGCAGCATCACCTCTTCTCTTTCTTTCTTGCCTTTCTTCCAATAGCTGATCTTGTCTTTTATTTTCTTCTTCAATTCTTTTGACATACTCAGCATTCTTCCTAGCCACTTCCATATTGGCCACTTCATACCCCACCCCATAGATCCCTCCTTTCTTTCTTGGATCTATGTATTCAATGTTTTTGGGTAGAGGTCTAGGTCTGAAACCTCTTCCTCCACTGCTTCTTCCTCTTCCTCTGGATGTGTATTGTACGGGAGCCTTCCTTTTATCAGCTGACTTGCTGCTTGTAGTCTGCTGCCTATCAGCTTCTTCGCACAGCTTAAGGCCTTTTTCCTAGTACAAGTCCCAGGCTTGGGCCATGGACATGTTCTCGAAGTATCCTTTGGATTCGAGCGTTTTGAATTCATCAACTGATCTAAGCTCATTTCCGGCGTCTGAAATGGTATCTGTATCTTTTCCTGCCGGAATGCCTCCAAATTGTTTTAACATCTCTTCAACACAGGCATCCGTTCTTTTGTCAAAATCCTCCATCTCTGCTTCTACAATCTTTTTCTTATGAGACATGGGCACAGCAGAGTGATAGAGCGGCAGAGTTACAGGAAGTTTGCTCATGATGTCGGCTGTGACATGACCTTGCTGAGGGGTTTCAGCAAGCATTAAGGTCATATCTTTTGACCTTTCCCCCTCAACAGTTTTTCCCTTCTCCTTCCCCTTCTCAACAGATGTATCTTTTTTCTCTACGACATTTGTTTCCTTTTCCTTCTCACCAACCGTCCCCTTAAGCATCTTCTGGTATTCCTCTTCCCCCTTTTTGGCATCATCAAAGGAGAGAGGAACCCCTGGGAACATACTAGCAAGCATGAAGTCCAGTCTGCTGATAGCTGAATTTTGCTTAGAGTCTGCTGCGGGATGCTGTTCGGAATTATGAGCGGGTGGCTTTGGACTCGGTTGCCACCAGTTTCATTTCAGCCATAAGAAGGCTGAATTTTGTATTCATGTTTTCCTTGACGCGCAGAAGTTCTTTGCGATGAAATTCACGCAGCAACTCCATTTCAGTTGTGTGGGATGCATGCAATGTCTCCATATAGGTCTGCATCCTCGCCTTCATGTCAGCATTGTCAGCACTCCATACCAGCATTCTATTGTATAGTGCCTTGAAGTAGCGAACTTGCTCGAGACGCATGGCACTCTGCTGTTGAGACCATTCCCTTATCCTGACCACCACTCCTCTCAAGTCTGCTGTGAGAGTGGCATCTCTGTGTCCAGGCGCATGTCGAGAGAGGCTTGATGCCGTTCAATCTTCTCAATCTCTTCACAAATTTTCTCAAAGATTTCACGCATCTCAGCTGTCTGACTTGAGTCAGCTGTCGGCCACTCTGCATCGAAATTGAAATCAACTAGCACAATCGAATCAGTAGGGATTATAGGGTCTTCTTGGACGATGTAGAGCCTCTGTTCTCTTGCAGTTTCTTCTTCAAGTACGGGCAGCTCATGAGAAAAAGGAAATACTTCTTCATAAGCATCGTCTCGCACTTGAGATATTGTGCGCGAGGTGGTATCTGTTGCAGCTCTGGAAGCCTGCGCAGTTGACTGTGATTCAGCTGGGGCCTTTGATGGTATTGACCCAGCTGGCTAAGCCTCAGCTGTCTTAACATCTTCTTCGGTCTCAGCTGGTTTGTCTTTTTGAGTTGATTGTTCCTCGGTCGTATCAGTAGCGTCATCGGAAGATGATGAGACTTGAGGGTTTGGCTCATCTTCAAAATTGAACGTTTGTCGAGCAGCTTTGAAGTCTGGCTTGCTCGTACTAGGTAGAACATCCTCAGCTGAATCCTCTTTAGCAGGGGATGATTTAGCTTCATCTGCGGATCCCAGGAATGTTGTATTAGGATCATCCTGGGAGTCATGAAGAGCGTTGATTTCCTCCTCTGAATCAGCAATTATGGTATGAGGAATGCTCTTATCTCCTACATTTTTACCTAGGGAAGTCTTAACCTCCCTTAGGCCTTTATTACCTCCTACAGTCTCAACTGCAGCGGGGTCTTGTACAATCCCTTCGACGGGCGCAGCTGTCTTAGGGTCTTTTGTTGTGGCATCCACAGGAGTCTCAACTACGTGGATTGCACTTTCATTGCCCAGAGTGTTAACTCCCGGGGCAGATCCATCCTGTGCCTCGACTGCATCAGCAGCGTCCTCAGCCTGCAAGGCTGTTGACACTTCAACTGAGACAGACTTATCTCTCCGAGATTCGTCAGTGACAACTTCTTGTTGTTTTTTTTCTTTTTCCTTTTCCACTTCGCCTCCTTTCTGCATAGTGGAGTCATCTGCAGCATCCTCCGACCTAGCTACAGTGGAGTGAGTTTCCCCCTCAGCTGGCGCACCAGCTGAGTGACTTAGGGTGGGGTCACTCTGCTCCAGACTCCTGGCTTTGTCAAATGAGTGTTCAGCCGTGGGGGCAGGTGGTAAGACACCTTCAACAGGGGTTGGCTCAACTTGGGTGCCCAAATTCCCAGTGTCATCGCCATTTTCCTTAGATCCGTCTTTTGAGTGGACTGGGGAAGTGGTTGCATCAATAACTGTGGCAATCTGCGGTACCACTCCCAACGGATCAATCTCCAACTGAGATTTGGAAGACTCTCCTAGTCCTTCCCTCAGCTGTTGCTCATGCATCATTTTGGATTCCAGCATGGCTTGCTGCATATCCAATTTCTCCTATGCAGCAACCAGATCCATGTCCTCATCACTTTCTGAAAGAGCATCTATGTGCGGATGAGTGTGATTGCTGGTTACAGTAAGAGGACAAATGCTAGCCTTTTCTCGAGCCTCTGCTTCCTCAGCTGCTCTAGCCTTTTCGTTTTCCTTCTGAATTTGCAGCATATTGATGCAATTATCCTCTTCAAGGGCTTGCAATACAGTATCAACTTCAAGGAACCTGAAGAGTTCCCCTTCTTCCTCAATAAACTCGGGATGTTCAAATTGCTCCCTAGAGTGACTCAACTTCCATTTGCTCCATTCTCGCAGACGATTTTGGATGTTTGGATATAGTGGAGAGTACATAATTACATCATCATCTTCATCCTCTCCCTGTTGCCCTTCTTTTTCAGGAATGGAGGGTAGCAAACTTTGCTGCTCTTCGCCCTCAGCAGCATCTATCACAGGTGAAGACACAGTCCTGTCAACAGGGGATTCTACTGTCTTCGCTGCTTCTTGTTCCTCAGCTGTTCTGTCCACGGCTGGGTCTTCAATTTGCCTCTGTTGATCGGCCTCAGCAGATTTGGCTGTTTCATCAATAATTTCTGGAGACTGCACTTCTTCAGCAGTCTCAGAGACTTTTTCCTGCTGAGTGGCAGACTCAGCTGTCTTCTCAAGCTCTGGGAGCTTGGTGATTCTTCTTCTTCTTTTTGTCCTTACCAGAGGAAGTTCTGGTTTGGATACTTCTTCCTCAGCATCCTTGGCGGCGGGGGCCGGTGCATCTTTCTTTGTCTGAGGAGCTGCCTTCCTTGGCTTGGCAGTCCTCTTCTTTTTTATGGTTGGAGAAGGTATTTGAGGTTCCTTCTCCGCCTCGGCTGCAGGGGCAGGAGACACGGCTGCAGGGGCAGGTGACTTGGCTGCAGGGGCAGGTGCGTCTTTCTTCTTCGATGCAGGGGCAGCTATCTTTTTTGTAGCTGCATGGGCAGCTTTCTTCTTGGGAGGGGAAGTAACAACTGTTTCTTCAAGATCAGCTGATTCCCCCTCGCTGGTATCCACCCTCTTGGCATAGGCTCTCTTCTGAGCTCCTGAAAGATTTGCCCGGAACATCTTCTTGTTGACATGGAACGACTTTCCATGCCGGAGTGGAACACCCTTCACCTCCATCAAATGGCCGATTACAAGGCCATAGCCAAGAGATCCTCCAAATGACCCATCGTCCTTGAAGGACTTGTTCGCAACATTCTGGCAGAGTCTGCTGTAGACGAATACTGCCCAGTTGATCTTCTTCTCTCTATGATCGCAGCCATGACGACGCCTTTTTTGGGACAAATGATTGAAGCTTCCAAACTTCATGTCTACACATTTGGCGATGATATCCAACAGTTTGTGATAATCATCCTTCAGCAGCTTCTTGTCGGCTGTGTAGACAATTTTTGAAGCACACTCGGGTTTGGCCACTTCCTTCCATGCAGTGACCAAATCAACGTCGGCTTCATATATCTCCGGCATGCCCTCCGACGGCAATAAACAGTGCTCCACAAGGTCCTTTGCATTTATTATAATGTCCTTGCGGTGGACAGAGGACTTAATCCCTTCGTCCTGCACCTCAGCATTTACGTAGAACTGACCTCCTCTACGTACGTCATATGATATTCCAATGTGAGAAAGGGCTTCAGCCCGGATTTCTCGATCTTATCCGCAATCTTCTTCACAAGGGTTTCATCGGAACCCTGCTTTATCATCCCTTCAAAATCCACAGTTGACCCGGTGTGGATTTGCTTTGCGAGCTTAGCAAAATCATGTGCTGGTGCCATTTCAGTGATTTTTACCGAACGAAACTTGACGAACTTGCTTTGAAGACTGGTAGGGTTTTGAAGAGAAAAGAAACTTGCTTTCTTAGTTTTGAAGATGAACAGTTTTCAATGTGAGAGAGAAAACTGAAAGAATAAGTATATATGGGTTATGAAAGGACGTGTTTTTGGTTTTTGAATTTTGATCGAGATCAATGGCTCAGATTTAGCACGTCTCATTACATTTAATTGCTCGCATTTAATGCGGCAACATTTATATCCAATCATATGCTTGTTGTGCAGCTTTTGACTCGTATTCGGTCATTATTATCTTGGCGACGCTCATCCTTAAAAACATTCCCGCTTATTAAAAACGATCGCGTTTTTGTCACTTAGCTCATAAATGACTCACCATCGCACAAATGACTCAACTCTTCTTCTCTCCTTTCGTATGGTGACTCAGCTGTCAGCTAACTCGATACAGCTGACTTTCCTATACGGCTGATTCACTTGGCTTATTCATGAAATTTGTTCAATCTCCAGCTTTTCATGTTCCATCTCTTCTCATTGAATCTTCTGAGTGTCAACTCAGTTCAATTAACCCTAGCTCATGCTTAAGCTCTTCAAATCTTGATTCACATAAGGGCTTTGTGAATATGTCAGCTAACTGTTTATCAGTTGAGATGTATTCCTAGGTGATGTCTTTCTTTTCAACATGATCTCTTATGAAATGATATCTGACATCAATGTGCTTTGTTCTTGAATGCAACACAGGATTCTGAGTGATTGCAATAGCACTTGTATTATCACACATAATTAGAATCTCTTTTTCTGCAATTTCATAATCTCTCATTGTTGTCTCATCCATAAGACTTGGGCACAACAAATGCCCAGCCTATGTACTCTGCACCGGATGTGACTATTGAGTTTTGCTTCTTTCTAAACCAGGAAACCAATCTGTTTCCAAGCATTTGACATGTGCTTGAAGTACTCTTCCTGTCAACTCTACATCCAAAGATAGTCGTAGTCCGAGAGTAACCAATTAGCTTGAATCCACCTTCCTTTGGATACCATAAGCCAACTTCTTGCATCCCTTCAAGTATCTTAGATTCTCTTAGTTGCGCTCATGTGGCTTTCTTTTGGTGCAGATCAAATCTTGCTCATACACCTACCGCAAAGGTGATGTCCGGCCTCGATTCTTTGTTAAATAAATAGCAAATCCAATGAGTGCTCTATATCCGGTTTGATCCATAGGCTTACCATCTCGCATCCATATCCATCTTGACAGATGTATTCATTGGTATTTTCACGTAAAGACTTCTCTTCCATACCAAATTTCTTCATTAAGTCTCCGTGTACTTTGTTTGACTTATGAAGGTTCCATCCTTCAGCTGTTTAACTTGAAGTCCTAAGAAGAATGTCAGCTCTCCCATCATGCTCATTTCAAATTTGCCTTGCATGAGGTTTGAGAACTTATCACACAGTTCTTTGTTTGTGGATCCAAAAATGATATCATCCACATATATTTGAACAAGCAGTATACTCTCTCCATCTTGAATTCTGAAGAGTGTTCTGTCCACTTTGCCTTTGGTGAATCCATTATCTGTCAGAAATTGAGATAATGTATCATACCATGCTCTAGGTGCTTGTTTCAATCCATATAGAGCTTTCTTAAGCTTGTACACCTTGTCTCCAAGAGTCTTCTGCTCAAAACCTGGAGGTTGCTCAACATAGACTTCTTCTTCCAACAATCCATTTAAAAATGCGCTTTTCACATCCATTTGATATACAATAAAGTTCTTGTGTGCAGCATAGGCAAGAAACATCCTTATTGCTTCTAATCTTGCAACAGGAGCAAATGTTTCATCAAAATCTATTCCTTCTTCTTGGCAATACCTTTTGGCTACCAATCTTGCTTTGTTCCTTACACAGAACCTTCCTCATTCATCTTGTTTCTGAAAACCCATTTTGTGCCAATAACATTTTGATGGGTTGGTCTTTGCACCAATTCCCATACTTTGTTCCTTTCAAATTGATTCAGCTCTTCTTGCATGGCTTGAATCCAATGTGTGTCATCCAATGCTTGGGAGACATCTTTTGGTTCTATTTGGGAAATATAACAAGTGAACATTGCTTCTTGTTGAGCTCTGGATCTGGTTCTTACACCATCTCTTACATCTCCAGTGACTAGCTCTGGTGGATGGTCTCTCAGCCATCTCACATCAGGTTGGAGTAAGTCAGCTGGGTTTAGTCGTCTTACAGCTGTGTTGTCTTGAGCAGCTCTCTCATCATCATTTAGCTGCAGATCTTCCAGCTGTCTTTGAGACTCTGCAATCTCATCTTCATCTTGATTGATTGCTCCAGCTTCAGCTTCAACATAGGGACTCTTCTGCATAGTTGGCTGATTCAGCTTATCAGCTAACTCTTCAATGTCTTCTCCATTTACTCTTCTGTGACCATAGTACTTTTGTTCAGCACTCTGTAGGCTTTACTTTCAGCTGAGTATCCCAAAAATATACCTTCATCAACTTTAGCATCAAAAGCCTTTAGATTATCCTTGCCATTATTGTGGATGAAGCATTTACATCCAAATATTCTAAAATACCCAACATTTGGCTTTCTCCATGTCCATATTTCATAGGGAGTCTTTGTCAGCTGTCTATTGATCATACATCTATTTTGAGTATAGCATGCAGTATTGATGGCTTCAGCCCAAAATCTTTTAGGCAGCCCAGCTTCAGCTAACATGGTCCTTGCAGCTTTCTTGAGAGTTCTATTTCTTCTTTCTGCTACTCCATTCTGCTGTGGAGTCCTTGCTGCAGATAGTTCATGATCAATACCATTTTCAACACAATACTGAGTTATTATCCCATTGACAAACTTAGTTCCTCTATCAGATCTTATCTTTATAATGGTTTGGCTCTTTTCATTTTGAACTCTTCTCATCAGCTGAGGTAGCTTCTGCAAGGTTTCCTTCTTTTTGCACATGAAGATTGTCCATGTATATCTTGAATAATCATCCACCACCACTAAGGTGTATTTCTTTCCACTTATGTTGGCTGGCTCAACTGGACCAAATAAATCCATATGCAATAGATGCAATATCCTTGTTGAAGATGGACTTGACTTCTCTTTGAATGATGATTTGATCTGCTTTCCCATCTGGCATGCATCATAAACACTTTCTTCCTTGTACACTGAGCCTGGTAGACCTTCTACAAGATTACTCCTTGCAAGTTTGTTAATTGTCTTGAAATTCAGGTGACTCAGTTTCTTGTGCCACAGCCAACTTGATTAATGTGCTTTTTTTAGCGACAAGTGCTTGGTGTGGCAATCGACCAATCTACCACATACATGTTCTTTTGTCCGATCCTTGCAACACTACTTCATTTGATTCAGATGTCTTTGATTTGGCACACTCCCATATTGAATCCAACATTATAGCCCTTGTCACGAGTTGGTGATGCTTAACAGTTGAAGTTGAGGCCTTCAACATATGCAACATCCGTGATTTCTAATCCATTTTTCTTGATGGATCCAGTGCCTCTAATTTCCCCTGGAGCTTCATTTCCTCCAAATATGACTTGTGCGCCTCTAATCTCCTTGAATTTGGACAGATTTTTCTTGTTTCCTGACATGTGTCTGGAACAGCCATTATCCATGTACCAGGTTCCTTGGCACTCAGCTGTTCCTTGAACCTGCAATCAAGGAAATCAGTTTTTAGGTACCCATATTTGCCTGGGTCCTGAGGGGTTAGTGTTGTAAGATGATCCAACCAACCTATAGCCAAATGATCTGACTTTAAGAGGTTGCCATCTATCTGTGCCATAATCATAGTTCACTTTGGCAAATTGCTTGGGGGCTTTAGGTTCATACAGCTGTCTCTTTTGTCTGTATGCCTGTGTGTGTGTTTTAGCAATTGCCCTTTTTGGGTAGTTGTGATATTTCTGAGTGTAGTGTTTGGGTGCATATGTGTGCTGATGATAGCTCTTTTGCCTTTGGAATGACCTTTGCTGAGGTCTAGGTCTTTACCATTTAGGCTTATATTCCATAGGTCTTTGTTGATATTTCACATTATTCCAATCAACTTGGCTTGGATAGTTTCTACCATTCCCATCATGTATGTTTCTTTGATAAAACTTCTGGGGTTTTTGGTAGCTCTGTTTATTCTTCACAGAGTACTTTCTGTTTGGAGTTTGCTGAGGAACTCTGCTGGATTTCTTCTCAGTTGTCCTCTCAGCATACTCAACTGGCTGTTTTTCTTTTCCTTTATATCCAAGGCCAGTTTGTTTGTGGTTATGCTTTGGAGTGAATGTGGGTGCAACATTTGGTGTCTTGGGTTTTTGAGATGCTTCATTACTTGAAGATCCTTTTTCCATGATCACTCTGGGAGTTTGACTATGCACAAAGGAATTGAATCTTATGCATGTCTTGTCTCCACACTTTTTTTGGCTCATAATAAGGTCATCCAATGATTTAGATGCCTTTGTGAATGAAGCAATCACATTTTTGAGATCATTTTCCCTCTTTTCTATAGCAGCCTATCTCTCGCTTATTAGTTTAGCATTCTCGGCCTTGACTCTTTGTTCTCATCACTATGTGACTTAGAGTACTCGGCTCCTTAGTCACCGTGAGTTTTGCTTTTGAATTTGGTTGTTTTCCTCATTTAATAGTGTGTGTGAGGATTTAATGTGCTCAAAGTCTTTCATCATTTTGCCTAATGAATCATAAAGATCAGTGGGTGATGAAGTGTGTGTGTCACAATCATCATGTCACTAGAATCGAGTGAGATGAGTTAGAGTGTACCTCATCTTCTTGGTCGTTGATCTTGTTCTTTAGCCATTAGACAGGATCATTGCTTCTTCTTCGAATCACTTGAGTAGTCGCCTACACTACTCGAGTCCGCTACTTCTTTTTCACTTAGTGTCTCAAATGAGCTCTCGCACCAACATAGCCTTTTTCTTTTCCTGTCTTCTTTCTCTGAAGACTCTTCTTTCTTCTTCATTCTTGTATTTATTGACTACAGGGTATGGACAGTCAATAGCAAAGTGTCCTGGTTGTCTATAGTTCCAACACAAGTTCTCAGCTCTTTGATCAACTCTTTTCGTTCTTGGGTTATCAGCTCTATGATATTCAACCTTTTGATGCTCAGCTCTCTTGGGTGGCCTATCTTCTCTTGACTTGGAGGGAGCTGAATATCTCCTGGAGAATTCACCCTTGTTTCTTTAGAGTTCTTGTTGAAGAACTTGTTGAATCTTTTAACCATCAGGGCAATTTCCTCCTGGTCAATGGCTTCCTTAACCTCAACTATTTTCCCATCCTTTACTATAAGTGCAACTGTTTTGGGTACAACTGTCTCCTCTTGATCTTTTCTTCTCAGCTCGAACTCGTAGGCTTTGAGGTCTAAGAATAGCTCATGATTGGATGTTGTTGTGAGGTTCATTGAATGTCTCAGGGCCATGACCTTCATTCCCCATTCAGCTAGGAGGCTTCTCAGAATCTTCATATACATTTCCTTCTGTGTATATTCTTTCCCAAGGGCTGATAGTTCATTGGTAATTTCAGTGAATCGAGCATCCAGCTGATCCAAGGTTTCACCTGCAAGCATTTTGAAATTTTCAAATTTTTGTACAGCAACGGACAATTTGTTTTCTTTAATTTGCTCAGATCCTTCACAAATTAAAGTTAATTTATCCTAGATTTGTTTTGCAGTTTGACAAGATTTGACTTTGTTGAACATTGCTTTGTCCAAGGTTTTGTAAAGTATGTCCTTGGCTACATTGTCCAAGTTGTATCTTCTTCTGTTCTCGTTTGTCCATTCAGTCCTTGGTTTCTCAACCAGGGCTGGTCTTCTTCAGCAGCCTTCCTCTTCTTCACCAAGCGTCGCTTCTCTCTCTCAACCGTGTGTTTACTTTCAGTATTTGTAGTGGCCCATCCTCTATCACTATCCACATTTCATCATGTAAAGCTGATAGATGAGCCTGCATACGAATTTTCCAGTCATCAAATTCCTCAATAGTGAACATAGGAATGCGTGTCAAATTTGCTTCCATGATAATAACTTTGCTGAATAAAAATAGCTTTTGAAAGAGCAAATGTTAAAAACTTCTTTGAAAAATTGGAGATCTAGTTCAGTAACCAGTGCGGAAGGCTCAATGAACCAACCGCTCTGATACCACTTGTAGGTCCCAAGGGGTGTGAGTAAGGTTTAGAAGGGGGGGTTGAATAAACCTTACCAACTTTTCGATTTTAGTCTTTTTTTAAAATATTACAGAGTTAAATACAATGTTAAGTCCTTGATGGACAACTAAGTTAGTTAACCAAATAGAGTTAGCCACTCAACGCACGATTGGGCTGTTGATAGAATAACTCAGTTGTTTAGTCTAAACCTTAACTTGACTGTGATGAGATTTTCAGCGGAAGACTTAACACCCTTGAATTTGGTTTAGCTTTGTTTTAAACACTTGAGTTTAGCACTTTGTTAATTATCAGTTGGATAGCAAATTATCAGCAGATATAAAGTGTTATGCAGAAATAAAATGCTGAAATGTAAATGGCACAATAATTTTTATAGAGGTTCGAAGATTGGGTAATTCTTCTACTCATCTCTTCTCCAACTCCCCGGAGGAATCCACTAAGTATTGATCGTAGTACAAAGTGGTTATCACCCGGATAAAAGTCTTGATCACACAAATGACTTGATCCTTTGGGACTCGGGCCGAGATGCCTTGGTCACACATCCGCTTCTTGTCCGACTCGGCCTTCTTCACAGACGATCGCTTTTTACTTGACTCACTTGCTCAAGCTTCTTGGATTTGATCACAAAGCCCTCCAATAACTTGAGACTGGTTCGACCTTGAACCTTTTTACAATCCTCCTTGGAATGTAGACCCCTTTTGATTCTTCAAAAGTTTCCTCTTCAACAGTTTGAAGTTGTCTTTCCTTCACAGCTAGGTGTTGGATCGATTTTCTTCGAGATTTAGGCTTGAGGATTTGCTTGAATAACTTGAGAATGTATTGCATGTTACAGTTTGAATAATTGCTTGATTGTTCGTGGTTCAGGTATTCAAGGTCACCTCTTCTCAAAATGATTCCTCAGCCTTTTATAGTGAACTTTCAAAAATCTGCCCGTTGAAGAGATAGGCTGATTTTCAAAAGTCACTTGTGTTCGTTGGCTTGTCTTGTTGCAGTCCTTGATGTTGACATTTCTTCGTATTAAATGGATGTTCACTTTTTCGTAGTCGACACGAGGTGCGATCTTCCCATTGGTTTATTCCTTTTGCACGCTTCGGGATCGAGCACTTTAAGACATGGCAAAGATGGAAGTATTACTTGTTTAGGTAATATTCTTGACTTTTGTGCAACGGATTCTTTTCAGTTAACTCCTATTTGAAGCTGTCTTTTCCCCAGGTGACTTGAGTCTGCTCCAATGATTGAAAGACTCATTTGTCACTTCAACTTGACTTTGCTTGGCTTCTTTGGTTGACTTGACTGACTCTTCATACAGATGTATCACAGGTGATACTCCTTCAGTCGAGTCCTTGACATCTCTTCCTTGCCACACTCAGTTGCTTCACAGCGGAGTCTTCGTCCTAGTCTTCAGTTGACTTCTTGTATATCCAGGCATAGCTGACTTAGCTCAGCTCATACAATCCTATCTATTACAAGAAAAATGGGGTGCCAACTTTCTAGTCTAAGTTTTACATGGCATTCATCAAAATCTAAACAATAAATTTCCCAACAATTCTAAACTTGAAGGAGAACCCAAAATTTGGGGGAGGGTCATGTTTGAGAAAAAAAATAAAAAATGAGTCTTGATTTGAGAAGGTTGAAATTTTGGGTCTTGAAGTGAGAACCCAAAATTTGAGGGAGAGCCCAATTTGAGAAAAAAAAAATTGGATCTTGATTTGAGAAGGTTGAAATTTTGGGTCTTAAAATGATAGATTTTCTTAAATTTGGACCCTATTATGAAATTCACCCCACAATTAATATAGGACATGATGTACTAGGGATCGCAATGCGGCGGGGCGGGACGGGTCTGTACCGAGAACGGGACGGGGCGAGCAACTCGTTTTGCCCCATTTTAATTAAATTAAATACAAAAAAATAAATAAAATAAAAAATTATATTTATAAAATATTATTTACAAAAATTGTTATTATCAATTTATAAATATTAGATATAATATTATAATACATAAAAACTATATTATAATATATATTATATATGCAAAATATAAATTAAAATATATTTTAAAAATAAAAATTCAATGTGGGGCGGGGCGGAGCAGGTACCCACGGGGCCGGTGGGTATCCACGGGTCAGGTCAAAATTATCATCCCTATGATGTACTCCCTGCAAATGAAGCTATGGTAATAAGATAATTAATTAGACATTCTACACAATTGTCCACCCCTGTGCCCACTTTTCAGCCCAATCTCATGCCCACCAAATTTAGTTCGACGAAAAAATCGATTCTACATTTTTTTGTTGATCTAAACAACAATTACAATCACCTATTAATTCTATACACTATATCTAACAGTATCAAATTATACCCATTCCAAGCATCTAACAAAGTTGGCTAATTTTAAGATTTTTCAACTAAAATGATAACTCAATTCAATGAATAATGAAAACACTATGGAAACTAACCTTTATCCATAACTTTTTTGCACAATGGAGATGTTTTTGATCAAACCCAACTGCTATCGAAGCCCCTGTTTGCGTCTACCACCAAAATTAAATTTGGGAAATTTTCGTGTAGGACGGGTCGAACCTTAACAGACCTATTGTTGCTCAAATACCTAGATTCAATACTCATGTAGGTCAATTATTGCTCCTCCTTCTCTAAAGCTTGTTGTTTTGTGATTTTGGATGTTCTAGGGTTTAGGAAGACCTCTTCTCCATCGACTTCCCGCTGAAACAAAAATTTTATTTGATTTTTCTTTTTTTAAGAATGGTAATTTGGTCTTTTTAGTAGGGACAAAGGGGCAAAAATCATATTTTAATAACATGGGGGCAAAAATCAAAAATACCCCTAGGTGGAGAGGTATTTTGTCAAATTTCCCTTAAAATTTTAATATTTCAAAATCATTAAAAACTAACATGATAAAGGGTTAATTACAAAAACTACCCTTGAGGTTTAGCATAATTACCAAAAGATCCAGTTATCTTTTAAAATTACAAATATTTCATTGATATTTGTTTCTCTTTTACGCATTGCACCTTAAGAGGGGCATTTGATAGATAAACACAAACCTCAAACGTTTATTTATGTTATTTCAAGGAGTTATTTGTAAGTTTGAAAGTTAAATTAAGCTAATCTAATTCATTAGTTTTTTAATCAAGCTAAACATTAGGAGTAGTTTTTACCTCAAGATGGGGTATTTATTAGGTAAATGCAAACCTCAAGGGGTTATTTGTAACACTTTAAGGAGTTATTTGTAATTTTGGAAGATAATTGGATTTTTTTTTTTTGATAATTAAGCTAATCATAATTCATTAGTAGTTTTTATAATTATCCTATGAGTTTTTTTTTTTAATAAGGAACGTATTAACCTATGCTAAATTAGTGAAAACAAATAAAAAAAATTAAACGCCTTTTTAACGGTCAGATGTCCCAAGAAACAGCTCCTGTTAGCGAAGGAGACAACCAAAAGATTATGGCGAAGCTATTGTCAACAACATTCAAATCACTGAAACCCCATTCAAAATCCTTTCCAACCCTTCTTCCCCTTCCTAGCCCAACAAAATTATCGAGAATCCCATCTCAAATTTCGCCCCCATCATCATCGTCGAAAAAGCCCTCATCATCGGTTTCAAAATCTTCACCCAGGAATTCGTGGACTGTGTATCTGATCCTCTCCACCAACCCACCCATCAAGACTTATGTTGGTGTGACCAACAATTTCTCTAAACGGTACATTTTATTCCTTTATCTAAACTCACAGTGTGTTTGTGTGTGCAGATTTTCACGTTGAGAAACGAAGTTTAGCATAATCACGATTGTGGTGGATAGTTTGGGGTTTTGACTATGAGTTTTTTTTTCAAGGACAACTTTATTGGAATTATTTTTCGGTCCATAGGTTTTTTATTCATTCTTTTCAAACCAAAATGTTTTTTCGCCATTTTTTGGAAACATGTTTTTTTTAGCCATTTTGACACGTGATTCCAAAATTGCCCCTTAAGCTACCTTTCCAGTCACACACATCCTCATAACTCTACAATCAAAACTTGGGAACAAAATCCTGTTTCGGCGACTTGCAAAAATGGATTCTACGGCGACTCGGATTCACTTCATTCAATATCCTTAATTTCATAATTCTTGTTGATTTAGTTAGTTTATAGTGTTTATGTTATGATTTGTTGTTAGATTTGTAGAATTTTTAGGGTTTAGACAATTTAGGTTTGTGTTGAAAATCTTGATGCTTCGTTAATAGTATTTGGGGTGAATGAAGATGACAACGAGAGTTTCAATTATGTAACTCGATTGGATATATCCAATTACTATATCTCGATATCGAGTTATATAACTGGATATCGAGTAATGTTTTTTTTCTCTGAGTTGTTTTGTCGAGTTGTGCTTCAGATTTTGTTCTGAGTTATACATCGAGTTAAATGTAATTGGAGATCCAGTTACATAACTCGACATTCAGTTACGATTACTCGATATCCAGTTACATAACTGGATATCGAGTAATCATAATGCGATATCAAGTTACCTATAACTGGCATTTGGTTTCGAGAATTCAGTCTATTCTCACTTATTATAACCCAGTTATTTTGTTTTCCTCCAAAAAAAAACTTTGAATTCAGATAAATTTTTCGTTTCAAATACGTTTTGCATCTATGATATATCAAATTAATCCTCTTTCTGAGATCTACAATTCAACACCAATGTTGCATATACAAAAATGAAAAATACAGATTTAAAATTTTCAATGGAGACAAATCTGAGAGAGAGATAAGTGAAGTAGAGAAAGAGAGGGAGGCCAACTCAACAACTCAAAGTAATATGCTAGAAGAGTATGAATGTCATTTGCTTTATCAAAATAGCTAAAAAAACATTTGTTTTCAATAGATGACTAGTTTTCATTTTGTCGGGGTCATTTTGCCCATCACCACATTATCTTTTGCAGTAGTTTCTGCCTCACTCTGTGCATTCTATATTAGGGTGGCACTATTCACATATCTTTTCCTCTAAATACATCTCATCTCTATAATCACATAATTGCCATGAATTTAAAAAACTATAATACCCTTACTACTTAGAGTTTATGTCACATGATCGTGCCATATGATCGAACCTGCTACAAAGTCATGTGTCATATTAATCATGTCACCAAGTCATATGCCACATGATCGTGCCACGGAGTTTACTTGGGAGAAGGGTAAATTAGGAAATGATGGGGGACATGGGCGTGTCTTGATTTCGGTCACAGGGGTCGAAATTCTTTCGTTTTGGCAGGACGAATGTTGGACCGATATTTGAAAAAAAGAAATAGAAAAAGAGGCAAATATGAAGGTCGTACCTTGCAACAATTCTTTGCAGGTTTTTATAATCTCCAATTATGGTTTCTCTAGAATGAAATTTTTGGATAAGTGACTTATCCAAGAATATATTCTAAATTAACCACCAAACAATTATTATTATTATAGAATAGACTTTTAGATACAAAAATTCATTCGAAAAATACTTCAGAAAAACTGTTCATTATCAAGTTTGGAACAAATATCTCTGTATATAACAAACAAGACAATTATTTATCCACTCATATACCTTAACTGGACCAAGTAATTCTTAATATTTTGGGCCAAGACAGTAAGATTTAATTTTTATATGAACTAGACTTTCGGCTGAATTTTCAGTGCGGTCCAACTCAAATTTAACAGGGTCATTCCGAGATCCAGTGCGGTCCGCCGACTGCACTCGTCCTAAGCTAGCTCCGCCCATGATGGGGGATATATTAAGTAAATAGGTTGTTTTGGAAAAGAGGTGGGGGTGTATCAAGAAAATGGGTGTATTTAGAGGGAAATGGGTATGAATAGCGCCAACCTTTATATTAGTGTAGCCCATATAAGTGTATATGTAGATAGATAATATAAATATAGGTAGATATATATTAGAATATAAAGATTGTAAGTGTACATCAATGGGAAAAAATTGCAAGTGTCTTTATGCAAATGGAATAATCACCAAACATCTGTGTTGTGTTGTATTCTGTCTGTCTTCATTGATTTTTATGTACTACTATCTTTATCTCATGTGTTGTGTCAAAAAGAAAAAGGTTGTGTTGCCGTGTTGGTGGTAAAATTTTGATTTGATGTACATTCATTGCATGGAAAAAGTTTTCTTGCCTGCAAATATTCGGTTAGCATGAGGACTTCTTGTTATTCAGCTTAAAATCTGCAAGTAGTCTCCCTTGTTTGTAGTTTGTTAGTACTAAGTCGGTGTTATGTGCTTAATGATATGATGCGTCTTTTCTTAAAATTGTTAATTACTTTTGTAGCTTGAAACAACACAATGGGGAACTAAACGGTGGTGCAAAAGCATCCCGCGCAGGAAGGCCATGGATTTGTGCATGTCTTATACAAGGATTTGGGAATAAAAGTAAAGGTAATTTATAATTAACACATTTCAGGCACCTGTAAGGTTATCCATTCACAATGGCATTCTCACAATTGAAATATGAACTAGCTTTAGGTAATTTGAAGTACTATTTTTATGTTCCCGATTTTCCCAGGGCAATGGCTTTTCTTTAGTGATTTTCAAATGTGTTTCAGGAGCTCTTTGAACTTTTATATTGACGTTCTTCTTTCTACTTGAAATTCAGATAAGTTTAGTAAATTGCACATATTATGTATGAAATGCTTCAACTAGTGCTCCATCCTCTTCCTATCCCTCTTGTTTTTCTGGCTGCTTTTAGTATACTTATTTTGCAATTTATAGCATTAAAACCATTATAAAGCAATTATAGAACAGGTGATTGACTTCTCCTAGTTCTTTTCTAGCATTTGCATGATCATGTGCATTTTCTATGTTACTTCTCCTAGCTGCTGATGCCCTCTATGTGCTACTTCTCGCACACTACCACTTTTCCTGTTAACCATACAGGAATTGTGAAGCATTAATGTATGATTCAGATCATTAAATCCCTAACCATAGGGGTTTTAAATCTCATAAATTTTCTCTGAAGCAAGTGTTAAATGGCTGCTCTTGTTAGGTCCAACCCAATTAAAAGATATTTTATTTTTTCAGATTGGTGGCAATGGGTCTTATCGGACCCGCCCTATGTCTATCAATCTATATATTTATATATTTTCTTTTAGATAAAAAAACATATTGAGTACTATTCATTCATTTAGGATTTATTCGCTAGGATGGCAACAGGAAGGGTGTGCCAAATCTATTTCTCAAATTAAGGGGAGATGACATCAGAGATTTATTTTTAGATCTAAACTTCCTCAAGACTTCAGTAACTTAGCTTTAACTTGCTAAGTAATATCTCCGGTTCTCACCTTTACCTTTCTGGAGAAAATTCATCGCACCCACAAGATCTTGAATGAGGGCAAGTATTATACATATATACTCGACAAATAATACTGAATTTAACCACTATCATCAATATGGAATTAGTCAATCAGAGGAAACATAATCCTGGAATTTTGAGTAGAATATTGGAACCAAATTGTGAATTGATCTTGAAGAGATAGAAATGAATAAATTAACAAAGAAGGTGTTCAGATGGTGCCTCTTTTAGTGGACATGATCTCCTTGAAAAATTTTCTACATAATATTAATAGAGTGTCCTAAATTTTACTTGGACTTAAATTGTCATTTTGGTCGCAAGATACAATTTATAGTTTCTTATAGAAATTACATCAGATGCTTAAGATATCTACTAAAACCCAAATAAAGGTTCATTTTATTCTCTGGAATAACGTCTAGTTTTGATACTTTTATTGCTAGAACTTGGATATGAGTTTCTTTTTGAACTGAAGACTTATTGCTTCTCTACCATCTTGATCACTGTTCGTTTGACTTAGTAACCATGAGTTTTTAGTATTCAACCATGTATTTTCCGGTGAAACAGCATTTTTATCACACATTTTGTGGTTTTTAGCTTATCAATTTGAATCAAAATGGAAAAGCATTTCAAGAAAATTGCCCCTCAAAAGAAGTAGCAAGAATCAGGAGCAAGCAGACAGCTCGCAGCTTTTCCTATTACAACACAGATATGCAGCTCTAAATCAGGTCAAGGATTTGATCGATTGTAGTCGTTTGGAAATCAATTGGCACTTGGATCCTATGTAATTCATCAACTGTGAGTCTGTTTCATCCAAATTAAATCTCTGTTTGATTTTCCAACTTTATTTTTTTCTTTTTATCTTCTGGAAGCTATATTTTTTAAGCTATATTTTCTGGCTATGTTTCATTATCAGTCAAATTAGACAAGGTGAAAATAGAATGGTATGACTTGTTTCAACCACAAATCGTACGATGTGGTGAGCATAACTGTAGTTTGCATTAAGTATCAATTACCAAATTTATAGTCATTCAAAATGAAATTTATAGATATGAATTGTGTAGATTTTTATATAGATGATTTTAGATGACCAAGTTCCAATGCTTTGAGAAGCCATTGTGGCCTTACCTTTTTTTAATCCCAAGATTCTAATGGTTTTTTGTCATTTCTCGATTGCAACCGAGTTCCTCTCTCATACAGATGACAGACATTTGATTGCTTTATCAATAATTTCATGGATTTGGGAAAGTAAGAGTGGCAGAGAATGTCAGGTGTACCAGAATGTCATATAAAATACTTGTGTATGAAAGCACATTCATAAGGTACCCAAAGTAAAAATATGGATGACTGAAGCTAGCAGCACCCCAGATATCCAATTCTTTCGCCTTCTTTTTGTTGCTACTTTTTTCAAGCACTCATACACTGATCCGTTGAAAACTAGTACTACAAATAATTTGTTACCAAAGAATATCGGAGATGAGATAGGAAATGAAAAAACTCAAACTCAGAACACATGAACACTAGACCAGAAACTATTAGTTAATAGAGTACTTGTTGCTATCAGGATCCATTAACTGAGGGCGATGAAGACTCGTTAACTAGTGGTGCTTGGTTTTTTATTTTTGTTTTTTTTTTTTCAGGGTGGGGATTATTGAATCCTGCATATTGTGTTACTATTTCATCTTCATGTTATGATAGAAGTGCATCCCTAGCAAATTGAGATATCCTTTATATATGATGGCATCATGAAGTTAATAGTTCAGGCAAATCCTTTAAAATAAGGGTTTCTTTAATCATTAGGACCATGACTCTGTTGAACCACTGTCGTAGTAGTCCCAGTTTGCAACTTTTAACGGTTCCTAAAATTCTAGATTTTGTATCAGTCTTGAGAGATTATTAGGTTGTTCTTTTTCTCTCTTATTGAAGTCTACCCATCATTATTTATCGGATTACTAACTTTAAATTTGATTTCTAGAGGCCATCCTGCACTACAGAGGCTCCCAGATTTGTCGTGTATAATTTAGTAAGATCCATTCAGAGTATGAGCAGGTGATCTAAAAAAATGACTCTTGAATATATCAAAATATATTGCTTTATTTTGTTAGACATCTATACGAGGAAAGTTTTTTGAATAAAAGATGAGAAGCTGCTGTTAATGACATCCATTCATTGGAAATGGTTGAAAAATGTAATTCTTTAACCAACATGTAAAATTGGATTTTCCTGGGAGATTGTAAGACTGATGGAGAGGTACTTGGTGGTATAAATGGATTTAGTTACAGTCAGTACTTTGGAGCTAAGGATTATGGATCGTAACAAGAGGAACCTATTAAAGTAGCTAGTATGTTATTTGGATTCAATTGAGAAATACCAAATTATCGAGTATATATATTATTTGCAGTTGTGCAATTGTTTTATGTTCGAGTCCATAACATACCCATTTAAGTGGAATTCTAGTTTACTATGCGACGGTTGACAGCCATATATCCATTAAATGAAGGTTTGAGTTAATAATTACAAGTGTATCACTTGAAAAGTTCCTTGGTTGTGCATGTACACACAGGGCTGTCTAAACAATCCTGCTCTTGTGGTATGCCTGTTTGGCCACTTGGCTAACGTATACACTCTTGTCTTCCCCCATTTCCTTTTCATGTTCTTATGATGCTCTCATGCTTTCAACATTGAATGTAGGGATAACTACACCCCCTCCCCCCTTTCCCAGGTTTGGGCTAATTACAAAAAGCCAAATGTTTTTGAAAACTACGAAAGCCCTTTTGAGATTTGATATTGTCTTAAATTTAAGGGATAACTATAATATTTCTATAGTAAATGGCAGGGGGTTTTCAAATGTTTTTTTTTTTTTTTTGCTTATAAAGGGGGCAAATGTCAGATGGAATCAAACTTCAAGTTTTTTTTTTTTTTTAAATTTTCAAAAACCTCTGGTTTTTTCTTAAATCAGGTCAAACCTCAGGGTTTTTTTTTTTTATAATAATCCTTTGAATGTGATTGTGTTTTAGAGTAATGGATAGTGCTGCTTTTGCAGGCCAGCAGATGAAAGTGAATAGATGGTTGCATTACCTCTGGGAGGTAGGTTCAGTGGTCTTTCGGAACGGGTAAATATCTTCCCAGTTCTCATTTCTATAGGTAAACTTCGATTTAACTGATACTTTGGGAAGAGCTGAGTAGGGGTGGCAAATGGGCGGTTCTGATCTGATTGTCTGAAACTCAAATCAGACATGAATGGTGATTAGGAATCGACCGATTCAACTGGTTTGACTTTAGCATGATGTTATAGTTTGTTGTAAAAAATGTGTAGTTACTAAAAATAGTAAAATTAAAAAAGAAAAGTTTTGTAAATTACTTAATTTAGCAAAAAGTTTCCCGCATAAATCAATCTTAATCCATTAATTGAGGACAGCCCTTGTTATTATTGCACATTATCAACATTGTCACCTTAAAGGTGCATAAGTACCCCTTGTAAATGTGCAATTCACTCGAATTATAAGGTAGTTTTTTCCTTTTCTTTTGTGTACTATACATAGCCATATAATGATGAGAGGATGGAAATGTGAATCACAGTTATTTGACCTCAGACTTCATGATCAGTGCAAGTCCATTTGTCCTGAGTTATTACAGTATCAACTAATAGGCCTGTTAAAACACAATATGCTTTTTTTTTTTATTATTTTGTTATATTAGGTATAGTGGGATATATTTTTGAGTTGACCCAATTCACCTCATTCTACACTTATTTTGCACTTCTCACACCAAAAGCCATGTTCAACTGAGGCAAGCTGGCAAGCATTCGGAAAATTATTCAATGAATTAAGTGTTTGAGGAGAGTTTTGCTTTAGAAGAAATGATTTAGGGTGGCGCTATTGACATCTCCTTTTTGATGAATACACCTACCTATATAAAATTTCAAAAATGTCATTGACTTAAAAGACTATATACTCTTACCTAAAAGAAAAGTTTTAAATACACCCCCAATCTCTAAATACATCCATATCATTTATTACACTTAATCTACTAAAGCACACTCACCCACATCCTTCAACCTCGTTTTTATAAACTCTAGATTTTTCGACACTAACATAACAACTTATATGGACAACAAATAATTGATTCCCCCAAATAATGTAAGTATCTTCTTAGTTTTCAGCTCAAAGTATGTAATTTATCCATTTTTACCGTTCAAAATTGTTGTTGCACCATTGTTGTGCGACACTTGGCACGACCATCCAACATGGAACGATCATCACTTCAATCGTGCCACAAGGCACAATGGCACGATCACATATTCCATCGTGCCACATAAGGCACGATGTGTTTTTCATGATCGTGCCATCGTGCCATTTGATCGTGCCCCCAATGCCACTAGCGTGCCTAGTCCATCTCATCGACCGTGCCATCGTGCCTACTGTGGCACGATGGCACGGTCGATAAATCCACTTATCGTGCCTTGTGGCATGCTGGTGGCATTTAAGTCTAGCGTTCCATCATTCCACATGGCACGATGGCTCGGTCAATCATGCCACCTAGGGCTTCAACGATCGTGTCATCTATCGTCTTCTTCACAGATTCATATTTCAAAACCAGTCAACAATGGCGCCTTAACTTCACTCATCACTTACCCATACCCATACCTATACCTCTAAATACCTAACAATAGCACACCCAAACTACAAATGCAAGTTATTTTTAAGAAAAAGATGAGTTTATTACCTCTTCATCATCGACCGCCGATATATCTTCTGGTACCAGTACCCATGCTGGTGACTGTGTTGTCGCGTCTCGGCCGGTTGTGGATGGTGGTGCATCCACAAAGTCGTCATCGTCCTCCGCTGTAACCATCCTTCTTCTCTGGTAAGTTTGAAATCACGAGTCATTGTCGTCGAATGTAACAGTTTTCAGAGGTGGGTGTATTCTTTTGTTTGAGATTGAGAAAGTGAGGTGTAAGGTTGGGGGTGTATTTGGGGGAAAATTAGTGCAAGGGTAAAATTGAAAAAAAGGGGTGTATTTAACAATTGAGTCATATTTTAAAAAGTGGTGGGTGGTGTATTTAGAAGGTGGATGTGTGAATAGTGTCACCCAATGATTTATTGTCGCAGAAGATAAAGATAGTTGAGAATCGGAAATTGATAGTGTTTGCAAATAGAAGCTAACAACTGGAAAAATCAAAGTAGTTTCTAAATGAGATTTTGGATAGAAAGACAAAAACACCATTCTTATTAGGGTAAATCTCACTTTGTCCCCTTATACTCTACTTGATTATCACTTTACCCCCTTGTACTCTCAATTGTATCACTTTGCCCCCTTATACTTTACTTGATATCACTTTAGTATCACTTTACCCACTTTATGCTTTTAAATTATTATTTTATGCTCATATGCTCAAAAAAAATGATCATTTTATCCTTACCTATTAGTTTTATTAAAATAACAAAATTATTTTTAAAGTATTTAATATTAATAAATTTTTATTTATTTGCTAAATTAATTTTCACAATTGATTAGTTAACGCTTAATATTAAATCTATTATATTTTACATTTAGTTGCTAATTATTTAACTTTAAAATAGTCCCTATTAAATTAATATAAAATATACTATTTCTATTAGCTAATACATTTATACTTTTAATTTATTATTTATCATAACCTTAAAATTATATAATATATATAATACAAATTTATTAAATGTGTGAAATATTATTAGTAATTTTTAAATTACTGATTCAATAATCATAAATAAAAATATGTTAAATAGAAAGAAAATAGTCATTTTAGTGATTAATTTTTTGAATACAAAATATTAATTTACTATATAATACATGATTTTTAGATTTATTATTTAAAAAATATGAATATATTAGTTTGCATAAAATAACCTACAATATAGTTATTTAATAAGAACTATATTAATTTTAATAAATAGCAAATAAGTTTTCCAAAACATATATATATATATATATTGATGTCATGGTTAAATTAAAATAATAGTATGAATAATTAGGTCATTTAACAAATGAATTGGAGGATTAAATGATATTTTGATTGTATAAGGGGGTAAAGTGATACAAATTAGTAGTACAGGTGGGTAAAGTAATACAGTTGAAAGTACAAGGGGGTTAAGTGATATTCAATGAGAGTATAGGGGTGTAAAGTGAGATTTACCCTTCTTATTATTAGTAAGTCAATGATATGTCTTTCGAATTTGAGGATAAGAATGTCACAATTAAATTTCTTTTTATTTGTAAAAGTACCAAAAATCATTTTCCGAACTTAAATCATCCCACCCACAATTTTTAAAATTTGATTAAATGAAGCATAAGTAAAAGCAAAAGTTGTTTTTTCAGAAAGTTGGGATTTACTTTTTTAGTATTTGCAAATAGTATCTAGTGTGTTGTGTTGAACCATTTTAGATTGGAAGGGATGAGTGATGAAAACTATTTGCCCAAATATAGTGTTGATATGGGTTTGGAGCGATACGCATGATTCAATTTCGACATAAAAGACCCACTATATATCCGTTTAAGACCCACTATATATCCGTTTAAAATGTATCAATAAATTATAATACCATCTTTTTAAATTTTCATTTTTCTTGGAAATTTTAAGATGACAAAAGGACAATTTTCGGCAATTTGGGAGATGCTGAAGTGAAACTCCGAGACGAAATTACTAGAGAATGTGATTGTGATAAAGGACTAAATATCATAAAGGGGGCTCGCATTTTTCATAAAGTAAAATTCCCTAGGGCATCTTCAATGCTTGGTTTTCAGTGAGGTTTATAAGGGGAAAAATTGGTTGTGGGTAAATGGTTCATTTTTTTTTTTTTTTTTTTTGATAACTCGCCTTCCTGCGCTTACACTGACTATCCTTTGAGACAACAAACTCCATTCCACATTGCCGCCGCCAAGGTAAACCGCGGGATGTGCACGCACGGCCAGTGTTACGACGACGGTCATGACGTACAACCAGATCCTCCTGCGTAAAGAGAACAATTATGTTCGACCCCAATCTACTAATAATGATCTCTCCCCGAATCGAACCCACACGGATGTTATTCAGTATGAGTTCCCACCAAATCTTTACCAGCGCTCGCATATGCCCCGGGGAGCAATTTGATGGAGAAGGGATATGAACCCCTGACCTCCACCCCACAAACAATTTGATGGAGCATGAATTTGAACCCCTGACCTCCATCCCACAATTGCTTGTGGTGGCCAGGTGGGCTAAGCCACCTGGTTTGGGTAAATGGTTCATTGACATGACATAAAATAGTTCATGTTTACAAATAAGTTTGTGGAGAAAGGGGACCACTTTTTCAATTTTTTTATTCTTTGTTATTATTGTATTTAAATTGTAAAAATGTGATTGATAGTTGCACCTTTCTTCTCTTCATTTTGACCGGTGGAAGTTCTAATAGTTGATTTTAATTTTTATTTTCCAATTGCATTAACAACTGTATATCATTTGTAATTTTTAAATTAAATTATTTGCTTATTCTTTTTGAAAAAAAATTGAATAATAGTTTATAAAGTTATATGATAAGATAAATTGTAACAAATTTAAATTTGATATTTATTAATGAAAATTAAATACAAAAATAATAATATAATAATTAAAGAAATATATATTTTTATACTGATATTACATATATAAATATAAAAATAAATAAATATAGCATTAGTAATTGTGAATTGATGGTGATGTCCATAAAAAAATGGTGGTAGAGGTTTATGGATAGTGAAGAAAGATTTATAAAATGTGTTTGGTTTTTTTTATTTTTGATGTAGCGGTGATTTGGCACATAAAAAACTGTGCATAAGGTTTTTATGTGGTTTAGCACTGTGGTTTTTAATTTATGACCAAGCCTTTCAATCAACTAATATACCTCCAATTCAACTCATTGTAATAAGGTCAAAGGAGTAGAGCTGAGATAGTTGATTTAATTAACGATTTAACGTTTACCCTTATTTAAAATAATTGAATAAACAAGGAGTACTCATGTAAATTTTACATCAAAATGTGTTTATAAAAAATTCCCTACTTAATTAAAAATATAAACTGCCTACCCTGGCCTTTTTGATCAGGATCTTGAGCCATGTTTTGCCACTTCCATGTATATGAGAGTTTTGCAAACACTAAAAAAAGTTGAGAACTCTTTGATGAATCTGAATCTATTATTGCCCCAAAAAAATGACATTTATATATCATCCGCTAGTCTTGAGTGTTATTTTTCATGTCAACATCTGAAAAATACTCCATTTGTTTTTTTAGAAAAAAATTAATTGAGAATAGGTAGGTTAAGAGCTCAATTGAAATAATTTGTAATTTACACGTGTGACATTAGCTATTGCACAAAAATAAAAGCTGTAAATTAATTGTCACGTCATTACTTAAATTAAGATTTTTTTTAGTAACTTGAGGATTAATATTTGAATTAAGATTGTAATTTAAAAATTAAATATTTAAAATTGAATCTTATTTTCTAAACATTTCAAAAAGAAATCAAAACTCAATTTAGGATAAAATTATCCAAGTCAGAAAATCCAAGATAGAATTTTTTTTAAAAACAATGGCACGCTAATCATGCGGTTTCTAACGACAATTTCAATTCCTCTGCAAAATTCAAAAAAGTAACCCGGTTCCAATTGCGGGAAATATGGCAAAAAGTTGCTAAAAAAGCAGCCTCGAGTTAAGAAATAGACATCCATTTTTCTGAAATTTGGTTGGATCCCGATGCCATATTACGAAAAATGGCATCCCAAAAAGTGTAGTTGACTCTAAAATAGTAATTAAAATATAAAGACAAAACTGTAATTTTGGGTATTGAATTATAGGGGTGGCAAAATTAAATTAGTCTCGTAAAAATCGTTTTGTAAATAAAATACTGAAATTCAAAAACAATGTGAATTGAGTTTTCCTTTTTAAGCTGGACACTACAAAATTAGCCAAAATAACAAAATTGGGAGTTCACATGTCCGTCGCATCACATTCGGCAAAATATTCAATTTCTGGTGAAAAAATTATTAATTTTCGAGTTATTTTTAAATTGCAAAGTTGTTTTGCAACAATTTTGTCACCTCTTATAGATATAGGACTTAAATTACAATTTAGTCTTACATAAATTGTATAATTCATCAACGATTCATCAACGATTTGCCAAGACCAAGTTGGTCTAATGACATTCTAGTTAAGTTTTTTAAGCCTTGGTCAATGGTCGATTTCTCACCCATATAATTCCCTTTGTAATAAAAACAAAAACTAGCTAGTATGGAAATTTAGATATAATGGGATTAATAGAAGGCATTTTTTAAAATAAAACTATATTGTGTAAAATTCTGTTTTATGTTCAATTTGGTCAGTCTCGACCAATAATGCAAATAAATTTATATTTATCATATATTTGAGTGAGAAATCATATGTACTTCGAGTCTGCATCGCTTCGTCATGAGCCTATTACTTTAGTTCGTAGGACTTGAAATACAACATATGTTAGGCTAACTGGGGTGGTGCCTAACTAACCAGGGTGATGCGTATGTCAATTCAGCTAGTGAGGTCGCTAGAAACGTGTATGTGGAGTCAAGTAGTATGAAAAAATCACCTTATGCGGGTGAATCTGTGAGGTTTATATACTATTGATCCACATATACCGTACAAGTTAGCTCCATGTGTCAAGATCGTAGGACCTCGTTGTCAAATCAAGTGCCAAGATCAACGAAGGAAAGAACACGGTGACCCAACCCGTCGCCTCGAGTCGGGTCGAGACTTGAATAGGAAAGACATAGATCTTAGCCTGTTTTGTCAATATAGAAAAAGAGTGAGGGCAAAATAGTCTTTTTTCTTAGATTCATGCCATTGCTCCCTCAGATTACATAGTCATTTTATGCCTTAGTAACTAATTTGATTTTGAACCATCTCTCATTGGTTGCTCGAGCTTACATGAAATCAAGCTCTTGTCTAAGTGGCAGAAAAGCCTGTTTTGTGGGAGTTATATCAGATTATTTTGAAGTTGAGGATATTTTTTTTGGCGAGGCGGTCTTATTCAGATTGCTTTTCTTGCATGCCGCGATGTTCAGGTTGCTTTACATAATTCTACGATGTTTCTCAGATTGCATCGCTTTCTATCATAATCTTTATTAAATCGCTTCGCTTTATGCCGCGATCTTTCTCAGATCACTTTATTATATGTCGCGATTTTTCTCATATCACTTTGCTTTATGTCACGATCTTTATCAAATCGCTTTTGGCTCTTCTTCAAGCACTTTATTCATATCGATTTGCTCTATGTTGTGATCTTGCTCAAATAGTCTCGCTTTATGTCATGTTTTTTCTCAGATCGCTTTGCTATATGTCGCGATATTTCTAAGAGCACTTCGCCTTAGGCCGCGATATTTCTCAAATCGCTTGTGGCTCTTTTTAAAGCTCCTTATTCAAATCGTTTCGCTCTGTGCTATGTCTTACTCAGATCATCTCGTTTTATGTCGCGGTTTTTCTCAGATCGTTTCACTTTATGTCGCGATCTTTATCAGGTCTGTTCATTTTTTATAGCGATCTTTCTCAGATCGATTCTCTTTATGTCATTATCTTTATCAGGTCGCTTACTTTACACTGCGACCTTTCTTAGATTTCATTGCTATATGTCGCGATCTTTCTCAGATTACTTCTCTTTATGATGTGTTCTTTCAAAAATCACTTGTCATTATTCTTCAAACATCTTATTTAGACCGCTTCGCTCTGTTCCACGATCTTTCTCAAATCATTTTGCTTTATGTCTCGATCCTTCTCAGATCGCTTTTGGCTTTTCTTTATGCCTTACGTGAATATTTTTCACATCGTTTTGCTTTATGCAACGATCTTTTCCAGATCACTTTGCTTATGCTACAATCTTCTCAAATTGCTTTTGCCTCTTCTTTACGCGAATCTTTTTCAGATTGCTTCGCTTTGTATTGCAATCTTTCTCAGATTGATTCGGGCTCTTCTTTACGTGAATCTTTTTCAGATGTTTTCTTTTTATGCAACGATCTTTTCCAAATCGCTTCACTTTATGCAATGATCTTTTTCATATTCCTTTTGGCTCCTCTTTAGCGAATCTTTTTCAGATTGCTTTGCTTTGCGTCACAATCTTTCTTAGATTGCTTTTAGCTTTTCTTTTTGCTGATCTTTTTTCAAAATTCTTCCCTTTGTATCTCGATCTTTTTCATTTTCTTCGCTTTATTCCGCAATCTTTCTTAGATCATTTCGCTTTGTGTCGCGGATATTTTTTATTTCATTTTGCTTTATTCCACGATCTTTCTCAGGTCGTTTCGCCTTGTGTCGCAAATATTTTTTAGATTGTTTTTCTTTGTTCCATGATCTTTCTTAGATCATTTTGCTTTATGTCGCTATCTTTCTCAGATCACTTAGTTTTATTCCACCTTTCTCAAATCGCTTTTAGGAGTACTTAATAATTTGCGTAATTCTATAAGAAATGAATTTGAAAAGGGTGCTCTTTACACTTGTGTGTGTGTGTATATTAACATTCATATCATGCTTCTTAAATATTGATAATTACAAAACATAAATAATTTCTAATCATAAATATTTTAGGTTTTTGGCAACTCTGTTCCTTGCATATTTTCTAACATGTATTTTCATCCTTTTAGTACTCTGGCCACCTTGAACGGACTTTTCAGTTTGCTTCTCCTTTCTCCATGTGCTATCTCTTTCTTTTTTAGCACCACGTATCCTACTTCCTGGACCTTTGAGAATTTTTACAAGGACCTCCGACGACTATTTGAATGATCCATTTTAAGGGTTGGTTTCCTCTGAAGGAACTTGCTTCACTCGAGAATGCTCTTGTGGACGTCTTATGTCTCTCTCCTCGTCATGGACACTTCCCTTTCGAGATTGCCTGACTGACGGTGATATATGGTGTTGGGATCTCTTAGTGTTCATTTGCTCATTCTTTGCAACAAAGTTCTGTAAGTAGCTTTAATGAATTAGCTCTTCGGTCTCGTTTACCAATTGAAAACAATGTTCTGTGTCATATCCATGATCTTTTCTTCCTAGGGTCACTCTCACTCTTAAGTTTGTCTGGGCCCATTCTTGATCTTTTAGAGCATTCATTTCCTCTTCTTTAATGTACCTCTAAGTCATCTCCATCATTTGGTCTTTTTCTGTTGGCGGATCTCAAGCTAGGGCTGAAATGAATGGTCCCTTTTGTAATCCATGGATAAAGATGTGTCATAATGTCAATCCTCGTGTCTTGTACATCAGAGCTTCATTGTTAAACCTATTGATGAAGTCACTCAGTTACTCTTCTTTAACTTCCCTAATGGTGAACAGGTGGGTCAGAGACCTCTTGGCTTATTTCTGGCTCGCGAACTCATAAAGAAATTTCCTAGAAATTTATCCATAAGACACTACAGCTCCCATGGGTAGCCTCATAACTATCTTGTGCCTTTTCAACTAAGGTTGTGATGAAAATTCTTGCACTCATGGCGTCTGACTAGCCATACAATTGCATAATGTGGTCAAATATTGCTAGGCGCCCTTGAGGGTCCATGTTCCCATCATACTTTGGTAGGTTGGGTAATTTGAAGTTTGGTATGACCACTTCTGCGAGTAATTCTAGAGAAAAAGAGAGTCCTATATATTTTGAGGAGCGGATGTCACTCCCCTCCTCCTCTTTATATCCTCCAGTTTCCGAGAGGTTTGCTCTATTTATTCACTGAGGCTCATATATGTTTACCTTAGATTGCATATCTACCATGTTAGTTTTGTTCTTAGGTTTTTCGGAAACTCTTTTTGGTTACCTCATTTGTGGCGTGACAGGATGGTGGTCGTCCACGTCTTGCACCTCCTCCTCGTACGGTCTTTGAGTTCACATTTATGCATTCACTTATGTCTCAATATGCACACCACATGGAGGTGAGATCACTGTGCCTTTGCTTTTTCTCTCCCTTTCGTCTAGCATCTTTGTTATCAATGTTTCAAATTCGCTAGTTCACATATTGATCATGGTTCGCCTCCCTAATCATGAGGCTGCTCCTAAAACCGAAGGGACGGAGATGGAGAATGCAAATGGCGTGGGGCTTCTGTTGTCTTTTGTGGTGTCTTCGCTATGCCATGTTTGACCTCGTTTCCCCAAAGACTGCCCCAACTGATTTGGGTGGGAAATCAGATGTACTTAATTGTACATGAGACTAATTGTACACGAGACTATGATACTTAATTGTATACGAGACTATGATCTGTTTCCATGAATTTTTATGCAATAATTATTATACATGCATATTTAATTTGGATAATTGCTTCTCTACTGAGTTGATAACAACTCACCCCAAAATTTTAACATTTCAGGTTGAGGAGTCCGTCGTGGTGCATGGTGGGTGAATTGATCATAGATGATTTGTTTTACTGTCAAATTCCATTAATAGTAGTAATTACTCGAAAAATATTGGTTATTTTTAATTTTTCGTATTTTAAAACGTTCAATGCCTTGGATTATTTCATTTGTTTATGGAGGATGAGAATTTTTAATTTAAGTTAGTTATTTTTTTTTTGGAGAAATTTGATGAATCACTTATGCTAAATGTTTAGTATTTTTATGAACTTGTGGTTTCGCGGTTATTTTTATGAGTAGTTGCACTCTCTAAAAATTAGCACAACCCCAACACCTTGCAAGTAGAGTTGTTTGTGTGGATTGGAGCAGAAGATTAGTTCATGTTCTTGGTGGTTGGAATTTTCAAAGACATCACTCCAAGTCCTAAAAATGTTTTTAAACTGTAGAAAAGGTAATAATAAGAATATGTCCCTTTTTCATATCCTATTCTCTATTTTTTGAAATAGCAAGTGTAATAAGCGTACAATTAACTTATAATTCACCATGAGCCTTGTAATTCAAGTGGTATTGCCACTACTACAAAAAGACCTTTTTTACATCGGTTCGTGGACACTTTCTACATCAGTTTTACAACCGATGTAGACTGTAGCATAGTAGAAAATTCGATTCTACATCAGTTGAAAATGCTACCGATGTAGGTGTTATCAAAGAGCAATGTATAACACAAAATGTACATCGGTTACCTAAGAAACCGTTGTAGAATATAACAATTACATCTGATTATTAGACAACCGATATAAAAAGAATACAATACATCGGTTGTGTAGTATAACCGATGTAAAAACATACATTCTACATTGGTTGTTTTTTCACACGATGTAAATTTTATTTTTTCTTTTGTAAATCAGAATCTAATGTCATAAATTTGTAATGTTTCTCAGTGTTCAATCCCACTAGAATTGATTAAGAGTTAAGACGTCATAGATAAAAGAAGAGAGATAAACTAGGGATATTTGGACTTCTAATTTAACCATAGACAACAACATACCTACAAGAACATGCATCAAATTGTAAGAATGATCTATCCATCAATTATAATTAATATCTTTTCCAAACCCAAAATCAAAGAATGACAAATCTTATTCAGATATTTCTCCAAACTAAACATTACTCAAATGACCCTTTTTGGACTAGCATTCTCACCATTTACAAGGGCGTTGATCATGATTTGAACCCTAAGTCGTTTAGTTTCTTTTCTCCTCTACTCCTTCCAACTTATTAAAACTTTATTAACTTACAATCCTTTTTTCCTCATTATTATTTAATATTTGATATATAATATTTCTTTATTTTCTTTAATATGTCTTTATCATAACTAGTATGCGATGCACGGATTGTAATATAATGGAGTATTGTATAATTCCGATATTAAGAAATATATATTGTAGAAATGCTAATTAAGCAGGGTGGGTGGGTATCACAAGACCTAAACCCGCCCTGCCATTTGAACGGGAAAAGGGGTGCATGTTCACATATCTTAAGCCGAACAAAATAATGTATGATTTATTAAATAATACTTATTATAATTATTTAATATATTTTTACAAAATATTATGTAAAAATCCAACAACAAATCAAAATTTTAGTAACATGAGAAGAAGAAAAAAATTGATTATATATGATGTGTGTAAAATATACGTGCATTTTGGGACTTAAAATGATATATATTTGGTACATTTGCATGCATATTTACTATATTTTTACTTGGTTTCCTTAAAAGGGCATGATACTGCGTATTCTTGCATGAAACGGAGCTTAAAATGAAGAAATATCAGTTGAAATGCTCGGCTAAGATTGACAAATTCAAAGAGAAGATCAAAACGACGAAAAAAAAAGTGGACAAAAACACTTCACAAGGCCGTGGGGAAGTGCCGGTGTGAAATCACACAACCGTGTGAAGTTGGATAAAAACAGAGAACGAAATCAGGCCCACACGGCTGGACCATGTGAAGTCACACGGCCGTTTGGGAATGGGAATACATCGCACAACCTGCCCGTGCAGACTCACACAACTGCTTTAGCACATTTAATTGCTTTTGTGTGTGGTTTTAATTCAGTTTTTATGCCCAGCTCCCGTATGATTTTACTATGAGCATTTTATGGAATGAGATAACATACTTATGGAAATAATGTGATAAATTGTTAGGAGGAAAGTTATTTATTTACTTGGCATTTATTAAGAAAATTGGGTATTTGAGCATGTTGCGAAAAATAAGCCTGTGAGCTTTTGTGCCTTAAACTGCTTTATATTATGCAGACTTGTTTTTTCTTGAGTATGTCATTCATGATTGATAGAACTCTAGAACTTGCTCTGGTATCTCCATTGAAGCCATGTGTGTGCAATTTTTGAAAATGATCTAAGAGCATCTTTGTTTTAAGCCTACTTAGCCTAAAAAGCCTATCTATGAACTCATGATTCCCTAGTCAGCCAATTTGGAGCCAAAACTTTTATTGTGAGCCACATTCATCTTTAAAATTTAAACATGTTTTTATCCTTGAAATTTCTTGAGCTTATAGAAAATGAATAAGTTTGGGGGAGATGTGGTGAAAATTTATGGAAAAAAAAGAGAGGAAGTTGGCAAAAGAAAGAGGGAGGGCAGTATTTGGGTAAGAGGAAAAAATACATGAAGCTCAAAAATATATATATATATATCTAAAAAAGAAGAGAAAAATCGAGCAAACCAAAAAAAAATTCTAAAAATTATGGAAAAAAAAAGAGCTTGAGGCTAAAGAAAAAAAAAGGCAATAAGGCCTAAGAATGAAAAAGGAGAAATAAGGGTGGAATTGAGTTGAAAAAGAAAACTGATATTATGTTGAAATTGGGTTGGTGAATTGCAAGTCTGTAAGCTTAAATTCTATTTGCTCAAGTCAAGTCACTTAATCCAAATTTCCCTACCCTTACCAAGAGCCTAGATTATAACCTAATAAAAGTCATTTTTGATTCTTAAGTTGTGCACACAAAAGTGGTAGAGATGTGTGACGATTTGCAAGCCTATGGTAGTTTACTTTCACTGAACTGAATTTGAGCATAAACACTTACCATAAACTTTTGAGAGTAGAGTGATGCACTATTTACTTGTGAGTCGCGATGTCAAGTACCCAAAAGAGTATTAATTATGCCGAGTTAATGAATAAATGACTTCTTAATGATAAATTACATGGTTTCTGTGAGTATGGAGTCAAATGTTATTTAATGTGTATAGTGTTCTTGGGTGTTCTTTTGTTTTTACCCCTTATATTATTTTTCTAAATTTGCTCGAGGATAAGCAATGCAAAGGTTTGGGGGATTTTGATGTGTGTAAAATATACGTGCATTTTGGGGCTTAAAATAATATATATTTGGTACATTTGCACGCATATTTACTATGTTTTTACTTGGTTTCCTTAAAAGGGCATGATACTGCGAATTATTGTAATTCTTGCAGGAAATGGAGCTTAAAATGAAGAAATATCAGTTAGAATGCCCGGTTAAGATTGACGAATGCGAAGAGAAGATCAAAACGACGAAAAAAAAATGGACAAAAACACTTCACACGGCCGGACCGTGTGGTGTCACACGGTCGTGTGGAAGTGCCGATGTAAAATCACACAACCGTGTGAAGTTGGATAAAAACAGAGGGAAATCAGGCCCACACGGCTAGACCGTGTGAAGTCACACGGCCGTGTGGGAATGGAAATGCATCGCACAACCTGCCCGTGCAGACTCACACAACTGTGTGACCAAGGGTTCAGACCAACACCACACGGCCAGGCCGTGTGGAACTCTGTTTTGACGCATTTTTCAGTGTTTACTTCCCATTCCAACTCTAAAAGTGATATGTCCAAGCATCTATAAAAGGGACCCAAGGCTTGCACAAAAAATCATCACTTCATAAAGAGAAAACACATCAAATAACACAGGAACGAAGGAATTGAAGAGCTTCTGAGAGCAAAAGGCAGGTCGCGAAGAACACCACAAGGCTTTCGCATCTACGGGAGCACAAGAGCTTCGAGGGCTTAGGAGGGGAATCCATCCTGATAAGTGTTTGATAAATGGTTTCATCATGATTTTGATGATTTTGTTTTTATACCAAAACAATGGTTTTAAGGTTGTCCAAATACTCCTAAATGATTTAAAATGGTTTTAATATTTTCCGGAGTATATCTTCAAGTTTTATTTTCGACAAAATTTGACAACACTTTTAATGATTTTTTGTTAATGTATTTTTACACCAAAACAATGTTTCTAAATGTTTTCCTAATACTCTCGATTGGTCTAAAATGTTTTCACTATTTTTCGGAGTATTTCTTGAAGTTTATTTTCGATATAAAATTGGACAGCACTTTTGTTTTGAGGTCAACCGGTCGTCGTATAGGGCAACCCGTACCTGAAAGTTGTGAAAAACAGTATATAAGCCATTTGCTGAAAAAAGGCTGGTAGACCGGTCAACAGGGTGGTAGACCGGTATGGTCGACCGGTCGACCGGGGCGTCGACCGGGGTGTCGACCGGTGCCTGGGAGCAATTTCTGAAACAGAACTTCCTGGACTTGTTTTTGGGTTTTGCTCGACCGGCTGGGCATAGGGTCGATCGGTCGGACCCCCCGTGGACCGGTCGCCCTGTGTAAATGTGTATTCTCATTTTTATATCCCCCTCAAGTTTGACAACAAAATTCTGACCGTTGTGCAACAGACAGCTTTTCCCTAAATTGTGGGATTGATTTCTAACAGCTATAATCTTGATTTAATTTGCAATTTTTTTGTAGATATCAGATTCCAAGAGGAGCCTATCAAGTATCAATCATCTCCTATAAAATAGAGGAAGATTTGAAGCACAACAATAAGAGAGAACAACACAACACAACAAGATATACTCAAGCAAACACTTGGTCTTCTATTGTCATTATTCTTGTTGTAATTTTCCTATCTTTTCACTTTCACATCTTGAGGTCTAGGATTATTTCTTGATTACACTTGCACTCATAATTGTGATATTCATTATCGAGTTGTAATCTTGATTTTGGGTTATCATTCAACACAAGATATCCTTGTGAGTGTTCTTGTGGTAAGAACACACTTGGATGATCTAGGTGATAGGTGCAAGAAGATTGTGGTGATCTTCTTATTGAGGTGTTGGAGAATTTGGTATTCTTCAAGATTGAAGATTGTGGTAATCTTCACAAGGTGCCGTTGGAGATTGTGGTAATCTTCAAGAGAGATTGTGGTAATCTCAAAGGTGGTGTTGAAGAAGAGTGTGGTGCTCTTCAAGGTGTTGTTGTAAGTTGGTGTTGTATTAATTTTGGTAATTAATAAAATCTTTTTCCTTTTTGAAATCCATCCCGGATATACTGGGGTGGTAGAGGATTAGGCCCTAGGTGGGTTGAACCTCTATAAATCGACGTGTGTTGTTTATATTCCGCACCTTATTATTGTCTTGGCTTATTTTGTTCGAAAAAGAGGGCGAAATCGAAAAGATGGAGATAATCTATTCACCCCCCCTCTAGATTATCGTAGCCGCTTGGACTTACAATAAGAAGGGGTTTTCTTTCTATGTCTAAGAACCCTTGCCTGTGCTTACACGATGTCATATGTTGATTCGAATTTGTCTATGAGTTTGTAATCAATGTTTGGCATATCATTCGGATCTTAGGGGCATAATTGAAACTGTGGATTCATTTTAAATATGATTACTTGTTTTCTTAATTAATTCATGCTTTCTATTTTATGAATTCGAATGCTTATTCTTAATTGCTTTTTATCTGATCAATAATTAGCATGTCATATTTGTTAGTGCAAAATTTCGGACGATGAGTTTTAATAAAGACAGAAATCGAATTTAGACATAAACGGATGTAACGAGTCGGGAGACCTACAACTATTTGTGGGAGTCATTCAATTCACAGATATTTGGGAGTTAGTAAGAATTGTAACGAGTCGAGAGACCTACAATTGTTATTAATCAACTGTTTATTTATCGCCCAGGAGGGGGAATTGACTAACTTAGGAATTGAACTCATAAAATTGCATGAATTGGTTTTTAAAACTTTATTTGCATTTAATATAGAATAAGCATGTTGAGATTATGTGTCTAAGGTTGCTCCTAAAGATGTTGAAAATATTTGTGGGGTTCGCAAATTTATTTCTTTTTTTTTTCTTTTTTTTTTGATTTTTCTTAGATTAGAATACTCAATATTCGGTCGCTTCAATAAGATTAGAATACAATGTTATTATAGCCTAAGTGTTTCGAATATCAATCCTTGAGGAATACGACCTTGCTTGCCATTATTCTATAAACTACAGTGTACACTTGCAGTTGTATGAACCAAAATATTTTTGGCGAACAATATATTTGAAGCAAGTTAATACAACTATTAACAATACTTGTTAAGTTGTCTAAAACTTTAATAATTATATGTTAACTTAATAATTTTCGACAACTAAATTAAATTAGATCAATTGAGACATAATTGGATTTATACCAATAAATGACTATATACATTAATATAATAGATAGAATAGGAGTGTCATTTGTTTTCTCAATAACAATATCGTTATACTCAAATCATGATCTCTGAAAGAAAAACCATATTGTTACATAAACAAATGAATAAATAATTATTAACAAATAAATATAGTACAAATAATAGAATAAATAAATAGCATTTTTCTTAAGGTAATCAGTATTAAAATAATTTAGATGTTATTTGAGTATCTTTTTATTTTATCCAATATTTTATGTTTTTTATTATAATAACTTTAAATTTATTTTAATACTTTTTAGATTTTATCTGATTAAGACTTATCAAATACATTTTAGATTTATTTTATTATTCTAGGTGTAAGACCCTACTTTCAGATGCCTTTATTATTATTATCTAATGTTTTGATTTTGGAGTTTATCGTTGTAGTATCTAATATTTAACTGATATCTGATTTAGTGTAGCGATTCTTGTTTCCTACTTGGATTAATTGTTGGATATTTGATTGGATGGATCCTAGTATATTTGGAGAATTTAGAATTTTGAATCGATTAGTTGTGATTTATTGAAGAATTAATTTAGTTTGTAAGTTATTTCTCTTAGCCCATTTTTTTTATATTTCAAGCAAGCCTTTATATGTTATCTATTTTTTTTTCAAAAAAAAAAAAAAAATTAGTAATTTCAGCTCATTTCTTAACATTTTTAGCCTATTTTTAACCAACTTATTAAACCAACCAACTTCTTACACACACGCGTACGCGTGGAGAACTAAAAGGGATAGTAATCCTCACCCTCAAACACGCACAATCCACCTCATTCTTAAAACACACGTCACTTGGTTTTGTACACAATCGATCACAAAGAGAAATGTTCTTCATTTTTTCTCTTGCAAGTCTCGACAGAGAACCAAAAGTTGAGGGAAAAGATTTGTTTTGCTCCAAATTCTTAAAAGCATCTATAGAAAATTGCATAAAAAAATATTGTGATCAACTTACTATCAACTGGCATGGGGGTTAAGAGTACACAAAGCCAAGAAACAAAAAAAATTGAAAGGTAAGGATTTGCCTAATCTTTAAATTGACTTGGGATTTAGTTTATTCAACCTTTGAAGAACCTAGTATTTGTCGTGAGATCAATGAAGCAATTGAAAGAATTCTATTGATTTATAAGTGAAGGTGGGTTAGAACCTAATCTTTATTTAAAATGAATATATACTTAAATTTATGTCAAATAATGAATCTGTTCATTTTAAATATATATATTAATGAGCTTGTAATGGACTAATTCTTTATTAAGGTTTAATTCATATAAATTAATATTAAATATATCCTGATTATTAGGATTAATTGTTAATCATTCAACGAATCTGCAGTTTTTATAGTTTTATTACATAATCTGTAACAAATAAAAAAAAAATTCAAAAAACATGTAATGTTTATTAGTTGTATAAACAATGGACAATTTGATTACTAATCTATAATAATAGAATCTGACCTTTAATAATATAAAAAAAGGGGGTTGTCTCCTTTTGATAGTTAAATGTAAAACCTGAATGTTATTATGATGTTGGCAATAAGTGTTAATTTGACGATTAAGGACTGCTTTTAGTAATATGTTTTAAAGGAATTATATTAGATTATTAACATTATAAACTGTATTATTAGAAAACTGATTTTGAGACTAAATATATTTAACAATTTATTAAAAAGATCCCATGCTGTGGATCTATGTAAAATTACTAATTAACATTTCCTGGATAAGCTTAGAATTAATTGTTAACTTTACTGATTTTATAAATCGGCTAAAATGTGATTTTGCAATTGGACTGTATTATGCTTTCAAAATTAGTCAAGATTTATATTAAAATCAATATTTGATTAGTTACCCCAGACTTCTATAGAAATTGAGGTGAACGCCTGATCAATGAAACTGATAAAGTGCAGGGAGAGTGGTGGTCGAGCCCGACAACTAGAACTTACATTTGTGACATCAGCAAGGCGACCTTTGAGTTAAAGGTAGGCAAATTACCATTTTCCTAAATAAATTTAGGTTTGCTTGTAATTTCATAAATTTCACGACATTAGATGTTTCATGAATTTCACGACATTAAATAGTTTCATGATTTCATGATATACACCATTTCCACAAAGTTCACCAAGGTTTTTGAATTAGTTTATTAAAGAAAACATAGATTGTATCATTCATGGTTTGAATTTACATTTTCATTTGCATCATAACTCTTGTAAGTGTTTGACTTGACCTTAGAGCAAATAAATGTCATTTTGACAAAAATATTGACTGACTGAGTCCATTGCAGTGTGGGTAGGTTAGACAATGGATCGAACAGGTTGCCTATGATCCCTGTTTGACTACCCATTTACCTACTCCCACTTTCGGGCCGGGCCGGAGACGGCGACATAACTTGGGTCGTAGAACGGTATATTCATGAATATGACGATCTCTGGGCAAAAGCCCATAGCTAAAGAGATGTCGAGCCTAGTGGGAGGGATAAGGTGACAGGGCTTCGGCCAAATATTGTTGGAAGCAACAAGGAGAATGGACATGGTCAGTGCCCGATCAACATTGATCCTACGTTTCTTATTTCGGGCTGACGAACTAATTGATTAATTGTTTATACTTTGTTTTTAAAATGAGATATCCACTATTTGTTTTAAAAATTGGGATATCTATTGGTCGTTTGAGAAGAAAAATATTTACCGTACTTGACTAACTGTTGTACAATGCGCATTGCATTACTGATAACATCCAACATGAATATATCATTATTGAATTGCAAAATGTTCTTGATTATTACGGCAAATAATTCTAATGTGCATCATTATCATGCATACATAGATATTTTTAGGCACACTAAGTACTTTTCTCCAAGAAACACTTCATCTTCCATTAAACAAATATTGCATTCCTCTACCCCAACCCATTGAGCTCGTTTAGATCACCCCACGATTTTCATAAAAAAAATTCAGAGACCAAATATTTTGAGATCGATGAGACTGACACGAGACTTCTAGCTCAGAGTTGACTCTACATGGTAGTTTCTGCTTGAAGGGCTTACCCGTTAGCGCTTGAACAATATAACTATATTATCTTGTAATAGGTATGTGAGTTACAACTCTATTATAATTGTATGTTATGATTTAGAGACTCATGTTGTATTTATATTTTTTTAGTTATTTATACTTAGATAATAGCTCTTGATGAACCTAAGTTTGAATATTTGGGTTGTACCCTATTGGATGCTATTCTATTTTATTGGGTATATAAGATGGGGCGTGACACTAGGGCTTTATTTCATAGTTTTTTTTTATTTATATTTTTTGTGCATTCTTGGATAATTTTAAATTTATTAAATATTTTATAGATATTTATTTAATTTATTTTTAATTTATTTTTTTAAAATTTTTATATGGTTAGTCTAATCAAAAAATATTTAGATTTCTTTTTTTGTATTATTTTATTCATTAAAAATTTCTAAATTGTATTTCTTAGGTACTTTTCTTAAGTAGTAATATTTTCATTTATATAATATATGTAAACTGATACATTTATATAAAATATTAATATATATATATATAATATAATAAAATTTAATGATACTTTATACAATTACAAATTTAGCTAAGATCTAAATAATTATTAAATTTTATTTATTAATTTTCAGATTTCTTAAATAATTTTCATATTTTATTTTCAATTATTTTATATTTAGATTATTTTTGAAATTTTACTATAAATAAGATGTTATTATTCTAAGTTGGTAAGTATTATATTCCAATTTTGAAAAAAGAACATTTATTATTTTTTAAATTAAAAAAATATAAATTGGCAACCAATAAAATATTAAATCAACATTATATGCATTGATGCACATCATACAGACAAGAAAATTAAAACCTACCAAATTAAAATCAGACACAAAATTTACCAAAATTCTCACTGTTATTTATTACATTCAGATTTTATCTATATATAATACAAACCTTAATTACCTAAATTTAGATTTTTACCATAGAATTATAACACTATATATAGTATGTAGTTAGGCGGATTTTTTTTTGTAATACTATTTATAGAGACTTCTCTTTTTATATATATAGATAACTTTTATATAATTTAATGATAAATTCAATTTTAGTATCTAAACTATACAATATTTTCACTTTTGGTATTTCACATTCACGTCATATCGATTTTTGTACCCATATTTACTTTTTATCACTTTTGTCATATTTCATCAATCATCCGTCAATTTTGGTATCCCGTGTTTTACTTTTTCATCATCAATTTTTTTAATAAGTTAGGAGTACTGGTTGTATGGGAGGAGATAAATTTCAAAGAAACTGAAAGATATCGGGTTCGAACCTCGGTCAATACCTTTACAAAGAGTGAGCGATAATACTGGAAATTCTGAGCTTGATTTTTTTTCATCATCAATTTTGGTACTCATGTTTCACTTTTTAATCACTCGTGATATGAAATGTGGCAAAAGTGATTAAAAAGTAAAAGTTAGGGTACCAAAATTGATATGCCATAAAAGTAGAATACCAAAGTGAAAACATGGTATAATTTAGGTACTAAAATTAGAATTATCTCTATAATTTATTTAGTTCATTGTCAAAAAGACCCAATATCCGCAAGGAGATGGACAGAACAAGTGTATGTTCATATACTGTTTCATCTATTACCTTCACATAGAGGGCAACCAAAATGGCCCCAACATTTAATGATTTTATCGTCTTATTGATTTTCTCCATATGGTACAACTAACACAGTAACACTCCCACCCCACCCTAAAAAATAAATAAAATAAAATAATAATAAATAAATATTATTGCAAGGGCAATGTTGAAGGGCTTTGAGGGAAGCTGTTTTTTTGGGTTAAGCATGATAGTTATTAGTTTGCATATGTAATGTTATTTATCCTATGATTTATCTTATGTTTTAGTGTATTATTATTCTTTATATTGATCATGTTCAATTATGTATCTGCTTAACCCAAATTCAATTTGTACTGATCAAATTCATTATATATTAATAATAACAAAAGCAGGAATTCGCATATTATTTGATTAGATTTTGAATATAGCTAAACTCGATGTGAATGTCATTTTTTCGAGTTTCAATAGGTAATTTGAAATATTTAATTTATTTTAAAATGTATTTCATTTCCTACTTAATACCATGATACATGCTAAGTGTATATTAACTATATCATTTTATAAATTAACATATAATAATAATATTAAAATGAAAAATAATTACCATATATATATGTGGGGGAAAAACCATTACCGGGATATCGTGTATTTTGTACTTTCGCTGCTAAACTATTTTTTTTCCTTTAACACAAACTTTGGGGGGTTTACATATATCCATATAATAACTTTTATTAATTTTTTTATTTGAGGTGACAATGTGCAAAAGAACCAAAGTTTAGATCGTAAAGTACAATAACTTTAGCATATATCAAACACATGATTGGACAAAGTATAAATTGAACATAAGTCATCTAGTAAAATGTAAAAAAAAAAGTTCCCAAAATGCCAAATTCGTGGCAGTTTGGATGGATGAAAGTTTTTCAACCATATATACGTGGATATATATGTGTGAGTAATTGTGTATATATAAGATCCAACTTACTATGTTTTTTTTATCCAAAAAAAGAAGATCCAACTTACTGTTAAAATGGCCAGGCTGAATTACGTTTTCTTAGGCTCGGCTCATTAGGCCCGAAAATCGGGTCGGGCCAGTTGGCCCAGTTATTCCTTTGTATTTCCGTAGACTAGCTTCCAAAAACAGTGACCCGACTAATGGTTGCCCTACCACGTTTTTTGCTTTGGCCCAACGGGCTGGTACAGCCCGATCCGTTTGATACCTCTAACCGTTAAGGTGGTGTGCGTAGAGATGGCAGTGGGGCGGGAAATCCCCGTTCCCCGCGGGGATCCGCCCCGAATGGGGCGGGGATTCCCCGAAATTTCCCCCCGTGGGGACGGGGATGGGGAATGTTTTCTCCCCGTTGGCGGGGACGGGGATCATACTCCCCGCCCCGTTCCCCACGGGAAACCGAATATTAATATATAATATAATATTTTAAATATATATAATATATTATAAATATATCCACATTAAATATAATAAAATGACAAAATCATTAATTTATTTTATTAATTAGTGTTTTATTAGTTATTTTATATAATTTATATATTTTAAATATTTAAAAATGGTTATTTTAAAAAAAATTATTTTTTTGCAAAAAATAAAAATAAATTAAAACGGGGGCGGGGATCCCCGTGGGGACGGAGATGGGGGGGATTTTTTCCCCGTTTGTCTCACGGGGACGGAAATTCTCCGCGGTCGCAGGGACAGGGATGGGGATGGCTCCCCCGGCCCCGCCCCGCCCCGTTGACATCCCTAGGTGTGCGGGCGGTGCGGCTCAGGTGCAAACCAGACCCAATGTAATAAATTCCTGTTACATATAATAAATTTCTGCCAAACTGTCTGCACACTTATAAAAATATGTCAATGACAATATACATATTTGTCACGTGTCAATGATAATTAACAACAATAGCAGGTAATTACGTGGCACTGTATTTACACTCTATAGTAATTAAGTGAAAGTGAGAGCCCACTTTGTGAGTATTTCTCAGTTCCTCCACATGAATCGTCTTCTCTATCCACTTCTCCAAAACAATTTCACTCTACTTACATATACTTTTTTTCTTCCTCTATTAATTATTATATCTGACTAACTCAATCGTTCATTCCGAACAAAAAATCGCCATCCATTTTGAATCAAGTTTTAAAAGATTCATGGGGAAAAGTATACAATCTAACGAAAAAAATTGGAATAACAAGAATACAGCCGATAAATCACAAGCTCGCTTTGATATTTCATGTATACATTTAGAGTTACTAAATATTAAAATGACTCAAATTTCTAACATTTGAAACTTTTACCTGTCAAAAAAATAAAATTGAAACTTTTAGATGAGATAGTCATTCGACATGGTATCAGAGTCAGATCAATCAAACGAATAAAAACAAAATTCTATTGAATGTGTTTATTAATTTTCACTACTTTAAGCATATTTTCTCATATTAATTTCTAACCATCTTCCCGGAGTCCATTCTTCGGGGAACTCCATTTAAATTATTCCAGTGTTTTATTTAATCTACTTCTTTTTTGATCTCGTTGAAACCATATAAAGACACATCTTATTTGATATAGCTATTTGGACATCAGAATATATAATAAATATATAAAGTACTAATAAAGGACAATAGACCATTTCATTTTATTTTTTTGGTTCTTAACTAGGTTTTATATATTATAGTTTAGTAGTTAGCAATATAGACTAGTTAAAATCATTTACACTAAGAAAATAATGAAAGCCCACCAAAGCTCATTTAATTACATATTGAAAATGGAAATTCCTTTGAAATGCAGAAACTTCGATTGATCAACCAAACATGATTCCGATCATCATATATTGTTATCTGTCCATTTTTATTTCTAGTATTGATTTTGTTCCATTTTTCTAATAAATTGGGAGTAGTGGTTGGAGGGTAGGGAATTACTTTTAAAGAATCTGAAAGATACAGAGATCGAATCGTGGTCAACACCTTAGAAAGAGTGAGTAATACCAACAAAGCTGTTGAATTTGAGCTCTCTTGTCGTTTTCTTGGAGAAAATGATCTTAATAGAAAATTGGACGTCATTTCAAATAGTTACAATCTTTACAATTTTACTATTTTACCCTTCTCTTTTTTTGGTTCTAGAACGCGTTCTTGACTAGTTCCATGTCAATCTTTTCTTTTTTTTAATTGTTATATTTGTTGGTGCATTGTCAATATACTTGATTAGCATTTACATTGAAATTTCTCCACAACCAAAATCCATTGGAAGTCCATTTCCACTTTCCACTAGTGGTCAACCCACAAACTTCCTTCTCTCTCTTCTCTTCTCTGGCCTCTGCGTCTTCATTTACAATCTACAGTTCCACACCACCAACCATTTCTCCCCAACTTCAATTCCCAATCCCCCATTAAACACACACAACCATATATACTCGCATTCAACATCATTCTCTCTACATAATAATAATCTCAAAATTCGAGATGGGTTATCTCTCATGTAAAGCAGAATCATCTATCTCAACTGCCAATTCCCACTCCTCCTCTAACAAATCCCATTCCAACCTAGATAAAGATAAAGAAAAAGAAAAACCCATCAAAATCCAAGAATTCAACTACAAGGATCTTGAATTAGCCACAAACAACTTCTCTCACTCAAAGCTCTTGGGCAGAGGCAGCCATGGCCTCGTCTATAAAGGCGTCCTACGTGGCGGCCGATTAGTGGCCATCAAAAAACCCTCAAGAACTGCGCACAAAATGTCAATTTCCGAAAACCCTAATGAAGTCGACAATGAAATTGATATTTTGTCTAAGCTCCAGAGCCCAAGATTAGTTAATCTTGTCGGTTTTTCGACAAACGATTCTCAAGATCGTGTTTTGGTGGTTGAGTTCATGAGTAATGGTACTCTTTACGATGTTTTGCATTTAAATTCAAGGCCTCCCACTTGGGGTAGGAGAATAAAATTGGCTTTGCAAACTGCTAAAGCTATTGATACACTCCATTCTTTAACCCCACCTGTAATTCATAGAGATATCAAATCTGCTAATGTTTTAATTGACAGAAATTTCAATGCAAGATTAGGGGATTTTGGGCTTGCATTGAGATGTGTGGATGATTATAGGTTGAAATCAACTCCTCCTGCAGGGACAATGGGGTATTTAGATCCTTGTTATGTTACTCCTGATAATTTGAGTACTAAAACCGATGTGTTTAGTTTTGGTATATTGCTTTTAGAGATTATTAGTGGTAGAAAGGCTATTGATGTGGCACATTCTCCGCCATCCATCGTGGATTGGGCTATACCGTTGATTCGGAGAGGGAAATTGTTGTCTATATACGATCCTAGGATTGTGCCTCCTAAGGATGCCTCGGTTAGGAAGATGTTGGCGGTTGTGGCCGCGAAATGCGTGAGGAATTGTCGAGAGAGACGGCCGTCGATGAAGGAGGTGGTCGAATGTTTGAGTGAGTTGAGTAAGTTGGTTCCGGTTTATTCTTGGAACGGTTTGGCTAATCCTTGTTTGATGGTGGAGAATGTAGGTCAACCGGTTCAATCGAGAAGTAGTGTTCGTGTGAGTTCGAAGAGAATCGTAGACGGTGAAAATGGGAATTTGAGGAATCCGAGGAGAGTGTATTCGGATTTGGGGTTTAGGAGTAATTTGATGGAGTTGATGTCCAGTCATGATGGCGAGACGAAATTTATCGTTGACGATGACGGCGATTCTAATTTGGAATCGACAAAAAGGGTGTCGAGCTTAAGGTTTGAAAGTAGTAGGTTTATTGGCAAATCTAATAATATTCGGTCGATGGTTCTTTAATGAGAAACCAGTCGACTACGAACGGTTCAAATGCATTCTCAGAAGGAGATGATCATAAGATCGTTTGATCGATTTCTGTTGCTCAGTCTGCGAAGTTGGCGCCAAAAAAAAGAAAACCAACAATGACAAGTTGTTATTAGACATTCTTGCTGATTGAAAATTGAGCGGATATGTAGTTTCAGATTGTATTGTTGTAGATTTTTGCATTGCATTCAATTGAATAGCATTTGTGTGTATTAATCATGTGTTAGTCAGAGAAGTATGAGCTCAAGTGTATATTCTGGTGCACCAATGGTGCATTAGCGTTGTTTGTTGTTCATTGTTTGAAGCTCTACTGATGAATAATTGCCTATGCTTCCATTGATGTAATAAGGCTCTTGTGTTAAAGATTGAATTTTGTGAAATAAATTGTGAGATGGTTGTATATTCAGCTTTTTTCTAAATGGTTATGTCATTATAGCTTATCTCATTCCTGATAATTCCCAGCTTGAGGCATTGGTGATTCTTTTGGGTATGTAGGGAGTGTTTGCAAAAACTTCTATTTTCAGAAGAAGTGATTTATCGTAGCAGAAGTAAAAGTAGTTGATAATCATAAGTTGACAATATTTGATAAAAAAGTTATAAAAGTGCTTATTTGTTTATAAAAGTCAAACTAAAAGGAGAACTAAAAATCTAAAGCAATCATCTCTGCTTTTAGATTCTCATTAAATGAAGCAGAAGCACACGTTTGCATACACTAAAAATTGATATTTTTCAGGCAAAAGCATAGATGCATTTTTTTTAGTGATTGCAAATACTCCCTTAATGGCTTAATGCATCTAGCTAAGTTCCATTTTTCCTGGCTTCTCTATGTGACCCCATAACTATGCTTAATAACTTACAAGTCTCAATTTCATTTTCAAGAACCAGTTTCACTGAGTTTTTGCTGGTTGTCCTTTTTGCTTTATGGTTTATTACAACTTACAAGGCATCCTTATCCAGTAACCATACCCATATCCATTTAACATGATGTGCATTTTAATTAATCACAATAATCTGTCCTGTTCATTGTTGTTTCTGTTCTTTATTAAGACACAGTTGTCCAATCTTATAATTTTCTAATACGACTACGATCAACTGAGATTGTGTAATTAATGTTAAGTAAACTTTATTATCTTCTCCTTGCTGGCATGAATCTGTAAGACTGTAAGCAAGAAGGTTGTAGAATTCATAAGCTTCCATGTTGTCATGTCTTTCTTTAGTATTTCCCTTGCACTCCAAAAATAATATAATAATAATAATGTTTGGTTAAAATTAATAAAGGTTTCTGTTTCAAAGAAAATGGCTAGTGTTTGAAGTGCATGCATCAATATCTAGAGACTTAATATTAGTCAAATTACGGTTGATGGGACTTTTAATTGATCTAGTACATGAGAAATACATTTTAGGGTTATGAACCATAACTCCATAATTTTTTTAAGTGCATATCATGTGAGGGGATGGGCGATGAGAATCGAACCTCAGACCTCTGGACTGGGTTTGAGAGTCTCACACTATCTGATTCCCTCATAACTCCATAAATTAGTTAAATATGACAACATTTTGCATTTCTCTGCTTCCCATTTAAGAGAGTTAATTAACTCATTGAATACCTAAGTTGATTTGGTTATGGAAGATGCTAACCTGAAAATTTTACACACTATGAATTCAAGTACGCTTATAATTTGGATTCAATATATTTGTCAATAATTCACTTGATCATTTTGAATTATATGATTTTAATATTAAATCTAACAAGAAATTCCATATTGTCAGGTACTATTGTTGGCATAGAAAAGGACCACACAAAAGCCAAGCAGCTGTTAGACTTACCATTCCAGCCAACCATCATTTTTGGTACAGGAAAACTCAACTTCATATACCAAGGAAACAGAAAAAGGCATCAAAACTCAGATTTAGAATTAGACACTACAAAATCATCAGAGTAACATTGTCTGTTACTAAACAGCACCATGCATCAAAATGGGATTCCTTTCTTATTCTGAGCCTTTGAGGTCAAAGTGCATTTTTCATTTGCATGTGCTTTTCCCTTTTTATGATACCCCTTTTCTTACACTAGTAATAAGCACTTCCAAAATGACATTTGGAGAAAATTGTTCATGGATTTATTATTTAAACAGTCACAAATTGAAAATGTAGAAATCTTTCACTTTTTCAAAAAGCATTACCAGAAAGAACCACAGACAAGTGTTGAATATATGTTTTTTTATAAATGTTGATGTGGTCCTCACAGCTGGATAGAGAAACTTGTAGTTCACTTTTTTTTAAAACTAAAAAATAGAAAATAGAAAGAAAAATGGTACACTTCTGGAAATGGTAACCTTTGTAGCATAACAATCATATAAATGAAATTTGGATTGCGGATTCAACGGGAAAATGTAATTCTGAAATCTACAAGACCTTGGGAGTCTCTCCTTTGTACTTATGTGAATGGCAGTTTCTATATTGAATCTTGGAATTGAGCTTAATCAATAAAAGTTTTTTTTTTGTTTTTCGACCTGCAGAGTATCATCCCACACCACCAAAAAGACATACCCCACACTGCGCTTTAGCCATGGGACATCCGTCATTCCCGGGATGGTCATAATCTCTGGGGAGGAGGGGCAAACCCAACCCCAAAACTCCGCGGTAGTCTCAGGAATCGAACCTGAGACCTCAGGGTTGCAATTGCAACCCCCCTCGCCCACTGCCAACCCCGCTTAGGCCATGGGACATCCGTCCTTCCCAGGGATGGTCATAATCTCTGGGGGAGGAGGGGCAAACCTAACCCCAAAACTCCGCGGTAGTCAGGAATCGAACCTGAGACCTCAGGGTTGCAATTGCAACCCCTCAGCCACCAGGCCAACCCCTAGGGTTAATCATTAAAAGTTATGGGTTAATTATATAACCTAAAACTTTATTTCATTGAGTACATTTTAACCTTGTTTAGATTAGGTAATTTAAAAATAGAATTTTTTATAGGCACATAAATATTGTAGATAAAATTTTGTAGGTGGTATATTATCTTTATCTTTTTGTCATGCTAGTGCCTCTACCTAGCTAGGCCAACCCACTAGCATTTTTTGGGGGAAATTGTTTATTTATTGTAAAATTGAAATCAAATTGTCAAAATAGGGTGAAAATGGGGGGAATTGTTTCTTTACTCGGTGGCGCAGCAGGTGGATGCGCCTGAGCAATGGTTGGCGCATACCACTGCTGCGCCAACATTTTAATTTTTTTTATTTTATTTTCAAAGGCTGGCACTTGTGTATGCATGCGCCAGCCACCTTTTTTTAATTTTTTTTGTGAATAAAATGGTGCTTGTATAAATCATGGCCATGTGTGATCAAGAATAAACTATGGTACACTTTTTGGATTGTTTGTGACCGTTAATTCCAAAGTAATCAAATCAAGATGACTTTTTAATTTTTGGATGGAATCACATATGCTTTTATATATTATGATTAGGTTGAAGAATTAGAGATGTTAAACGGGTTGCGGTCCATTGTTCTGGACTGTTTAAACCGAAAAAAGAGAGGATTAGACCCGAATTATTTTTTGGTCCATTTAAGTCGAAGCTCATTAGGGCTAGCTCGAAGATTAACCGGGCTAGCCCGTTATTTTTATTTTTTGAAAAATAAATATTATTTATGACGAATAGTTTAACTTAAAATGTTAAACTTATATGTTGTATATATTCGACTTTAAAAAGGTGTACCATAGTTGAAAAATCAAGATGGCTTTTTCATTTTTGGATGGAATCACGTGTGCTTTTATACATCATGATTAGGTTGAAAAATTAGAAATGTTAAATGGTTTGCGGTCCGTTGGCCCAGACCATTTAAACCGAAAAAAAGAGAGAGTTAGGGCTGAATTATTTTGGCCCGTTTAAATCGAAGCTCGTTAGGGCTAGCCCAGGCTTTTTATTTTTTGAAAAATAAATATTATTTATGGCGAATAGTTTAACTTAAAATGTTAAACTTAAATGTTATATATATTCGACTTTAAAATTTTTACATTTAAATATATATTTTTTAATTTTTTGACTTATAGCCCGATAGTGGCCCATTTAGCCCGAAGCTCGTTTATAATTATATTGCATTAACAAAATTATAAAATTAGATTTAGCACCATTTAAAAATATAATTTATATCCTACGTTATAAAAAGAAGTTTAAACTATTTATAAAACAAATTATAAAATATTTATTTTTCAAAAAATAAAAATAACGGGCAGCTAGCATTAATCTTGAGCTAGCCCTAATGGGCTTCGATTTAAACGGACCAAAAAATAATTTGGGTCTAATCCTCTCTTTTTTGGTTTAAACAGTCCAGGATAATGAACCGCAACCCGTTTAACATTTCTAATTCTTCAACCTAATCATAATATATAAAAGCATATGTGATTCCATCCAAAAATTAAAAAGTCATCTTAATTTGATTATTTTGGAATTGACGGTCACAAACAATCCAAAAAGTGTACCATAGTAGAAATGGAGGAACTTGTTTCTTTACTCGGTGGCGCAGCAGTGGTATGCGCCAACCATTGCTCAGGCGCATCCACCTGCTGCGCCACCGAATAAAGAAACAAGTTCCTCCATTTCTACCCTATTTTGACAATTTGATTTCAATTTTGCAAAGTTATATACGACCTTGTTCAAAAGTATCACTTTTTATTAAAAAAAAGTATATATTTTACTCTAAAAAAATACATGTTTTCAAAGTAACAAAGTTACATTAATAGTTCCCCTTGACATATTATCACTTTATACTTAAAAATATCAGTTTTCATTAAAAAAATATCACTTTTACTTTGAAAAGTATACATTTTCAAAGTAAAACTCATTATTTACTTGCAAAGTAATATACAACCTTGTTCAAAACTGTTACATTTTATTAAAGAAAAATATCAATTTTACTCTAAAAAGTATATGTTTCAAATTAACAAATTATATAGTAGTTCCCTAACATAGTATCACTTTAGACTCGAAAAGTATTACTTTTTATTAAAATCGTGTCACTTTTATTTTGAAAAGTATACCTAACAAAACCGATTATTTACTTGTAAAGTTACATACATGAGTTATATGGAGATGTATGGAGATTACGCGGGCCGGAGAGAGGTGTAGTGATCTGGTGGAGATTGTGCCGGGGTGAAGAGAGTTGGATGGTAGAGATTGTAGAAAGTGGGGGAGATAGATGAGTTGCAGGGGAGGGAGGGAGAGAGAGAGAGAGAGAGAGAGAGAGAGAGAGAGAGAGAGAGAGAGAGAGAGAGAGAGAGAGAGAGAGAGAGAGGAGTTGCAACAACCCTAAAATTTCTATATTTTTTTGTAAAAGATCTGGATACTATATCTGGATCTTGAGCTTCGTCTTATGGATTAGGTTTCGTAAGATGATCTTATAAGATACCTTCTCTTTATTTATATAGATAATTTATTGTCATGCAAAGTATATTTGTAGCTATGCAATAAATTAATGGAAGCAAGAATGATGAATGTGCAACAAATAGGATATAATCTCTAAGACAAGACCCGCCTAGGAGCCCCTTTTTGTGCGACCCAATAGAGGATAATCCGATCTTGTATTGGGAAAAGATTAACATTAGTTCACTATGGAGACCATCAGATGAATCTGACAACAGTACAAAGACACTCTTAGATGATAACACATGTTGTCATCCCATTGCTCAAGAATATCTATAGATATTGTGCTACAGTAAACACATGGGTAACACCTTTTTACTTTCACTATTCATTTCTTTCATTTACTAGCTTGTATTAGTCTTGACCTCGAGAACCCGATCTGACTTAAGTATTAAAGGATCTTAAATAGGAACAACTCCGGCTAGCCTAACATTGTCTTACAGGGTCAAAGATCTCAAACCCGATTACTTGAAAGATTTGTCCAAATATCATTTAGGTAATTACTGATCCAAATCAAAGACAAATGTGTATTGATATAAATTGATGTGCAAAATGAAGACAAATCATGCAAAGTGAGAATGAAATCGTGTGTATACTTTATTCGTTTTCTCCACTATTTATACAAGACTTTCCTCCTTATCCACTAGCATAAATATCACACTTGGCAACATTTCATATCAAACACATTTTCATGATATTAGCTCTTTACATGTGTACATATTAAGCAAGATTACAATTCCATAAATAGACATGTGTAATAACTAGGGGTGTTCATTCGGTCCAAACCTAACTGAACCGAACCGAAATTTCGTCAAAAACTCAAACCGAAAACCGAACCGAACTCCATAGTTCGGTTCTATCAAAACCGAATTTTTTTTCGGTTTTTTCAGTTCGGTACACGGTTAACCAAAATCGAAGGCAGACAGAGCTTGAATATAACAAGAAATGCAGAATTCCAAAAAATAAAAAACTACAGAATCCGGCCAGAATTAAGAAAATACCCAAAAATCTCTAAAAATTCGAAAAAAACTCAAAAATCTAACATGAAAGTGTTTGGTGTTTGAAGCTAAAACATTTTTTGTTTAAGTAAATAAGTAATAGGTCAGTTTTGTTGATCAGGAAAAGAATTAAAAAACTATCAGCATCAAAAGCTGATACTAGTTTTGAATGTTTTTGCTATGAAGCATTCCATATTTCCATGGATCTTAACAAGCAAGGCAAATTCAAATAGTTTGTTCGGGTTCGGCCATCATCATCTCGCCCAGCCAAGTTTTTTATTTTTTACTTATAAAATAGAGATAATTATTTTTATTGTAAACCAGAGAATTTCATATTGAATAGATTGCTTTGAAAACTTAATTATGACTGTGGCTTGTACATGGTTTTATACTAGTGGTGCAATGAAGAAGGTATCTAACAGAATTAACAGACTATCTGTTACAACTCTAACTAACTACCAGAATTACGGTTACACCACTAGTATAAAACCATGTACAAGCCACAGTCATAATTAAGTTTTCAAAGCAATCTATTCAATATGAAATTCTCTGGTTTACAATATGGTATCTAGAGCCAGAATTTTTTTTTAATGGCTTCTTCTTCTTCTTCCTCGTTTTCACTCCCCACCTTCACCACACTCACAATTCGTTTGGATCGAAACAATTATAGTTTCTGGCGCACTCAAGTGTTATCCACAGTCTATGCTCATGGATTTGATGAATATTTGCTGGGAACATCATTACCTCCAGCTCAATTCCTTGAATCGACTTCCAGTTCTGCTTCTTCTGGATCATCTAACTCATCAAATCCTGAATATCTTCAATGGCGCCGCAGAGATCAATACCTTTTCAGCTGGTTACTTGCGTCAATTTCCGAATCCATGCTCGGGCATGTAAGTCGATGTTCTTCGTCTGCTGCTTTATGGAGTACTCTAGAACATCAATTTCGCTCTCAATCTAAAGCCAGAATTATGCATCTTCGTTTACAACTTCAAACACAGAAGAAGGGAGATCTTAGTGTCGAAGAGTACATTCTCAAAATGCGCACCATAGCTGATGCTATTCAAGCTGCAGGACAACATTTGCCTGATGATGACCTGATTTTATATATACTTGGAGGTTTTGGATCTGATTATGAGTCTGTTATTGTAAATTTGACCTCAAAATCTGATGATCTATCACTGGCGGATGTTCAGTTTGCCCTACAAACGCATGAAATGCGTTTACAACAATTTGGAGGTATTCCTCTTTGCTCCTGTAGTTCATCCTATTGCAAATTATGCTGCTCAAAGTTCTTCTCATGACACGCGAGGTGGTTTTCGTGGTGGTGGTGGTTTCCGTGGTAATTACCGTGGTCGAGGACGCGGTGGTCGAAATGGTAGAGGTGGATCTAGGACTGCTTGTCAGTTGTGTGGTAAAACAAATCATCTTGCAGCAAAGTGCTTTAAACGGTTTGATGTGAATTTTCAGGGGTTGCAATCACTGAATCAGGCACAAGCACATGTGGTTTCTCATGAACCTTCCTCTGTTTATTCCCCTGTTTCTCCTGCAGCATATACAAATAATAATGCAGGTTTTGCTCATTCAAATCCACCTCCTTCGTCCAATGTTGAATGGTACATGGACAGTGGTGCAACTTCTCATGTTACTTCAAGTTTGCAGAATTTGGACATTCACTCAGATTACAATGGTAAGGATAAATTGCTTGTTGGTAATGGACATTCTATACCTATTTCTCACATTGGCGTTTCTTCCATTCCCCCCTTGCCCTCCTCAACCAAAACCTCTTCCTTACTCCTCAATCACATTTTATGTGTTCCAGATATTACAAAGAACTTACTTAGCATATCACAGTTCACAAAAGATAATTCAGTTTATATTGAATTCCATGCCTCTTGTTGTTTTGTCAAGGACAAGCTCAGTCACAAAGTCCTTCTGAAAGGTGCCCTTAAAGATGGCCTTTATCAGTTGGATCTGTCTCACCTTTCTCTCAAGTCAGCTGCAAACTCCAGCCAGCTGCAAACTCCAGCCAGCTACCTCAGCCACCTAGCTATCTTCTCAATTGTAACACAGTTGTCCCAAATAAGTTTTCTGTTGCTTCTGTTTCTTGTAACAGCAGTAATAATTCTCCCATTCATTCAGCAAGTCATTGTAATATGTCAAATAATATTGTACAAACTTGGCATAATAAATTGGGACATCCATGTTATTCTATTCTTTCTTCTGTTCTTAAATCATTAAAATTACACACTCCCAAACACTATTTCTGTGAGGCTTGTCAGTTGGGTAAAATCAAAAATATTTCTTTTCCTTCTGTTTCATCCACATCAACAACACCTTTTGACCTCATTTTTACAGATGTCTGGGGTCCAACTCACATATCATCTCGTGATGGATACAAATATTATCTTCACTTTGTTGATGACTTCACAAGATTCACCTGGATCTTTCCATTACATTCAAAATCAGAGGTGTTTTCCATTTTTAAACAGTTTCTTACTCACATTGAAAGACAATTTAAGGTCCAAATTAAAGCTGTTCAATCCGATTGGGGGGGCGAATACAGACCATTAGCTACCTTTCTTCAAAAACTGGGCATTTTATTTCGACACCCATGTCCCTACGTGCACCAACAAAATGGTCGGGCTGAGCGTAAACATCAACACATTGTTGATATGGGCCTTACTTTCCTAGCACAAGCTTCTATGCCTCTCAATTTTTTGGTGGGACGCATTCCTCACTGCAACCTACACTATAAATCGTCTTCCTACTCACACTCTTGGTGGCAAATCACCATTTCAGGTTTTGTTTAAATCTACTCCTGACTACAGCTTTCTAAAGGTGTTTGGATGCACATGCTACCCATATCTACGCCCCTATAACAATCACAAATTGCAACTTCGTTCTTCAAAGTGTGTTTTTCTCGGTTATAGTCCAAGCCACAAAGGATACAAATGCTTAAATGATAGTGGAAGGATTTATATTTCACGAACAGTCAGTTTTCATGAAACTGAATTTCCTTATTCCTCCATGTTTCCTTCCATAAATTCTAACTCAAATTCACCCCGTATCTCCTCCACATTACCTATTCTTCCTCTTCCCAGTTCTGCTCCAACAAATCATACATCTCAAAATTCCAATCCACCTTCTGAACCTAATACTGATCCTCATCCGTTTCTCCCACCGCTCCCTGTTCCCATTGGAGCCACTTCCTTCCTCATCCTCTTCCTCTGCACATGAGCCATCCTCTTCTCCTGTTTCTCCGGTGTTACAGCCATCTCACACCATGATCACTCGTTCCAAAGCTGGTATTTACAAACCCAAAGTCTACACAACATCCCCTACTTCCTCTGCTACTGTTCCATCCACTGTCCAACAAGCTTTATCCGATCCACTTTGGAAGTCTCTATGAAATGCTAAATTTGCGCACTCATGAAGAACAACACCCGGGAACTTGTTCCATTCTCTTGATGACATGAATCTGGTTACTCATAAATGGATTTTTCGGATCAAATATCTCCCTAATGGCTCCATAGATAAATACAAGGCTCGTCTTGTTGCAAGGGGGTTTGAACAAGTTGCAGGGGTTGATTATTTTGACACGTTTAGCCCTGTGGTTAAGGATGTCACTATACGCACGGTATTTGCTTCAGCAGTTACAATGAATTGGAAGATACATCAGGTGGATGTGAATAACGCCTTCTTAAATGGAGATCTCACTAATGTTAATGTATACATGACTCAACCGGAAGGGGTTTGACTCTACCAAGCCGCATCATGTTTGCAAGCTGATTAAGTCATTATATGGGCTTAAACAAGCCCCCAAGGCATGGTTTGATAAGTTGAAGGGGTTTCTTACTTCATGGGGTTTTACTTGTTCTACATCAGACTCATCCTTATTTTATCTCAGAAATTCATCATCCTTCTTGTTGGTTTTAGTCTATGTTGATGACATTTTAATCACAGGAAACACCTCTAGTCTCATTGCTCAGCTCATATCAGATTTAAACACTCGGTTCTCACTCAAAGATTTGGGCGAAGTCAGTTACTTCTTGGGGATGGAAGCTCACAAGGATTCAACAGGCATTTTACTCAACCAAACCAAATATATTTCTGATCTATTACAAAAGACTTCTATGGTTGATTGCAAACCCTCTCCGACACCTTATTGCTCTGGTTTGAAGTTGTCCTCACAAGACAGTCCTCAGTTGGCTAATCCCACTCTCTATCGAAGTACTGTGGGAGCTTTGCAGTACCTCACCTTAACCCGTCCTGATATTAGCTTTTCAGTCAACAAACTCAGTCAATTCTTGCACTCACCTACTGAGTTTCAATGGAAGGCCTGCAAGCGCATTCTTCGATACTTAAAGGGTACTCCAACACTTGGTATTCACTTCACTCCTTCTCAGCGGCTGTATTTGGAGGGTTTCTCTGACGCCGATTGGGCAAGTTCTCTGGATGATCGAAAGTCTACCAGCGGTTATTGCATTTTGCTTGGCTCAAGTCCAATTGTGTGGAGCTCCAAGAAACAGAGTGTTGTGGCAAGAAGCAGCACAGAATCAGAATATCGCAGCCTAGCAGCAGCAGCCACTGAGTTAGTTTGGTTAAGGTCTCTTTTCTCTGAACTCGGATTAACATTAGCCACTCCATCTGTGCTTTGGTGTGACAACATTGGAGCCACTTCCTTGGCTTCAAATCCTGTTTTTCACGCCCGAACAAAGCATATCGAAATCGACGTTCACTTTATTCGTGAAAAGGTTCAGTCTCAAGTCATTGATGTTCGTTTTGTGCCGTCTACTGATCAATTGGCTGATATCTTTACCAAACCCCTGTCTGAATCACGTTTCCAGATGTTATGTGTCAAGCTTGCTCTTCGGAACCCGGGCTCAGTCTCTTTGGGAGCGTATTAGAATCTATAACAGAAAGTTAGTTACATGTGTAACCGTAATTCTGGTAGTTAGTTAGAGTTGTAACAGATAGTCTGTTAATTCTGTTAGATACCTTCTTCATTGCACCACTAGTATAAAACCATGTACAAGCCACAATCATAATTAAGTTTTCAAAGCAATCTATTCAATATGAAATTCCCTGGTTTACAATAAACCACCTCAACTTTACCCCTTTTTACACTTCACAACCTATACTTTAATTTTTAACCTTTTGCATCCTGAACTACGAAAATAATTACACTTTGCACACTTTGGACGATTTTGCCCCTAGGATTTTATTCTTTAATAACAATAGTTCTAGTTATACTTTTAAACTCTAATTTGTGGCAGATTGCTCCATAATGATAAATATATTGCATTATACAATAATCATAAAGTTTTTACTCCCTAATCAATTTGTTTTTCGGATTTTTCGAGAAATAAGAACCCGAATTTTCTGTAACTTGTTTTGTTCGTGGCGTTGTTACACCTACTTAGATTCAGTCTCTATTCAGAGGTTTTAAATGGATCATGTCAGGTTTCCAGCCTATAAACTCAACAAGACATACTTATATCCAGATATTATTTCAAGTAATTATCCGTATACAAATTGGGTCTTTAGACTGAAAATGAAAATAGTCCATTACGACCATATCAGGCCCAACATGCTTCCGTAAAATTAATAAATCCCTTAAAATTCATACCTCTTTTTGACCGAAACAGTACCGGGTGAGATGGCTCGCAACACCACTAGTCGGAATATTAATGCCCCGGATCGTTTGACAAACGACTCCTCACTGTTCAACCTCACCCTCCGGGAAGATGATCTGCAAGTTATCCGACTCCTTCAGCAACTGCTCAGCACAACCTTGGTTTGTTTCCTACTCCAGGCATATGAAATAATTCTTTGAAGAGATGAATCAATAGTACATTATGAACACATGTTGAACAAACAACCTTTATTTTATTAAGAACTTAAAGAAAAATATATTACATCAGTAATCTCCTTTTGGGAGGAGAAAACCTGTTTAGCTTCTCATAAAGGCTATCACCCTCTTGTACATAAAATTAAAAATTGAAAACTAAAACTGGAAAATACTCTGGAAATTCTAAACACTACACAAATTTTACAAAGGAAATTTATTGATAGAAGACTAAGGGAGATGTTCGATGCCTTTAGCCTTCTGAAAGCTCTTGTTTATATAGAGGTAAGGGCTGCCTCTATTCCCTGGATTCTTCCATCCACTTGCTGAAAGTAGTAGAATACTTTACTATCTTCACATGGCTCGGGTCCCTCCTTGTCTGGTATCCAAGGCAAGTTGATAAGGCTCCAAAGCCAATTGACTCTTCTTTTTCCGTCTTTTAGCTAGATGGAATCTTATGACGTTATTGCTTACGTCATTAACTTGAATTATCAGCATCTTGATGAGTTGGATACCAATTACTAGATCTGGCCCACTTTTTGTCTCTTTGCTGAGTGGGTTATCCTTGAGTCACATGTCTCTTTTAACTTTGTCGGGGAATCTACTTTTTTGGTGGTCCCCGAAACTTTGGATACTTCTGTGACTTTTCTTCTCCGTCGCCGGGTCTTCTCCGATCAACTTTTGGCCGGAATCCTTTGCCAAATTCCGGTTCTTTCTGGTTTTGACATTCGGGACAGACCCAAAGTTCCCAATGGCGCTGTGAGCCATATTGCAGTATTTCCAGTGAGTTTCTTTACTCCCCGGTAGCTTGTTTTCCCACATAAGACTTCTTTTCTTTTCAAACAGATCTTCTGCGAATCTTGTAGTTTTTCCTGTCATAGTATTCAACAGGAAAGATCCGTTCACTGAATTTTGATAAAATTTGAACGAAAACTTGACCTTGTCCATCTCCGTGAGACAGACCCACAATCCCCATGCCCTTCTTGTAGTAATCGATCTTGATGAAGGTCATGACCAATTGTACTTTTCCGAACTTGCCTCCTTGATATTTAAAGGCTCTTTCATCCGGTCTTGGCTTTAATGTAATGGAAGGCTTCATGTCCACCTTTTCCGACGCGACTCTGTTCTTTGCACTTATGAAATACAACTCCAATGTATCCCCTCGTTTTAGGCTGTCATTGTTGGACCAGCACTCGTACACTGCTTCCTGGATCCATTTTGGTAATTTTGTGATCTCCGGGAAGGCTGGTGAAGTAGTATAGACTGAGGCCAAAGCCCCAAATTCATACCACCTCTTTACTTCTTCAGGGCTGGAATTTGGTAACATCCAAACTCTTGGATATTTTCCAGAAATATCAATTTTTGTTTTTTCTGGAGATATTTCTTGCTTGGTGATTAGTTTCTCCCAATTCGCCTGGTATTCCTGCCAAGAAGAAGAAACTTTAATCTCGTTAGTATCAATCTTAGAAGTGCCCATCATAGGCTTAAGATTAATCTCTTCGTCCTTTATCTCGGACGTGCTGGGTTGATGTGATAACTCGGGATTTGACTCCGGAGTATCAGTTTTTCCTTGAGCCAACATTTCTGCCAGCTTAGGACTTGTGCTAGAGGTACTTGAATCTTCTGCTACAGGTTGGGGAGCCCTGCGCTCTAAACGCTTCGTTTGCTTATTAGCGGCCCGGAGGAGTGGCCCTTGAAATGCCGTTCTCAGCTGAGAGTGAGACCGGACACATGCTCGTATACGATCGGTTACTTTGTCCCGATCATTCCTTTGTAATTTCCCCCAAATCAAAGATTGATGACCAGGGTATCAAATTCTCGGAGTAGCATTTCAAGCTGGTCTCCAAGATGTCTTGAGGCTGTGAGGATGGAATCAGCTTCAATTCTCTCCATCTCTTGTTAGAAAATCTGCAAGAACATTTTCATGAGATTTTATAATGACAATATCATAATCATAATATTGACATTCAGCTTGCCATCTAAGTATTCTAGCTTTTTCTGGTTTTGATTCAATTTTATTTTTCAGAAAAGCTTTAACACTTGAATTATCTATTTTTAAGATAAACTTTTTAGCCAGTAGGAATAAAGGCTATTTTTTGAAATCTTTTCTGACTGCAAAGAATTCTTTCTCGTTGATATGCCACCGAGTTGCTTCACTGTCTGTAAAAAGACCGCTGCAATATCTGCATGGCACTTCACCGTTTGGTGTGGCTTTAGTAAGAACTGCTGCCCACAAATAATCACTGGCATCTGTGTAAAGAACCAGTTCATCTTCATCCTGTGGAATTGCAAGTTTTGGAAGCTTTTTGCAAACTTCTTTAAGCTGCTTAATTCCTTCTTGATGTTCATCCTCCCATTTGAATACTGCATCTTTTTTAAGCAATGGACTAAACACCTTCATGTAATGAGCTAGATTGTTAATAAACATCCCATCAAAATTAACAACTCCAAGAAAACTCTGAAGTTTCTTCTTGTCTTTCAGCGTATCTGGAAATCCCTGTATTTTCTCCACAATATGACTTTGTAGGATAATTCCAGATTCATCGATCTCAATCCCGAGAAATTCGATCTGTCTTGTTGCGATCACTGCCTTCTTTTCCGAAAGCACTAATCCTTCCTTGTGACAAACATCTGAAAATATCTCCAAATGTTTAAGATGCTCCTTCATGTTCTTTGATGTGATATGAATATCATCAATATACACGAACATGAAATTGAAATAATCCTTGAAGAGATTATCCATCTTCCTTTGATATATCTGGGGTGCGTTAGCCAATCCTATAGGCATCACGTTCCAAATATAATGTCCTTGTGGAGTAGAGAAAGTTGTGAACTTCTTGCTTTCTTCACCCATCTTAATCTGGTAGAAACCAAATTTGCAATCGAACTTTGAGAATATCCTGGCACCTTTGATACAGTTAACCAAATGTTCTCTGCTTGGGATATAGTATCCGTCGAACTCCAAAATGTTATTAATCCCCTTGTAATTAATAACAAGTCTTGGCTTTCCTAGTTTGATTTCTCCATGGTTTCTGACTAGGAATCTTCGACTGCTGTATGGAGAAACTCCTGGTGAAATTAACTTAAGGTAAAGATGTTTCTTAAGTATCTTCTGCATATCCTCACGATCTTCCTGATTCATAAGGATTGGTTTGAATCTCACGAACTCATACTCCTTTCCAGGTTTAACCTTTAATGAAGCTTTAAGCTCGTTCTTGTCCCACCATGCCAAAGGATCTTCATTATAATTCCTTTGGATCTTCTTCTTGACATCCTCGAGTGATATTTGTTCCTCAATGGTCACGTCACTCTATGGATTCTCCATTAGACCCATCCATAATTCTACAATGGCTTCTGGAGTAACTCGTTCTTCTCCTTGTACTCTGAATGAATACAAGTTGTTATCCCATATCTTCTTATCCTTTCGGCTTCCGAATTGTCTATAGGATAATAACGCTTCACCAAAGTTTCTTCGATCCGCCATTTTTGGATTGCGAAGTTTGGCTTCATCACCACGCTTGCTGCGAAAATTAATAGGCATTTTTCTCAAAATGCTTCCCGATCTCGGACAATAATCTTATGATCACATAATGTTGTGAAAATAAGTCTTCTTGTCTCATTTTCTGTAAAAATCGCTTGAATGTTTGTAGGAAATTATTTCCTAGCAAAACATCTCGCACTTTTTGTATCATGGAAATAGATTGGTGGCGTCTTCACTTTGTACCATGGGGTACCGCCCGCGCCTCCGGTCATGATTTCTGCTTGTTTAATTCCCTTATTAAGGATAAGAATCCTTTTAGAGAAATCTCTTCCTGCAATGGCTGGTAAATCTTCTCCAATTTCTTTAGGAAAAACATCCGCTGCAAGACATATTCCAAAGACTGAATCAATATAGGCGGCAAAATACTCGGCCTTGTATTCAACATATAACATTCCAATAGAAATGTATATGGAGAATGGATTAGTGGTCATTTGATTCTGTATCTTTTATTAGCCACTGTGAACTCCATTCCATCTTTTAATCTTTCCCAAGGTTTATGATCCTCAAGAAATTCAATTCCCAGTATTAATTATTCTGGGATTTTTCCCGCAACTCATGTGATAGTCAGCTCAATTTCACCTATCTTCAGGCTTCCTTGATACCGTCCAACTATCGGTTGTTGGAGATAATATAGAACATCACAAGGAAAAATATTATCCTTTTGAGTGATGTCGAATATTACTTCAACTTCTCGCCATCCTTCTGGACATTTCAGCTCTCCTGATGTTTTGAAAACATCTGGAATACGCTGAACTGTACTTGGTCTCCTTTCTTCCCAACGGCTGCTACTCGTCATTCTGTCCTATTGGAAAGACATCCTTATTGGCTCAAATCTAAGACTTCGGCTTTTGTTGAAGACTGGTTGATCTTGTATTTTCATATCGATCTCCTTGATAGTTGGAGACTCAATAATCTCTGGTAAAACCACCCTAGCAAAGTCCTCGAAAATCCTTGGGACTTCAATAAATTCCTTTCTCAAGAATACTTCTGAATGATGTGTATTCGAGAGAGCATAAGATATCTTGTATGTGATCGAGTAGGGTCTATTCCCTTCTTTCATCAAATCATCTCTTTTGAAATCTTGATGAAGGGTTAGGACTCTACTGAAATCTCGATCTCCCAGATTGTATGCAATTCTAGGATAGACATTAAATGCCAATTTCCCAGCATACAAAATTCCTATAACCGCTCCAAGGCATGAATCCTTGAGGTTTGAGATTCGCTTGTCAAAGATAGCCAGATTGAGTGGCGAATCTATCCCTTCTTTGAATGTTGCTTTAATAATGACTCTTATGGCTCCAATATGAATCCATGAGAGTGTATTTGCAACTTCTCTTTTAACTCTACTTTTGATCTCCTGGATTTCTTTAATAGGGACCAACTGCATCTCGATCAGGTTACCGGTAAACTTCATCGGAATAGCAAATTCTCCGGTTGTTACCCTGTGGATAATTTGGTGTTTTCTGTTACGAAATACAATTTTATCCAATGCTTTTTCCATAGCTCCAATTGTAAATCCATCATAGACTTGAAGCTTTGGATCTTCCTTCATGATTCTCATAAGAGTTTTATGAGAAACCGTCGTGTGAGAGAGGAATCCTGACATATCCTCCCTGACTGTCTGCTGAAGAATTTCTTCTTCACTCGATTAAATGAGTCACTTCACTTCCATCGTCAGAATAGATCTCTTCTTCATAGATGATTTCATCTGAGGGTATATCCTCAAATTGATACACCTGTATAAGATCTTGATAATAGACAGCTTCCTCGATTTCTGGTGTAGCCTCGATTGTCTGACTCCTCATTTTTGATTGTTTGGGCAATCGCATGTCCAGCAATTACAGTCTTTTAAACTTTCATTTGCTCTGGTGTGAGCAAGCCTGAAAGTTCTCCTTCCTGGTGTTCTGCTGGTACTTGCCTGATTAGACCCTGATGAAGAGGCTCTACTCCCCGCTTGGTCTTTGGTCTTTGCCCCGTTTTGTAACTTCGGGCTTTTTGTTTTGACCAAAACCTTCTAGGTCTCCATGAAGACCTGCTTCTTTTGCTGTTGCTTCCTCGGCGGTATGGATGGGCGCTCCTTCTTCTTTCTGTGCCGCCTTGGTTGACCTCCCACAATTGTTGGGATGCCATTATCCACGCAACATAGAGGAACTGCTTTGTTAATTCCTCTTAATCTCTTGTAATTCCTGTACAGAGCTGCTTGGTAACACCATTCAGATAACTTGGCCTTTAGGAAAGACATTTTTCTGGCCACAGTTTCTACTTCCGCTCCATCCTTGTATTCCCTGATAAGCATTTCTCTCCAGGGACTCGGAATCTTGGCAAACAATAGCTGTGCAGCTTCCTTTTCTTCAATCTTGGATTTTCACCGGTATTCGGTGAACAACTTGATATATTCGTCAATATGACAAATATCATATAACTCAAGGCTATATAGAGGGCTTGCTTATATCTCTTTCTTTTTTCATCCTCTAATCCCTCGAAATAACCTGTGCCGATGAACTGGATTTTGAATAGTTTTGCCATACCATCGACAATTCCTTTAAGTGATTCTCCTGATGTAACCGAACCTTTTGTACTAGCATCGGTCATATCCCAGGAAATCTTCACCGATCCTTCAAAACTCATTTCAAGGAGTAAAATGAATGAATCCTTTGTAAGATCAAGGGTTCTCGCTTTGAAATTCTCATAGTGAAGCCCATTCATCAATGAGAACTTCTCTACTTTTAAAATCTGGGATGTCCAGATTTAACATCAACCCATATGTATGTATTGGGTCGAGGTGCGATCTTCCATAAGGCGTCTGATAAACATTCGGCCTTCCAGTATGTTGTCTAGTTCCCGCAAGAGGGTTTCGATCTCCTATCCCTGAAAGTGGATCACTCCCGGTCGTGAAATCCCCAGCGTGTGGCATCCTCTCGTCCCGAGCTCCATGATTCGAACCCGTACTTTCTTCGACGTTAGGATTAACTGGTGGTGGTGGTGGAATTGGTCTTCCTGCTGGATCATAGGTGACCAATGTTCCATCTCATGTGTTCATCTTTAAATCTACAATTCCTAATCATGCGAAGGATTCTGCAAGGTCATGTAGATCTTTAAGATTCATCTTTTCCATATCCATCTTTTTTAATTTTTGATGGATTTTCCTTTGATTAGAGCAATGAGCTTCTCCTCATCTGTCATTTTTCGTATAACTTCGGTTGGTTTCCCTTTTTGGTGTAAATAGGTCTGCGTCCCGAAATCTATACGCTTCTTTTCTCCTAAGAACTCGTCCCTATCATCCAGGTTCTTGACTCGTTTCAATATCATGAAGGAGTTCAAGAGTTTCCTTCGATATTTCACCATCGTCTCCATCCGGTTCTCGATCTCGATGAACTTGTCTTTGGTAGATGAATATGGCGGTTGCCATAATTCGCACCGTCTTCCGGACTTCTCTAAGATCTTCGGAGAACTTAGATTTGTCTGGAAGTATCTCGTTCCACTCGGTACTCCATCGAATCATTGTTCGATGGGAATTTTCATGAACCGTTTCTTGAAGGTTCATCAAGTGAACATATAAGTCCGGTTAAGCATCCGGAATCGCCTATAATATTCTCGCTCGCATTTTGCATTGCCTTAAGGTTTCCCCGTCGGCTCCTGCCTGTACTTTTTCTTCATGTTGGTATTCCCAATATGAAACCTGGTCAAGGTGTTCTTGTGCATACATCGTCAATATTTGACGATATGTCCTGTAAGGGGTACATCTCGGACATTGGTCCGGATCCATAATCTCGGAATAATTTCTCCTCACCAATTGTTAATAACATAAATATAATAAATTTAACTAAAAATTCTTAATAAACCAAGGCTCTGATACCATTTTCGAGGACCGCAAGACCTTAAGGAGTAATCGTAGGAAATGCAATGAAATTTTTTATCGTCCAGGTTGCAAAGTGCAAAAACTTTAAAGTTTAGAGTGTAAACTACAAACCAACTTTCATGAAACCAGGGGTAAAACTGGAATTTTATGCAAAGTGTAAAATTTTGTAAAGTTAAGGTTGCAATCAGTAACTTTTCAAAGTTCGGGTTGCAAAGTGTAAAAACCCGTATAGTTTGGGTTGATAAAAAACGTTATCCCTATAAAATATATAAGAAACTCGTCATGTTTTAGCAGAGGTTTTGGCTAAGTAGCCTAAGTTTTCCCAACAGACCGGCAAGTCACAGAATAACATGGTAGTGTATATATATATATTTTAAAGAGTTAAAAAAAACCTATTTGGTTTTCGGTTCGGTTCGGGGAACCGAACCCCTAAACTGAAACCGAACTGAAAATCGATTTCCAAAAAAAAAATAATCAAAAACCGAACCAAAATTTTGGTTCGGTGTTCGGTCGGGACCGAATTATCGATTTCGGTTCGATTTGGTCGATTAACCAAATCGTGAACACCCCTAGTCATAACACTCCTCTTTGGGCGTACCACTATTTTAAGTCAAATGAGTATGCCTTATTAAAAATCTGAAACTGGAACACCCAATGAGAAAAGGCGGTCAAAAGGGAAAAGCCGGTCAAAAAGAAAAAAAGAGCACATAATCCAAATCCAAACCTTGTGCATAAGCTGCCACGTTAAAAAATTCCAGCTGAAAAAACCTAATGGGATAAAAAAAACTAGACATAAAGGAAAAATAGTGTAGCGCACTAGATACAATTTTGCTTCCCCTGAAACAAATAATTGATATATCAATCTTACTTTATATTAACCTTCCTCATACTGATATCGTATACCAATTTCTCTAATGTATATGTCGGCAAGGATTTTGTAGACAAATTTGCAACATTGTAATAGGAGCGAATATGCAGAGCAATTATTTCTGAGTGGTTGGAGGATGTAGACACTAATGTTTGTTTGGTAGATCGTCATGATATTGCAGTACCATTATAGCAAAATAAGTTATCAGATTGTTGCGAGCTTTGTGTGGGTCATATTGATACTCGGATCAGCATAACCAACTAACCCTGAGTTAGTTGCTTCATTTGAATAGAACAATCCCAAGTCTATAGCACAATTGAGATAATTGTAGAAAATATGTATGACACCATTCCAATGTCTCTAGGTTGACTCAAAACTATATTGTGCAAACAAATTTACTGCAAAAGCGATATTTGGTGCAGTACATTATGCTAAATTCATCAATACTCCAATAACATTGAGATAATGCACTTTTGTTTTTCACTACCTCCCCATGTCAGGATTGAGATAATGCACTTTAGGAGATAATGCACTTTAGGACCCAATGTTTCATCATCAAGTTCTTTTGGTCAAAACAAATCTTTCTTTGGATCTAAATTGTGCACGACCAATAGGATACTCAAAGAATGAGCCTTGTCCATATTAAATTATTTGGGCAACCTTTTTCTATAAGCAAATTGGTGAGCAAGTGTTTCTTTATCTTTATGCTCTAGCTCAAGACCAGATAAAGTTTAAGTTTTTTAGGATCTTTAACTTCAAACTCTTTCATTAAATATTCGACAATGTTGCTAACTCATCGGAGACCCAATCAAATTCATGTCATGACATAGATTTTAATGATAGCAAATTTGGTATCTAATTTTTTTTTAATGAAAACACATGGGTAAATGATATCATTAATGTAACATTCCCTCACAAGGTATTTACTCAATCTATGATACCAAAAAGGCCAATTCACAATTCTAACCAAATCCTACATATCAAGTTCACGGTATAATTTCATAATCAAAAATCAAATTTTAGCACATATTTCTAGCCAGTTTACCAACACAATTATAAGACTTGTAACAATTATAAGGCTAGTGATAACTAACTACATGTTGTTTGATAAATGGTTTTATCATGATTTTGATGATTTTATTTTTATACCAAAACAATGTTTTTAAAGGTTGTCCAAATACTCCTAAATGATTTAAAATGGTTTTAATATTTTTCGGAATATTTCCTCAAGTTTATTTTCGACAATATTGGACAACACATTTAATGATTTTATGTCAATGGGTATTTACATCAAAACTATGTTTCTAAATGTTGTCCTAATACTCCCAATTGATCTAAAATATTTTTACTATTTTTCGGAGTATTTATTGGAATTTATATCGGACAACACTTTTTGTGTTAATGTGTTATTTCATCAAAAACTATATTTCTAATGTTGTCCTAAATACTTCCGATCGGTTTAAAATGTTTTTACGAATTTTTGGAGTATTTCTTGAGGTTTATTTTCGACAAAAATCGGACAATATTTCATTTAGGAGGTCGACCGGTCGACCAAAGAGGCGACCGGTACCTGGGAACGCATTTCACGAAACAGAACTCCCAAGCTCCTAAAATTGGTCAGGGTGACCGGTCACCATGGTGGGCGACCGGTCGCACCCTAGGGCGACCGGTCGACCCCCCTTGGACCGGTCACCCTATTGAATTTTTGTTGCGTTCTTTTTCAATCTTATTAGTGCGCGACCGGTCGCCCTATGGTTTGACAGCAAAATTCTAACCGTTGTGCAGCAGACAACTTTTCCCTAAATTGTGGGATTGATTTCTAACAGCTATAATCTTGATTTTAATTGCAATTTTTTGTAGATATCAGATTCCAAGAGGAGTCTATCAAGTATCAATCATCTCCTATAAATAGAGGAAGATTTGAAGCACAACAAGAAGAGAGAAAACTACAACACAACAAGATACACTCAAGAATACACTTGTTCTTACATTGTCTTATTTCTTGTTGTAATTTGCCTAGCTATTCACTTTCACATTCTTGAGGTCTAGGCTTTTCTTGATTACACTTGCACTCATAATTGTGATATTCATTATCGAGTTGTAATCTTGATTTTGGGTTATCATTCAACACAAGATATCCTTGTGAGTGTTCTTGTGGTAAGAACACACTTGGATGATCTAGGTGATAGGTGCAAGAAGATTGTGGTGATCTTCTTATTGAGGTGTTGAATAATTTGGTATTCTTCAAGATTGAAGATTGTGGTAATCTTCACAAGGTGCCGTTGGAGATTGTGGTAATCTTCAAGAGAGATTGTGGTAATCTCAAAGGTGGTGTTGAAGAAGAGTGTGGTGCTCTTCAAGGTGTTGTTGTAAGTTGGTGTTGTATTAATTTTTGGTAAATTAATAAAATATTTTTTTCTTTTTGAAATCCATCCCGGATATACTGGGGTGGTAGAGGATTAGACCCTAGGAGGGTTGAACCTCTATAAATCGACGTGTGTTGTTTATATTCCGCACCTTATTATTGTCTTGGCTTGTTTTGTTCGAAAAAAAGGGCGAAATCGAAAAGATGGAGATAATTTATTCACCCCCTCTAGATTATCGTAGCCGCTTGGACTTACAAGTGGTATCAGAGCCAAACTCTTTGGCAAGCTCATTTCACATCGCGAGTGAAGAGAAACGATCGTCGGCTACGAACGAAGCTCAACTTTCCGGCATCTCCACCACCAAGCCACCTCTATTTGATTCCAAAAATTATATATTTTGGAAAGAAAGAATGGAATGCTATTTACAAGGTTGCGGGTTCGATATTTGGAACATCGTCATAAATGGAGAATCTATTCCGATGATAGACACACCACACACCTCCAAAGGCTTCAAAGAGCTCAATGATGAAGAGAAGAAAATCATCTCCTTAAATGGTAAAGCTCTCAATATTTTGTATTGTTCATTTACTAATTTGGTATATGAACATATTGTAGGGATTCGATCGGCTCATGGAGTATGGCAAAAATTAGAAGCCATTCATGAAGTATATGCAAATGATAGGAGCAACTCAAAAGCATCTACTTCTCAAAGGGATACAATGTCAAATCTAAGGAACAAGCCTCTTACAACTTCCAACTATGAAGAAGTTGAACATTGTCTTATGGGCATCAAAGAAGATAACGAGGTATGTCTTAAACCCTCTACTTCCTATGATATTGTTATACATAATGTTTATAGTGATTTGCAAAATGATTTTGATGATCTTCAAAATGAATTCCAAAATTTACTAGTTAAGTACAAAAATTTGAAAAAGGAATTCAATGTTTTGAAAAATGAAAAGGATAATTTATTTACTTCCTATGAATCACTATCATGTGCTCACACCACCACACTTGACAAGGTTAGAAACCTTGAAAAAGAAAATAGTACTCTTGTTGAGGATATTAATTGCATGAAAAAGGATTTATCTAAATCCAACTTGAGTACCGATGAAATTGTTGATTGTTGTGATAATTCGAAACTAGAACTTGATCATAAGTTTAATGTTGTCAATCATATGAAAAAGAATCAAGTCTCTAAGCATGTTGGTCATTATGCTCCTAGAATTATTACTTGCTTTTATTGCGGTAAAAAGGGTCATACCGTAAATACTTGTCGGGCTAGAAATAGCTCTAATTATTGTTGGAGACCTAAAAGTCTCAAAGCTAATCCTAAAGGACCCAAGCACTTGAGGGTACCACAAAATAATGTTTTATTAGGTACCCGGTTTAATAATAATCGGAGAAAATTCATACCGCCAAGAAGACATCAAATGACCAATTCATTTGATCAAAGGAGAAAACAGTTTCAACAAAGCCAATTTCCAAGAAGAGGATATAATCAAAAATGGGAAGAACACAATCCTTGGAAATGGCAAAGACATCATCAACAAGATGATTTTCAAAGAAGAAGAGACTATCAACAATGGGAAGGACAAAAATCTTGGAAATGGAGAAATTGGAGAAGCCATCATCAACAAGATGATTCTCAAAGGGGAAGATATCATCAACAATGGAAACGGCACAACCCATGGAAATGGCGTAATTGGTAACCCGTATCTCCCTAGTTAAATATGCATTTTATTGTGTTATTATGCATGCTTTTATTTGTGTCTTAATTGCAAAATGAGTTTTCAAGTATTTATTTTTCAATTAAGGTCTTCAATATATATTTGTGCTTTTAAAATATTTTTGAAAAAGAAGACCTTATATGATGTTTTTAAAACTCTTGTGCATTTTTGTAGACTAAAGTGTGTTATCATCTCTTATGGATCTTTATGGCATGAGCTTACTTGTGATATCTCTTAGCCTACACTTTTATCATTATGATTTGTGCTAGATTTGTTTTAAGAATTGTGTAGGATTTACATATTTTCACAAATGGCCATTTACGTCATTATTTGTCAAGAAAGGCATTAATTATCGAGGTACGTTTACTTGTGTTATTCTTACTCTTATAGACTCGATATATATATATATATATATATATTGCCATGTGCCTATGTGCTTGTTTTTCATAGTACTTCATACAAGTGTCATTAAGAGGATTTTTAGATTCTTTGAAAGGCACTATTCGATATTTGATTGCACATATTTGCTTTGTCAACTCTTGTTCAAATATTTTTTTTGAGGTCTCAACTATATGCTATCGGATTTTCATATTTCAAAAGAGACCTTTTGTAGCTTTCTTAAGCTTATTTGAACTTGCATGATTTATTAGACTCTTGATGATCTTCTAAATGCATAAGTATGTGTTTCTTGCTTCATGGTCTATATATATAGTGTCTATTTCCACTATGCTCTTATGCAATATATTTTTGTGATTGAGGCATGTTTTTACACTTGGGCTATTTTTTTCTTGCTTATATAAGCGATGCCGGTAATGAGTTTGTTAAGTTGTGTAGATGAGAAATGAAGTACTCCAAATATTAGTTACCTCAAAATATTTGGATGTAAATGTTCTATTATGAACACCTTAGATCAATTGGATGCCCTACGATGATAGTGATGAAGAAGACAACAAGGGTATTCCGGAACAAACTCGATGACCAAGGCAACATTGGTCGAACTAAGGCGAGGTTAGTAGCTCGAAGGTATTTTCAAGAAGAAGGTAATTGATTTTGATGTAACATTTGCACTCATAGCACATTTAGTAGCTATTTGCTTTTTACTTGTCCATTCTTGTTTTAAGAAAATTTCAAGCTTTACCAAATGGATGTTAAATCCAATTTTCTCAATGGTTTTATTCAAGAATAAGTCTACGTAAAACAACCTCCGGGGTTTAAAATTTCTCTAGGCCAAATAATTTTTATAAAAGGCCTTGTATGGTTTAAAACAAGTACCCCATGTATGGTATGATAGACTTAGCTATTTTTGCTAAATGATTTTACAAGAGTTAAAGTTGATACTACTCTCTTTGTTTTTGTTTTTTTTTTAAAAAAAAGGGCAAGATTGTTTACTTGTGCATATTTATGAGAATATTTTTGGTGCTACTAATGAATATTTGTGCAAGATATGTTTTTCTAAGTTGATACTAGGTGAGCTTGAGATGAGCATGATGGGGGAGCTCAATTTATTGCTTGGACTTACAAGTGGAATTCAAAATGCCAAGAAGGTGATTATATTTCACACTCAAAAGAAGAAGTGAGGCATTAAAGAAGAAAGAACCATTTCAACCTATATGGCTACAAATGTAGAGATTGACAAAGGTTGAGAAAGGCATATCGACCTACAAACAAGTTCGAGGTACGTTTTTCTTTTATTATTCCCATAGACTCGACATTTTATATGCCTTATGTCTATATGCTCGACTTCAAAAACTATCCCAACGAATCTCATTAAAGTGCCGTTAAAAGAAATTTTCAAATATTTGAAAGGCACTTCTTCGTATGACTTGTGTATCCAAAGCTTTAAAACGTTCTTATTTTTTGGGATAACAAGTCCGGTGAAAAATTATTCAAAATATGGTTCGTCATAATCAAACTAAACATATTGAGATTCGATATCTTTTTCTAAGGGATTGCGTTTTTAACAAAAACTTGAGATGTGATTAAATCCCGTCTCAAAGTTAACTCGCGGACATTTATTCATTTACCGCCGAGTATTTTACCTCATTTCGAGCTTGATCATGACATAATGTATATTGAATGAGGTCTACGTTTGCATTTTGCACGTTTTCAAAACTTAGGGGCGAAAAATCGGATTTTTGGATCAAATTCGGAATTTCAAAATAGAACAGAACCAGTAGGCTGCCAGGGCAGGGGCCGACCGGTCGCCCACCAGCTCGAACGGTCGCCCATGCCCTGGACCGGTCGCCCTGAACGATTTTTTTGATTAAAAATGGTTCTGTTTCCAGACTTAGCCATTTTGGCTTATTTTGTCCATTTTTCGTCCCCTTCGCAAATTGCACACAAATTTCACTCCAAATTTGTTTTGTTACATGCATTTCATATCTTGGACCTATTTAGGCTTGATTATTATCATCATTGCTCGTCTTTACCGATTAAATGGTAAGAATTCCACTACCTTATCTCAATTGGGTTGAACCCTTGAGAACTTGGTTTAAATGTCTATTTCTTGATGCAAATTATATATGTTTGTGATGAGCTTATTGATTGTTGATGAATGATATTTATTAAATTGCATTTGGTGATGAAAAACTTGGCTTGATTTCATTTACAAGGGCTATATATATCTTTTTCCATTTTTGACGCCCGCCAAGTGTTCGATAAAATGTTTCAATGAAAAATTCATCACCTACATGATTCTCTCGATTTCAAAAGTCTTATATATTTATAGAGATCATGTTTTGCTTATCAAATGATCTTCCATAAGCTTCTACAAGTCGTATGATTCGACTCTTCCCTCCTATTTGGTTTAAAAGCTTCAATGTCCAAATAGCTCGATACATCGGTTTACTTGCGCACTTTGATATGAATATATGATGTATTTATCGTGCTAAAATTCTTTTTGATGATTCCAAAGGGGGGAGAAACAGGAAATTGGCTCATTAGCTCAAAGAAGCTAATAAAAGCTTGATATAAAAGCTATAAGCTATGGCATCTTAAAAGCCATAAGTTGTGAATTATATTTAGTCCAATTGTTGCTTGATGGACTTATATACTTGTCTAATGATGTTTTGTTGACAGGGGGAGCTTATACGCTCTTGAACTTAAGATCAATATGTAAAAGCTAAGCTTTTAGCTTGTGGTTGATTGCTTTTACATTTACTCTAGTTGTGCATATTGATAGGGGGAGCTTTTGCTATATATGTTTGAATATCTCTACTCCCATCCTTGTGTTTATATTGCGTGGAATGTTGTCGCTCACAACGGATAGTTCCTTTTTACCGGTAAAATTGTTTTGTTTTCAAAATCGACCTCGGTAAAATTATTTTGGTTTGTAATCATCAAAAAGGGGGAGATTGTTTGATAAATGGTTTTATCATGATTTTGATGATTTTGTTTTTATACCAAAACAATATTTTTAAAGGTTGTCCAAATACTCCTAAATGATTTAAAATTGTTTTAATATTTTCCGGAATATTTCCTCAAGTTTATTTTCGACAATATTGGACAACAGATTTAATGATTTTATGTCAATGGGTATTTACATCAAAACTATGTTTCTAAATGTTGTTCTAATACTCCTAATTGATCTAAAATATTTTTACTATTTTTCGGAGTATTTATTGGAATTTATATCGGACAACACTTTTTGTGTTAATGTGTTATTTCATCAAAAACTATATTTCTAATGTTGTCCTAAATACTTTCGATCGGTTTAAAATATTTTTACGAATTTTTCGGAGTATTTCTTGAGGTTTATTTTCGACAAAAATCGGACAACATTTCATTTAGGAGGTCGACCGGTCGACCAAAGAGAGCGACCGTACACGGGAACGCATTTCACGAAAAAATGCAGAACTCCCGTGGCTCCTAAAATTGGTCGGGGACCGGTCACGTGGTGGGCGACCGGTCGCACCCTAGGGCGACCGGTCGACCCCCCTTTGGACCGGTCACCCTGTTGAATTTTTGCTGCGTTCTTTTTCAATCTTATTAGTGCGCGACCGGTCGCCCTATGGTTTGACAGCAAAATTCTAACTGTTGTGCAGCAGACAACTTTTCCCTAAATTGTGGGATTGATTTCTAACAGCTATAATCTTGATTTTAATTGCAATTTTTTGTAGATATCAGATTCCAAGAGGAGCCTATCAAGTATCAATCATCTCCTATAAATAGAGGAAGATTTGAAGCACAACAAGAAGAGAGAAAACTACAACACAACAAGATACACTCAAGAATACACTTGTTCTTACATTGTCTTATTTCTTGTTGTAATTTGCCTAGCTATTCACTTTCACATTCTTGAGGTCTAGGCTTTTCTTGATTACACTTGCACTCTATTGTATTATCAATTATCGAGTTGTAATCTTGAATTTGGGTAATCATTCAACACAAGATATCCTTGTGAGTGTTCTTGTGGTAAGAACATACTTGGGTGATCTAGGTGTTAGATGTAAGAAGATTGTGGTAATCTTCTTGTTGAGGTGTTGAAGAATTTGGTATTCTTCAAGGTTGAAGATTGTGGTAATCTTCACAAGGTGCCGTTGGAGATTGTGGTAATCTTCAAGAGAGATTGTGGTAATCTCAAAGGTGGTGTTGAAGAAGAGTGTGGTGCTCTTCAAGGTGTTGTTGTAAGTTGGTGTTGTATTAATTTTTGGTAAATTAATAAAATCTTTTTTTCTTTTTTAAATCCATCCCGGATATACTGGGGTGGTAGAGGATTAGGCCCTAGGTGTGTTGAACCTCTATAAATCGACATGTGTTGTTTACATTCCGTACCTTATTATTGTCTTGGCTTGTTTTGTTCGAAAAAAAGGGCGAAATCGAAAAGATGGAGATAATCTATTCACCCCCCTCTAGATTATCGTAGCCGCTTGGACTTACACATGCAACCATAACGCTATACAATGAAAATCCCTCCCCCACACTTAAATCACGCAATGACCTCAGTGCGTAAAGAAAATAAAATAGAAGAAAAGAGAGACGTCCCTGGAAAGTGCTATAATCGGTAAACAGTTAAAGCAATCACGTGAATCGTCAATCCTGCAAAAGCCATGTGATGGGAAAACAAAATACCACATATAAACTAAAAAAAATTCAAACTAACATGCACAAAAACACCACATGCAAACTCACACAAAGGGAAAAATACTTAGGTTGCCTCCCAAGAAGTGCTTTTTAACGTCATTAGTTTGACGATATCAACTAAGAAAATCATGGCGGGTAATCGAGCAAGACCCTTTTTACTACCTTGGAATTTTTATCCGGCTAAATTTCATTATGTTCCTGCCATAAGATATATTTCATAGCAGAATTGACAGAGTCAATAATAAAATTATCAGGCAAAGCATAAATATGACCACGAGCTATATCAAAAATTCAAGACATCACCATTTTTTCCAAGACATTTATACTTAATTTTCATTTTTTTACATCAATCAAGGTGTTGGTGGCCAAGAACGGTCTACCCAATAAAATAGTATGATCCTTGATATTACCTTTATTCTTCCCCATATCCAAGACAACAAAATCAATAAGAATTTTAGACCACCTACTTGAGCGTCAGAAGGGTCCTAGCCTTGTTCTGTATGTTGCAGGCTAGTTCCCATCCGAAGATTCTACCAGCTTTGGAGAAGAAGTTGGACTTTTTATCAGATTCCTTGGAGTGATCTGCCAATTTTAGTAGCATCACACATATATATTCATACTCTAAAATAGACAACGATTTAAATTAAATAATCAAATTCTACAAGCACCTTAATTATGTATAAATGAACCCCAAAACAATGCATTATACATCAAATATCCGTTCTTCAAAAAAAAACATCAAATACCCTAATAAAATATGAAAATTCTATTTATCCAAAAACAAAAAAACAAAAAAAAATTCAGACATTTATTAGGGGTGTATTATAAAAAAAGGACTAGTCAAGCATGTCAAAAGTTTTTAAGGCCTAACTTACTTGAAATAAGTTTTTGAGGCCTCTTTTGATGTATAATGTCTAAATTGTCCTTCTAACTAAAATTTCTGTAATGTCCATACCATATTTAGTCGCGTTAAAACGATTATAGTCTTGTAAAACGACTATGGTCTTGTAAAACAATTATAGTCGTTTTAAACGACTATAGTCATTCAATCATTTAAAAGCAATCATAGAAACTATTACATTCAAATTATTTGTCAATTTTCTAATCTTATTATTTTAATTACAAATATGGACTCAACAACATGGACTGATATATTTTAATTTTTAGATTTATTAATAACGATGAAACAAAATAGATATGGAAACAAAGTAGAAGTGATGAAATAGTGTACAAAATTCAATGTCCTCAGATATTTCATATCACGGTCTATACCGTGAAGTGTTAAACATTTGCAAAAGTCGATTCATCTTCACATGAAATCAATATGAGATTTATTCCTCCAAGAATCAGACAATTTTCATTTATGGTTAAAATTACTTTATATAAACAAATACAATGGTTGTTATCACTCAACAAAAAATAATTTTATTGTCCCATTTGTGCAACCCTTTATAAGCAAAGATCTAGTCGAGCATCCACAAGAAGAAGATAATGTAAAGTTGTATCTCTTGTATGTTCGTTTTTTATATATTTTTGGATGAAATAGTTTGAAATCAAGCCAAACACGACTTAAACGTTACAATTATGATTTAGTTTATTCAAATCAATCAATTGAATACTTAATAATGAACCTCGTCCCCCAATTCATATAATTTAAGATGTTTGATTCTCACTTTTTATTGTATTATACATCATTATACGTCGATACTTAGAATCTAAAATACAATAATCTTTGATATTGTTAGTAGATCACGATGAATTGTATATAATGATGTCCATCCTTTTATTCATTGTAATCATCATATTCATTGTAATGTTAGAGTTTGATTCTCAACATTATTGTAAGTTGGATACTTAGAATGTAAAATACATTATACTAATTTTATAGTTGATAGTATGTCGTTCAGATAATTATGCAAAATATTTTTTATGAAAATGACTACTGTCTTGTATAAACGACTCTAGTCATTTTGAAAGAACGACTATTTTCTTGTAAAACGACTATAGTTGTTTTGAAAGAATGACTGTAGTTTTTTTAAAAACAATGTAGTCTTGTAAAACAAGTCTTTTCAAAACAACTTTTTGACAAAATAGTCATTTAGTCTTAAAATGTTATGATTATGATTTAATTTATTCAAATCAATTAAGGTAATACTTAGTAAAAAAACTTTGTTGTTTTGTTAATTTGCATCTCTTTTGTATTGTATGTTCATTTTTCAATACATTTTTGACGAAAATAGTTTGAAATTTAGTCCGACACAACTTAAAATGTTATGATTATGATTTAATTTATTCAAATCAATTAAGGTAATACTTAGTAATGAAACTTTGCTCCTAATTTATATAATGTTAGAACTTGGAAGTTTGATTCTCACCTTATATTACATTATAAATTATTATAAGTCGAATACTACAGTACATTTGGATCTTGTTAGTAGAGCACGATGAATTGTCATGTTCATTCTTTTATTTATTGTAATGGTAGAGTTTGATTCTCAATATTATTGTAAATCGCATACTTATAATGTAAGTAAAATATGGTATATTATTTTTACAGTTGATAGTATGATTCAGATAACAATACAAATTAATATGAACTAATTAAATTATGAAAATGACTACAGTCTTGTAAAACGACTCTAGTCGTTTCAAAAGAATTACTATAATATTTTCAAAATTACTTTAGTTGTTTTACAAAAAATGACCACAGTCATGTAAAACGACCCTATAAGATAAATACAGGTCCAAACAAATTTGATAAAACGACTAGAGTCGTTTTACAATACTGTAGTTGTTTTTTAAAACAACTGGTTAAAGGGTTGAATTCTAAAGGGTACAATTGGAAAATAGAAAATGAAAGCTTTTGTTCTTTTTTTTAAGGCATAATTGGGTCAAAGGACAATTTTTTTTTGATTTGGGTCAAGAGGCTAAAACCTGTTGTAATTTATCTCTATTTTATATTTAATATTTTATAATACGTATACTTATATATCGTGAAATGATATCAAGCAAAAGTAAGGAAACAAGACAATTGTGTTTTTTGCAAATTGGAAGTCTACACCTCATCTCATTCTATTTCCACATATTTATACAAAACTTTCCACTATTACACTTGTGATATTTCTTTGTAATCTAGTGAATATTTAATGCTAAAGTCCACCTCATCTGGCTCATGCTTTTGTCATATTGTGAATATATAATTCCACCTCATGTGGCACATGAGGCCTTTTATAACACTCCCCCTTGGACGTAGCATTATTGTATGTTGGATGAGTATGCCTCGTTAAAAACCTCAAGCCGGAAAACCCTGTGGGCAAAATCGGACATAAGGGAAAAAGAGTACATTCTCAAATCCAGATCTTGTGCATAAGTTGCCTCGTTAAAAACCTTAAGCTGGAAAAATCCAGTGGGATAAAAACCAGACAGAAGAGAAAAAGAGTACAGCGCACAATATATTCGCTCCCCCTGAAATGAAGAATATTAGCTGCATAATTGATCCATCAATCTTGCTTCGTATGGACTCTTCTCATTCTGATGCCGTAAACCAACTTCTCAAATGTAGACGTTGGTAAGGATTTTGTAAACAAATCGGAAAGATTGTGACATGATCGAATCTGTTGAATATCCACCTCTCCATTTTTCTGAAGTTCATGTGTGTGGAAAAACTTTGGTGAAATATGCTTGGTCCTATCACCCTTTATGTAACCACCTCTCACTTGTGTTATGCATGCTACATTATCCTCATAAACAATAGTAGGAGTGTCTGTAACTGATTTCAACTGACAAGCATTTCGTATATAAGCTATAACTGATCTTAACCAAACGCACTTTTTGCCAGCTTCATGAAGAGTAATGATTTCAGAGTGATTGGAAGAAGTAGCAACTAGTGTTTGTTTGGTAGATCGCCATGATATAGTTGTACCGTTATAGCAAAATAAGTAACCTGTTTGTGATCGAGCTTTGTGCAGATCAAATTTATATCCAGCATCAGCATAACCCACTAACCCAGAGTTAGTGGATTCCTTGGAGTAGAATAACCCCAAATCTATAGTGCCACTAAGATATCGAAAGATATGTTTAATACCATTCCAGTGTCTTCGAGTTGGTTCAGAACTGTATCGTGCAAGTAGATTTACTGCAAAAAAAACATCAGGTCGAGTACATTGTGCTAGATACATTAATGCTCCAATAGCACTAAGGTAAGGCACTTCAGGACCTAAAATCTCCTCATCAGATTCCTTTGGTCGGAATGGATCTTTCTCAGGATCTAAACTGCATACAACCATAGGGGTACTCAAGGGATGAGCCTTGTCCATATTAAATCGTTTGAGTATTCGTCTAGTGTAAGCAGATTGGTGGACAAGTATCCCGTTATCTTTATGTTCCAACTCAAGACCAAGACAAAGTTTAGTTTTTCCAAGGTCTTTCACCTCAAACTCTTTCTTTAGATATTCAGCAGCATTGGATAATTCTTCAGGGGTGCCAATCAAATTTATGTCATCGACATATACAACAATGATAGCGAATCCGATATCTGATCTTTTGATAAAAACACATGGACAAATGGTATTATTTTAATAACATTCTTTCGAAAGGTATTCATTAAGTCTATGATACCACATGTGACCGGATTGCTTTAATCCATACAACGATCTTTGTAATTTGATCAAGTATAATTCACGGGGAATATCTGATTTTGACATTTTATATCTATCTGGAATTTTCATAAAATATCAGAATCTAATGAACCATATAGATATGCCGTCACTACGTCCATTAGACGCATGTCAAGATTCTCGTGGACAACCATACTGATAAGAAAACGAAACGTGATTGTATCCATCATAGGTGAATATGTTTCATCATAATCTATCCCAGGTCTCTAGGAGAATCCTTGAGCTACCAGTCGGGCTTTATATCTCACGACTTCGTTTTTCTCATTTTCTCTTTCGAACAAATACCCACTTGTATCCAATGGGTTTTACATTGTTTGGAGTTCGAGTAATTTGTCCAAATACATTCCATTTTTCTAGGGAAGCTAATTCAGATTTTATCGCTTCCTCCCACATAGCCCAATCAGGCCTTTGACGACATTCCATGATAGAACGTGGTTCACAATCATAATCATCATTTAAAATTTCTTGAGCAACCGAGAATGCAAAATTATCATCAATAATTATTGCATTTCGATCCCATATTTCATTACTATAGCTCATGGGATTCTCGATGCTGTCAGAATTTTTGATTTGTACATTTTCTGAGATATTAGGCTCTACAGATCCATCTGGAGCATGCTCATTAGTATCAATTCTCCCCTTTCTTTTTCGAGGAACAATATCTTTTGAGCCAATAGGTCTACCACGTTTTTGTCGTGTGATATCATCATTCATTTTCTTATTTTCGTCTGGAACAATAATCCTGGCTGGAGCATTTGCAGTCGAAATATGAGACTTCGTGACTTTACTAGCATCATTAAATGCATCAGGAAGTCTATTCGCAATATTCTGTAAATGAATGATTTTATTCACCTCACTTTCACATTAAGTAGTACGTGGATCTAAATGGGATAAGCTTTGTTCATTCCAGGAGATACTCTCAACTGGTTTTTGTTTATTTAAAATATCTTTATCCCTTCCCATTAATGGAAATGTTGTCTCATCAATGTGACAATCCGCAAATCTAGCGGTAAATAAATCTCCCGTCATTGGTTCTAAATAACGAATAATTGACGGGGAATTAAATCCAACGTAAATACCTAATCTATGTTGTGGACCCATTTTTGTCCTTTGAGGAGGTGGAATAGGCACATGGACAGCACACCCGAAAGTGCGTAGGTGCAAAATATTTGGCTCAAAACCAAGAGTTAATTGCATTGGTGAGTGCATATGATAAGCAGTGGGGCATAATCTAATAAGTGCTGATGCATGTAATACTACATGACCCCATGCTGCACTAGTGAGCTTTGATCTCATTAATAATGTACGAGCAATTATTTGAACTCGTTTAATCAGGGATTCTGCCAATCCATTTTGAGTATGAACATGTGCTACTGGGTGTTCAACATTTATTCCCAGTGATGTGCAATATTCATCAAAACTTTTTGATGTAAATTCTCCGGCATTATCCATCCTTATATTTTTGATGGGATAATCAGGGAAATGTGCTCGGAGTTTAATAATTTGCGCTAATAATCGAGCAAATGCAACATTTCTAGTAGATAATAGACATACGTGTGACCATCTATACGATGTATCTACTAAGACCATGCAATATCTAAATGGTCCGCTTGCGGGATGTATCGGTCCACAAATATCACCATGAATACGTTGTAAAAATGATGGTGATTCAAAACCAACCTTTTCCATGGAAGGCTTAGTAATAAATTTTCCTTGTGAACACGATTCACAGAAATAATCTTTGGACATTAGCACCTTTGTGCCCTTTAATGGGTGTCCATTAGTGTGTTCAACAATCCTATGCATCATAGTTGTTCTTGGGTGTCCTACGCGATCATGCCATAACCCAAATATATCAGGATTCACCAGTTTCCAAGGCATGGTGGCGTAGGATTCAAAAGCTTTAATTGGGACACAATACAACCCATAAGTTGTTGCTTCAAATTTCTCATGAGCAATTTTTTTTCCCATTTTATAGGATGTGATACATAGACACTCTTTATTATTTTCATTTAGTGTCTCCAAGTGATAGCCATTATCACGCACATCCTTAAAACTCAGTAGATTTCTTTTTGATCTACTAGATAACAATGCATTTTCAATATTCAATATTTACCATTAGGCAACACCACTGTTACATTCCCGGAGCCATCAATAATCTCAACGGGACAAGATATAGTTGTAACTTGTGCCTTGCACAATTTCACACTCGAGAAATATACTTTATTTGTTAATATTGAGTGCGTTGTTGCACTATCAAGTAGACAATAGTCTCTTTTCTCGGTATTTCTCATGTGTACCTGTTTAAATTATTATTAAATTAATATTATATGATTATCAAAAAAAATTCTTTTTATTGAAATGTAAAACAATTAAATAACAACATTTATGCACAACAAAAGTTTAAACATAAACGATTTTATTCGATAACATAGGCGTACATAATCTTCCAACTATTACATGTTAAAAATAATTGCCCACGCTAACAAGGGATAAATCATGAAGACAAGAAAATTAACCAAAAGCCAAAAATGCTCTGGAAGATAATCTCCAACAAAAACTAGGATAGTGTACAAGAAGACTATTGTGATGAGATATGCCACGACTAAGTTAACCATTTTTTTCCCTTATTTTTTCGGAATAAAAGAGATGAGAATTTTTAGAAAGTTGAGAGAGTATGTGTGAATTTGTTGAATGAAATGTTGGTATATTTATAGATAAAAGTTATTGTTCATAGCCGTTTAAAATAGTCGTTGGATGAGAGAAATTAATGTGAAAAATTTGAATGTAAAATTTGTGAATGATTTGGTAGAAATTTACTGATATTTCATGATCGAAATATTAAACACGAACATATTTATTATTTCATACTGAAAGCTTAAAACCGGGAATGTATCATCCGGGCAAGTACAAACATGGTACAAAAAACTTAATCTCGGGAATATATCATCCGAGAGAAAATAACATACAAACATTGAGTTTATTTTTAATCTATCCAGTCGACACCTTGTGCCTCATGATTCTCAAGAAAATCAGATATATTGAGTGGTTTCCAGTCCTGGACAGGATTTTGATCGCGTATAATTTTAAATGTGTAGGCCTCATTAGTAGTAGGTGGTTCCACTGCCTCAGTGGCATGTGTTTGAACACTTTTGCCTTTATTTTTCTTTGATTCCTGGTATAGACTTACCAGGTGCTGGGCAGTTCGACATGTTTTGGCCCAATGTTCTGTCATCCCACATCTGTTGCAAAGATCACCACCAGTTCGTTCCATTGGCATTTTTCCCTTATCACGATTTGGCTGATTTGGATGCCCGTGTTTGACCGTATAATCATTTTGGCGGGAATAATGATAACTATCCCGATTATAGTAATTACGACCACCGCGGTCATATATGTGAGTATTTTGATGTGGACCACCACGACCACGACCCATGCGGCCACCACGCCCGGGTTTATACTCACGGCCTCTAAATCGGCCCCTCCTCTACCGGAGTTAGCATGTGCTTCATGTACTACATTAGACCGAGAAGGTCGCAAATCGTGATTTCTCAACAGCAATTCATTGGTTTTCTCTGCCGTGAGAAGAACCGAGATTAATTCAGAATATGTTTTAAACTGTCGTTGTCGATATTGCTGTTTGAGCACAATATTCGATTTATGCATAGTGGAGAATGTTTTCTCCAATTTATCATACTCAGATAATTTTGTCCCGCAAAGAGCCAGTCGTCACTCAATTTTGAATAATGCCGAATTATAGTCGGCAATGGACTTGAAGTCCTGCAATCTCAATTGTTGCCAGTCATATTGTGCTTGCGGGGGCTATCACAGTTCTGGTGTGATTAAATCTTTCTTTGAGCTTTTGCCAGAGCTCAGAAGGCCTTTCAATTTGTATATATTAATTTTTTAAATCATCAGATAGATGATGGTAAATAAATATCATTGCGTTTGCCTCATCTTTTACAACGGCCTCTTCGATTTTTATAGGCTTCAATGTTTCAGCTAGATCTAAACCCTGGAGGTGCAATTTAACATCCAGACACCATGATAAATGGTTATCACCAGTGGTATCAAGGATCTGGAATTTTTGTTTTTTGATACCAGCCATTTTTCTACAAAAGAAATACAATAAATTAGTACACAGAAATTCAAACTTGAAATACACAAACCTTTTCTCGAGCAATAACTCGTGCTGATAACGTGTTGTAATTTATCTCTATTTTATATCTAATATTTTATAATACGTATACTTATATATAGTGAAATGATATTAAGCAAAAGTAAGGAAACAAAACAATTGTGTTTTTTGCAAATTGGAAGTCTACACCTCATCTCATTCCATTTCCACATATTTATACAAAAATTTCCACTATTACACTTGTGATATTTTTTTGTAATCTAGTGAATATTTAATGCTATAGTCCACCTCATGTGGCTCATGCTTTTGTCATATTGTGAATATATAATTCCACCACACGTGGCACATGAGGCCTTTTATAACAAAACCCACTATTTCCTCCATTTATTATGAATAAATGAAAAGAAAAGGGTAATTGACCATCAAATTATTTTAAGGTCACGACTCACGGGTTATATAATTCATCATCACCATTCACCACTAAAACTCACAAAATCTCCAGTTTCTTTGTGCATTGGTGGTCCCTCGACCAAAAGGGTTCACATGTTCACAAATCATAACTTGCACTCAATATTTTTCACGCCAAAAATGCCAAAAAAAAGAAGAAAAAAGGGAAATAGAAGAAGAAATTAAACATAACGACAATTGTTAATAATTTGACTTTTCAAGCCAATTAGTGTATAAATTTTCATGGTTTTTAAAGAAAGCCAGATTTTGAAGCAACCCAGTTGTAAAATTTTCTCTTTTTCTGGAGTGTCGTGGACTATCCATTTCTCTCCTGGATTCTTGGAAGCTCAATTACCGACACCTGGGCTTTCTATTTAGAGGTAAAAATTGTGCCTTGTTTATTCTTTGTTCACATTTTATAGCTTCATACTTCCTTTTTTTTCCTGATTTTGGTTTGGTGGTATAAGTTTTATTGCTTTTGTGGGTATCTTATGTTTTTGAAGAAATTTTTGTTTAATTTGTTGTCCTATTGATTCTGTTCCAGCATTGCATAGGAAGCATTATCTGAAAAGCCCCTTAAAGCCCAGTTTTTTAGATTGTCTGAAAAAGAAAAGGTAGATTGAGTCTTAGGGAGTGTTTGCAAACACTTCTGCTTTTGGAGGAAGTTATGTATTGCCGCGGAAGCGGTTGAAAATCAGAAGTTGGCAGTGTTTGCAAATAGAAGCTGAAAATTGATCAAGCTTAGAGCGTGTTTGGTAGAGAGGTTGTAAAAGTGCTTTATTTGTGTGTAAAAGTCAAATCAGAAGCAGACTTAGAAATTTAAAGCACCCTTCCACTGTTTTTCAATTGATAAAATGAAGCAGAATCAGAAGTAGAAGTTGACATTTGCAAACACTAAAATGTGATTTTCTCCAGCTAAAAGCTGAGAATCACTTTTTTTAGTGTTTGCAAACACTCTCTTAGTGTAAGTGATAACTTAATGGAATTTTGAAATGGAACAACCAAAGAAATGCAAATGAATGATGTTAAGACAAAGTATTTCATGACTAAAAGGACTTTTTATCTTTTTCACCCTCTATTGTCATCTGGGATTTCTAGTTATTAATGACTTTTAATTTTGGTTACTCCTTTCAAATAGCTACTCCTGAGGATGGAAGTTATTTCTTGCCATGCCGCACGCCACCGTCATGTTGTAAACTTCATAGGTGTAAAAGACTTTTGGCACCAGTCCAAGCTTCCCGTATTAAGAGGAAAAAGGTTGTTTTGTTTTAAAATCGAATCAGTTTCCGCGTCTACAAAATATTCTCATACACATAGTTTAAGGTTGAAGAGGCACGATCGGCGCCAATCTTCTAGGACAGTTTGCTCCTGTAACAATTATGAAACTGTTGATTTAAATATCATAAGTGAAACTTACAATAGTTATGTACTTGATGGTGGAGATGATGGTAGTGATGTGGCTGATAGTGGTCAATCTATACCCAAGGTCTCGATTCCTAATTTGCCAGATGAAGACAATGATGAGAATGAAGCTTCAATTAGCAGTCGTTTTTGGGAATGGAAGCCGAAATTAAACATCCATTATGAAACATCAGGATCTGAAAATGTAGATGCTCCGCCAGTTCTTTTTCTTCCTGGATTCGGCGTGGGATCGTTTCATTTTGAGAAACAACTAAAAGATCTCGGCCGTGATTATGGAGCATGGGCATTAGATTTTCTGGGTCAGGGATTGTCGTTGCCTTGTGAAGATCCGACTTTGCAGCCTCAGGGTGGAAATAAGGGCGTTTTTGATGGAGAAAGTAATGTTTGGGGTTTTGGAGATGAAAGTGAGACTTGGGCCAAATAATTGGTTTTTTCGATTGACTTATGGAGGGACCAAGTACGCTATTTTATAGAAGAGGTACCTTGACATTTTGCGGATGTTATTATTTTTGTTGAACACTGTTTTTGTACTCTGAGCACCTGATAAATGGTACAGAGCTAAAATTGATGCTCTCTAAGGTTCTTGACTCGAAATAAAAGTTTGAAGTCCGAAAACTGTACAACTATAATACCTTTCTGTTCGATATTCACTATTTGTCCACGTTATATAGTCCATGCTGCCTATAAAAGTGCTGCATTCTTCAATTTACCTCTATCCAGGTCCTCATGTGCATATTATTTGTAGCTCTTCTGTTATATTTCTGTTCTCACTATGTTTGAGAAAACTCTTGCTCTTGCATTCATCTCTCTATTCACAATGCTATGATATTTCCCCGTCTTTAATTATATGGTATACTGATAATTATTTGAGCAGTTTTGGTAATAATTTTTTCTGTTTTCTCCCTAAATTTGATGTAATATTGCAAAATGGACTCTGGAAAACTTAAAGAATTTGTTCTATTAGTTATGCATTTTTGATGTGGTATGACTGCATTGTGGTACAGGGAGTCGTGGAGTGGAAACTTCATTAGATTTGAAGGTCAAGAGACGAAATGTGTTTAATGATGAGCTATTTTTACCCTTCACCCCACACAGCATGTACCCTTCACTCATTGGAATTAGTTTTCTATCAGTAATATTTGTTATCCATGTGAACCTTTGACTTTAATTCATTTTTGTTCATTTGAGGGGTTCTTTCCACTTTCATTTCCTCATAGAGCTGTTAATTGGAAAGTATTGATGCAGCAAGGTGAAATTGGTTATATGCTTCACATTTGCCATCATTTACCCTGTAGCCTGTTTATTATTTGCATAGCTATTTCATGTTATAATGAAATGATTTAACAAATTTGGCTGAGAAATTAAGTACTTTAATCTGTTGATATATAGGTGATTGAAGAACCTATTTATCTAGTGGGAAATTCACTCGGAGGATTCGTGGCGCTCTATTTTGCAGCATGCAACCCTGAATTGGTGAAAGGTGTAACATTGCTCAATGCAACTCCTTTTTGGGGATTTCTCCCTAATCCTGAAAGATCTCCACGATTATCCAGGCTTTTCCCTTGGGCCGGAACATTCCCTCTACCTTCTAGTGTCAGAAAGTTAACAGAAGTTATGTAAGTTCTATGAACTTACAATATCATCTGTCTTTTAACATAAGAAAAAGCTTTCCATTTTATTTCGAATACTTAACTTTGGTCCTTTTACGTTGAAAAAGGAACAATTAATTGAGATACTTACCTGGTTAATTGGTTCGAATGAGTGGAATTAGAGTGGACTGGAATAACAACGGGATAGGAATTACACAAGCATAACAATTTATATGCTTGGTATGACTTAGGAATATGAAAGGAATGGAATCACCATTATTATTCGTAGTTGGATATGAATGATAGTAATGTAACAAGATAGTTTTAAAGACCAAATTACCATTCAAGTATTTGTTTTAAATAAAATTGTATTCCACATATTGTGAAAAAATGGATCTTCTATTATTTTAATTGTTGTTAAACATCATGCATGCATATGTGTATTTCTATAAACGATACAATAAAATTTTACAGAAATATAACTTTTCAATTTTTTTTATAAAAATCAATAAATGATTCTTGGAATAAATCTCGAATTCTAAGTTTAAGTTTTTTTAGTATATATCCTCTCCCAGGGGTGATGGGAATCGAATTCTAGATCTCTGCCCTGGGTTTGAGGGTGTTAACCACTCGACCACTATTCGATTTCCTCGAAATCTAAGTTTTAGATTTTGATAGAAGTTGAATACAATTTATTAAAATATTGCACATTATTTTTATTTATTATATATATTATATGATCTATTATATATAATACATCCATTACATATATACAAAATATAAGTATAATATTTAATTTTTATATTAAGAGCATAAAATTGATAAATGATTTATGCTAATATACATAGAAGTAATAAATATGTTTGAATATCTTAATTTATAAAATGTTAAAATATAAATATTTTTGTTTATTAATACCACTATTCGTTTAAAATATTGATGACTTGGGGGTTTTGAGTTTTTATCCAATCTATGAGTTATTTTTTAGAAGGATAATTTCATCAAAAACAAGTATAGATTTATTCTTGACTCATTGGAAATAGTTAAACCCATGGTGGGGAAGTAAAGACTATTCCACATTTTTTAGAATACGGATTCCCATGGGAATGTATATTCCTATTGCCAAATTATATCAATCATGTGAATGAGAATGAGCTTGGGAATGTCATTTCATTCCCACCTCATTCTACAATACTAATCATGATTACACTTCACACACACTCTGTATATACCAAGTTTATTCTCAAAACCCTTTGCTTTTTGTCCGGATACTTGTAACCTTTCTAAATCTGGTATCTTTTTTGTCATTCTAGATGGCAGAAAATAAGTGACCCAAGAAGTATTGCAGAAATACTGAAGCAAGTTTATGCAGATCACTCAACGAAGATCGACAAAGTGTTTTCTAGTATTATTGAGATAACACGACATTCAGCTGCTGCTGCATCATTTGCTTCAATCATATTTGCTCCTCAGGGACTATTATCCTTTAACGAAACTTTAACTAGGTTAGTTCCGTATAAACTCAAATTAGTGGTGTACATGTGATGTTAAATCCTTATTCTCTTTCCAATTTAAGAATATCAGCTTGCTTTTGACCATAGGTGTAAAATGAACAATACACCCATTTGTCTCATGTGCGGGAAGGAAGATCCATGGGTGAGGCCCGTCTGGGGTTTTCAGGTGAAACGCCGAGTTCCAAATGCTCCGTATTATGAGATAAGTCCGGTTGGTCATTGCCCTCACGATGAGGTTCCCAAGGTAAGCTGCTTTGTCCTGACGAACAAGAATTACATTCGTTGGATTTCTAAAGTTTCCAATGCAAGAATATGGTTCTTTATTGAGTCGTGACAGACAAGAAGGAAACACATAATGCCTATTGCTTTTGGTGTCATCAGTTTTCAATAAGTAATATGGATCATTACAAATTAGACCCCCTGAGGTTTAGCCCAATTACAAATAATTACAGAAAAAAAAAATTGTCTTTCAAAATTATAACATCCCCTCGGCTGTGTTGTTGTATTACAAATTGCCCCTATTGAGGGGGATATTTTGTAAAACAAATACAAACCTAGAGGTGGAATTTGTAAGACCTCCAGAGGGTATTTGTAATTTTCAAAAGGTAACTGGATTTTTTGTGATTAGGCTAAATTTTAGGATGCTTTATGTGATTATCCCCAAGGATCTTGACTCTAGTCCGGTTTATTTTTTTCATTATCATCTTTTTTTTTATCTGTTTGATGTTAGAGGAGTCCTTTTCATATTATGTTCAACTTATAAAGCTTTTGTACTGTTCATCATTATTTATCACCCTCATCTGTCATCTGCATTGTAAACTTAGGTTGTAAATTCTATCATTTCATGTGTATTTCCTTGTTTCTATTCCAGGTTGTGAATTTTCTTCTGCGTGGTTGGATCTAAAATCTGGAGTCGGACGGTTCTGTTATGCTGCCAATGCTGGACAGCCCAGAGAGTGCCAATTTTGACGTCACTAAGGACTTGGAATTTACAAGAGAGGGGTTTAGAAAATCAGTTAGGGTGCAACTCCATGGCTCCAAGTTCTCCATCGGGAATTGGCTAAGCTCTCATTTCAAACCTTTGTTCAAAGATAGGACTCAATAAACTTACCTTGTTAGCCACCTTGTAGTAGACATTGTAGATTTTCTTATTTCCTGTACATTCATGTTTTTGATAATTAGTTTGTCTGCATATAAAAAAGATTGTTCCAAAATTTGTTGTAAATTCGTCGTGTCAAACTATGCTTATACAGAATGGAGTTCACATATCAGTTGAAACGGTTGGGTTTGTTCCAGACTTGTGTTAGATAAATGTTTTTATCAAGATTTTGATGATTTTGTTTTAATAAGATTTTATACCAAAACAATGTTTTTATATGTTGTCCAAATACTCCTAAATGATTTAAGATGTTTTTACTAATTTTTGGAGTATTTCTTAGAGTTTTTTATTTGATAAAAATTGGACAACACTTTTGATGGTTGTGTTTAAATTGGTTTTTACACCAAAACTATGTTTATAAATGTTGTCTAAATACTCCCAAATGATTTAAAATGTTTTTACTAATTTTTTGGAGTATTTCTTGAAGTTTATTTTTGAAAAAAAATCGGACAACATTTCAAATGGGAGGTCGACCGGTGCCCCAAAAATGGTCGACACTGTGCACGAAGATAAGAAAACACGAAACAGAACTTACGGACTTGAAAAATGGAGCGGGGGGACCGGTCCAGGAGGCCGACCGGTCGCACCCACAGGGCGACCGGCCGAACCCCCCCGACCGGCGCACCCGCAACCCCTACCTGGATCGCACTATTTTTTAAAAACAATGAAATCTTCAACAGGGCAACCGGTCGCCTATGTTATTTTTTGACAAAGAAAATTCCAATCAAGGTTGCAATCTGTGACAACAAGATTTGCTTTTCAATTTTGTACAATATTTCTACATCTTGTGATCTTCTTTTTGTAGACAAAAGTGAAGATAGAGGAGCCTATGTTGGTGAAGCTTCCCTATAAATAGAGGATGAATTGAAGACACAAGATAGAACACATACAAGCAAAATACACAACAAGAAATCTGCAAATTGTTCAAGCTTTCATTTTTACATTCTTGTTGTAATAGCCTAAGTACTTTCACTTGCACATCTTTGAGGTCTAGGCTTTTTGATTCTTGATTACACTTGCACTCAATCTTTGTATTGGTTTCATAGAGTTGTAATCTTGAATTTTGTCCATCATTCAACACAAGACATCCTTGTGAGTATTTTTGTGGTAAGAATACACTTGGGTGATTTAGGTGATAGGTGTTTGAAGAGTGTGGTACTCTTCAAAGGTGGTGAAGGAATATTGTGGTAATCTCCTTGAAGGTGTTGTAAGAGGATTGTGGTGATCCTCAAGGTGTTGTATTAATTGTGGTAATTAATAAAATCTTTTTCTTTTTGAAATCCATCCCTGAGATCTTTGGGGTGGTAGAGGATTAGGCCCTAGGTGGGTTGAACCTCTTTAAATCAACGAGTGTTGTTTAATTTCCGCATTTACATTCTTGTCATTTACTTGTTGATTCGAAAAAGAGGGTGATTTGCGAAAAATCGGCATAATCTATTCACCCCCCCTCTAGATTATCGTAGCCACTTGGACTAACAAGTGGTATCAGAGCCAAACTCTTTGGCTAAGCTCGTTCCGAGTAAAGAGGAAAGATCCATGGCTACGAATGAAGCTTATCTCACCACCGGCGCCTCCACCAACAAGCCACCACTATTCGACGCCAACAACTACGCATTTTGGAAAGACCGCATGGAGTGGTTTCTACAAGGATGCGGATTTGATATTTGGAATGTGGTCATTGAAGGAGTTGCTCAACCAACAACAAAATTGGAGGATGGTACCACTACTCCCAAGCCATTCAAGGAGTACGATGAAAATGACAAGAAGGCTTTCTCTCTAAATGGTAAGGCCTTAAATATTTTACATTGCTCTCTTACCGCCACCGAATATAATCGCATAAGAGGCATATGGTCGGCACATGAAGTTTGGGAAAAATTAGAAACCATTTATGAGGGCACAAAGAAAGTAAAGCAAGCAAGAAAAACAATGCTTGTGAAAGACTTTGAAAATTTCAATATGCATGATGGTGAAAGCATATCAAAAATGGTGGAAAGGCTTGACAACATTGTCAATCCTCTTGTGGCTCTTGGAAAGGTAAGGTGACGGCAATCACGGAAGCTCAAAATCTTGAGACACTCAAGTTTGATGAGCTCATTGGGAATCTCCTCATTTATGAAGTATATCTCAAGGAGAGGAAAAATTCTCAACCATCCACCTCTAAATCGGGTACGCAAAATATTATTAAAGGCTTAGCATCTTCTTCTAATAATGTTTATTATGCTAGTGATGAGGATGATGAAGAAACGGCGGCTCTTGTTAGAAAATTTGCAAAATTTGTAAATAAAAATAAAGCAAGAAAGCCAAGAGACAATTCTTGCTTCAAATGCGGAAAATCCGGGCACTACATAGCCGATTGCCCAAAATTAGCGGAAGAGGAACAAAAGAAGAAAAAGCCTTTTCCGAAAAAGAAGGCGTTAAATGCGGACGTCAAAACTTGGGATGAATTACTTGAAACAACCGATGAGGAAGGAGAATCCGAACATGGTCTTATGGCCATAGACGATGCAAATACCGAGGTGCGCTCTAATGCTTCATCTTCTTCCCTAGTTGATGAATTACAATGTGATTTTGATGAATTGCAAAATGAGTTTCAAAATTTGATTGTTAAATACAAGAATTTGAAAAAGGAGCATAAAGAGCTTAAACTAGAAAAGGATAAATTATTTACTTCTTATGACTCTCTTGATAAAGCTCATGCTATTACTCTTACTATGGTCCGTACTCTTGAAACCGAAAAACAAACGCTCACAAATGATATTGAAAATTTGAAAAAGGATGTGCATCGATTCAATTTAAGTACGGATAAAGTCACAAAAATTTTAGATGCACAAAGAGGTGAGCATTCTAAATTAGGACTTGGTTATAAACCTTTTCAAAATGCTTTTAAGAAAAAGACCAAGGTCCAACCTTTGTGCGTGCTAGTAGTCCTCGTATTATTACTTGTTTTTATTGTGGTAAGAATGGACACTATGCTAGCAATTGTAAATTGAAGAATAATTTTAGCTATTATTGGAGACCTAAAGGTCTGAAGGCTAACCCCATGGACCCCAAAATTATAGGGTACCTAAAAATAATTCCTTTGTAGGTTATAGGGGCTATAACAACAATGGAAGATTCAAAATGGCTCGTGGACAGCGGATGTTCACGCCATATGACCGGAAAGAGAGAACTTTTTACCAACATCAAGCTCCAAGAAGAGGGTATGGTCATGTTCGGCAATGGCAAAGGAAGAATTCTTGGAAATGGAGAAATTGGTAACTCTTCTTTCTCTCTTAGTAATGTTCTTTTAGTAGAAGGGCTTAAGTTCAATTTGATAAGTGTTAGCCAACTTTGTGACTCAAATTATAATATTGTTTTTAATAAAGAAAAATGCCTTATTTCCAAAAATGATAAAATTATTTGTGAAGCAATTAGAAAAGGCAATCTTTACAAAATTTGTACAAGTGATTTGGTTAGTCAAAATGTTTCTTGTCTTGTCGCCAATAATGATTTAACTAGCTTATGGCATAGGCGACTTGGACATGTTGGATACAAAAATTTGCAAACTATTTACAAAAACCAACATGTAAAAGGACTACCCAAATTGAATTTTGAAAATCTTGGCTTATGTGACACTTGTCAAAAGAACAAATTAGTTAAGAATAGTTTTAAGCCCAAAAATGAAATTTCCACTACCAAACCCCTACAAATGCTTCATCTTGATTTGTATGGGGATATTGGTACGACAAATCTAAGTGGAAAGCATTACACTTTTGTTATAGTTGATGATTTTTCGAGATATACTTGGGCTCTATTTCGTACAAATAAAAGCGATGCCGTTAATGAGTTTGTTAAGTTGTGTAGACTCATTGAAAATGAAAAGGAAGATACTATTAAGTCCATTCGAAGTGATCGAGGTGGAGAATTTGACGGCGAATTTAGAGTCTTTTGTGAAACCAAGGGATATAGTCATAATTTTTCGGCTCCAAGGACACCTCAACAAAATGGAGTAGCCGAAAGGAAGAATCGGACACTTCAAGAAATGAGTCGGTCCATGCTCAACGAATTTTCACTTCCAAAATATTTTTGGGCCGAAGCCGTAAGTACCGCTTGCTATGTCATTAATCGAGTTTATATTCGTCCTAAAATGAATAAAAGTCCATATGAGCTTTGGAAAGGAAGAACTCCAAATATTAGTTATTTCAAAATATTTGGATGTAAATGTTTTATTTTGAATACTAAGGATCAATTAGACAAACTTGATCCTAAGGCCGATGAAGGAATATTTATGGGGTATTCAATCAAGAGCAAAGCATATTGGGTTTATAATAAGACTAGTGGGGTTGTTGAAGAATCTATCCATGTCAAACTCAATGAAGCTTCGGGTGTTGAAAGGATACCCAATGATGAAAGTGATGAAGAGGATATCGTTGAAACCATTGTTCAAGATGAAACTCAAAATGATCAACCTTCAAGCTCAAGTGTTCCTCAAGAAGATAAAGGTGATACTTCGAATCTTCCCGTAGCATTGAAATTTAAGGGAGATCACCCAAAAGATCTTATTATTGGTGATCCCCTTGATAAAGTAATGACTCGAGGAAAATTTGCCGAGAAAGCTCTTATATCTCAAAAAGAGCCTAAAAATGCTAAGGAAGCCATTGAAGATGAGGATTGGTTTTTAGAAATGCAAGAGGAGTTGAATCAATTTGAAAGGAATGATGTATGGGAATTAGTACCTTGTCCTCCATCTCAAACCATTATTGGTACAAAATGGGTATTTCGGAACAAGCTCGATGACCAAGGCAATATTGTTCGAAACAAAGCAAGGTTAGTAGCTCAAGGTTATTGTCAAGAAGAAGGTATTGATTATGATGAAACATTTGCACCCGTAGCACGTCTAGAAGCTATTCGTATTTTACTTGCCTATTCTTGTTTTAAAAATTTCAAGCTTTACCAAATGGATGTAAAATCCGCATTTTTAAATGGTATTATTCAAGAAGAAGTCTATGTAAAACAACCTCCGGGGTTTGAAAATTTTTCTAGGCCTAATGATGTTTATAGACTTAAAAAGGCCTTATATGGTTTGAAACATGCACCCCGTGCATGGTATGATAGACTTAGCTCTTTTCTTTTGCAAAATGGTTTTACAAGAGGTAAAGTTGATACTACTCTCTTTGTTTTTGAAAAAGGGCAAGATTGCTTATTAGTGCAAATTTATGTTGATGATATTATTTTTGGTGCTATTGAATTTTGCAAGAAATTTTCTAAGTTAATGCAAGGTGAATTTGAAATGAGCATGATGGGGAGCTCAACTTCTTCCTTGGACTTCAAATTAAGCAATGCCAAGAAGGAATTTATATTTCTCAATCAAAATATACAAAGGAGCTTTTGAAGAAATTTGGCATTGAAGAAGGAAGAACCGTCTCTACCCCAATGGCAACAAACGTCAAGATTGACAAAGATGAAAAAGGCAAGTCGGTTGATGAATCCAAATATAGAGGTATGATTGGTAGTTTACTTTATTTAACCGCAAGTAGACCGGACATTCTTCATGCCGTATGCCTATGCGCTCGTTTTCAAAGCAATCCCAAAGAATCTCATTTAAGTGCCGTTAAAAGGATTTTTCGATATTTGAAAGGCACTATTCAATATGGTTTATTTTATCCAAAGAATGAAAATTTTTCTCTTAAATGTTATAGTGATTCGGACTATGCGGGAAATATTGATGATCGGAAAAGTACTTCCGGATCATGTCAATTTTAGGCGATTGCCTAGTATCTTGGTTTTCAAAGAAGCAAAATTGTGTTTCACTTTCAACGGCCGAAGCCGAATATATTTCCACAGCATTTTGTTGTACTCAACTTCTTTGGATGAAACAAACTTTAGCGGATTATAAATGTTCTTTTGAAAATGTTCCTATCTTTTGTGATAACATATCCGCTATAAATATTGCTCAAAACCCGGTTCAACATAACCGTACTAAACATATTGAGATTCGACATCATTTTCTAAGGGATTGTGTCTCAAAACAAAAAATTGAGATATCTTTTGTACCATCTCAAGATCAATTAGCGGACATTTTTACTAAACCGCTAACTTTCGAGACTTTTGCATCAATACGAGCTCGGTTAGGCATAATGCATATTGAATGAGGTCTATGATTGCATTTTGCACGTTTTTAAAACTTAGGGGCGAAAAATCGGATTTTTGGTTGAAAATTCGGATTTTGGAAATTTTATCAAAACAAAATGAAGAGGTTGAGGGCAACCGATCGCCCTCAACGTCGACCGGTCGCCCTCAACAATGACCGGTCGCCCGTCAACTAATTTTGGTTAAATTCGGTTCTGTCTTCAGTTTCAGCCATTGTGGCTTATTTTGTCTATTTTTCGTCCCCTTCGCCAAATACACTAAAATTTCACTTCAAATGTATTTTCTTGTATATGTTTCATTTTTTGGACTTTATTAAGCTCGATTATCATCATCATTGCTCATCTTTACCGAATAAATGGTAAGAATTCTACTCCATTTGCTCAATTGGGTTGAACCCTTGAGATTTTGACTTATTTTGCAAAATTCTTGATGCTAGTTTCATATGAATGTGATGAGCTTAATATTTATAATGTATTGAATGTTGTTTGAACTGAATTGGTGATGAAAATTTTTGGCTTAAATGAATTTTAAAGGCGTTATATACTTCTAGTTTTATTCGACGCACGCCAAGTGTTCGACAAAATGTTTCAATGAAAAATCCATCACCAACGTGATTCTCTCGATTTGAAAAGTCATATAAGTTTATAGAGATCATGTTTTATCAATCAAATGAGCTTTTGCAAGTCAATTGATCAACTTTTCCCTTTTATTTGGAATTTAAGCTTCAATTTTCAATAAGCTCGATAAATCAATAAATTTGCGCACTTTGATATGAATATATGATGTTTTTATCGTACTAACATTCTTTTTGATGATTCCAAAGGGGGAGAAACAGGAAAAATGCTCATACGCTCAAAGAAGCAAAAATAAGCTTGCAAGAAAAGCTATAAGCTAGGGCTCTTGAAAGCCATAAGTTGTGAACAATGCCTAGTCCATTTGATGTATTGTGGACTTTTATGCTTGACTAATGATATTTTGTGACAGAGGGAGCTTATAAACTCATGGAATTCAAGCTTAAGTTGTAAAAGCTAAGCTTTTAGCTTCTAATTGTTGCTTGTATACTTGTTCTTTATATGCATGTTGATAGGGGGAGCTTGTGCAAAAATGATTTTGAAAAATCTTTGCTCCTATCCTTGTGTGCTTGTACTTATGATGTATCTTGTTTGTAATTGATTGTTGTTTTAAGACCGGAAAATTTGTTTTGTTTTAAAATCGACCTTCTAAAATTGTTTTGGTTTGTAATCATCAAAAAGGGGGAGTTTGTTAGATAAATGTTTTTATCAAGATTTTGATGATTTTGTTTTAATAAGATTTTATACCAAAACAATGTTTTTATATGTTGTCCAAATACTCCTAAATGATTTAAGATGTTTTTACTAATTTTTGGAGTATTTCTTAGAGTTTTTTATTTGATAAAAATTGGACAACACTTTTGATGGTTGTGTTTAAATTGGTTTTTACACCAAAACTATGTTTATAAATGTTGTCTAAATACTCCCAAATGATTTAAAATGTTTTTACTAATTTTTTGGAGTATTTCTTGAAGTTTATTTTTGAAAAAAAATCGGACAACATTTCAAAGGGGAGGTCGACCGGTCGCCCAAATGGTCGACCTGTACCTAAAGATAAGAAAACACGAAACAGAACTTATGGACTTGAAAAATGGAGTAGGGGACCGTCCCGGGAGGGCCGACCGGTCGTACCCACACTGGCGACCGGTCGAACCCCCCCGACCGGCGCACCCCCGCAACCCCTACCGGATCGCACTATTTTTTAAAAACGGTCAAATCTTCAACAGGGCAACCGTCGCCTATGTTATTTTTTTACAAAGAAAATTCCAATCAAGTTGTAATCTGTGACAACAAGATTTGCTTTTCAATTTTGTACAATATTTCTACATCTTGTGATCTTCTTTTTGTATACAAAAGTGAAGATAGAGAGCCTATGTTGGGAGCCTATGTTGGTGAAGCTTCCTATAAATAGAGGATGAATTGAAGACACAAGATAGAACACATACAAGCAAAATACACAACAAGAAATCGCAAATTGTTCAAGCTTTCATTTTTACATTCTTGTTGTAATAGCCTAAGTACTTTCACTTGCACATCTTTGAGGTCTAGGCTTTTGATTCTTGATTACACTTGCACTCAATCTTTGTATTGGTTTCATAGAGTTGTAATCTTGAATTTTGTCCATCATTCAACACAAGACATCCTTGTGAGTATTCTTGTGGTAAGAATACACTTGGGTGATTTAGGTGATAGGTGTTTGAAGAGTGTGGTACTCTTCAAAGGTGGTGAAGGAAGATTGTGGTAATCTCCTTGAAGGTGTTGTAAGAGGATTGTGGTGATCCTCAAGGTGTTGTATTAATTGTGGTAATTAATAAAATCTTTTTTCTTTTTGAAATCCATCCCGGAGATACTGGGGTGGTAGAGGATTAGGCCCTAGGTGGGTTGAACCTCTTTAAATCAACGAGTGTTGTTTAATTTCCGCATTTACATTCTTGTCATTTACTTGTTGATTCGAAAAAGAGGGTGATTTGCGAAAAATCGGCATAATCTATTCACCCCCCCTCTAGATTATCGTAGCCACTTGGACTAACAACTTGATCCATTGACCATAGTCCGATTAGCTGTTGACCTGGTCGACGTGTTTGACCCTGCCGGCCCTGAAGGGCAGGGTTTACTTAATCACGAGTCTAGGGTTGTTTTTTTAAAACAAAAATCTTTTACTGCAGGTAGACTTTCAATGGGAGTTAACACAAAATTAATTGAAATTTCGAACTTGCAAATGAGCATTTGATGTCAAACTTTATGAACTCTTTCTTATTATGTTTTCCCCCTTTCCTCGACTCGGTTCAATATAGATTTTTCGCTTATTTTTGGGTTAATTGTCCACTAGCCAATTTCTTATGAAAATTTAAATAAGAAGTGTAATATAATACTTTGTGGTAGCTTCTTTCTTTTTTTTTTTCTGAGGGCTACAATAGGGGAGAAAATACACACACATATGACATCGAATTCGTGTCAATTGCCCAAAAAGAATAAACTTCTACCACTTAATCACATGGTTAATACATTTATGGTAGCATTTTTTTTTTTGTGTACCCTTTGTGGTAGCTTCTAAAAAGACTACAGTTAAGAAATTTATACAAGATGAGACCACATTGCGATTATGTATATATGTGGAGAAATAATACTCTCAAGTTTCTGTGGCATTTTAAATACTAAGGTAGAGTATATTTGCACTTATCATTTAATGGATTTTTTATTTTTGTTTTGGTCCTAGAACATTTAATGAATTATCCTTAGAATATTTTAGGTTCTCTAGTAGAGGTACTCACATGTGTCCACCAAATGCAAGCCATTATGATTGCTACAACTTATAGTTCCGATCTATTCTAAGCATTAATTAGATATAATTGGTATTTAATCAAATTAAACAGATTATCTAGCATTTTCTCTAGAATATTCAATATTGGACTGTTTTCAATATGAAAATATTCAAAAACAGTTCAAATGAACAATGAGACAGAAAACATCCTATAAGGTGGTAATTGTATATGATAAAATCTAGCTAAAGCATGTATATATCGAGGTATATTATCCGGGTATAGAAGCTGTGTATAACTGCTGCTACATAGGCTAAAGCATCAACCACTTTATTCCCTTCACGAAGTTTATGCGAAAAAGTAACTAATTGGCCATGCAACTTGTGTTTGATTCGTGTAAGAGCCACTTGCCATTGCCAATACCCAACTCTAGAGTCAGTCAAGAGAGTAATAAGTTGCTGGGAATCAGATACAATGCAAACCTCTTGGATATTGAATTGCTGGAGAAATGAGATGCCCTGCTTCAGAGATCCACATTCCGCCAGAAAACTATCATCACAATTATTGAGTTTTCCACAAAACACCCATTAAAAATTTCCATTGTGATCTCTAAGAACCCCCCAAGCCCTGCTTGATTACCTAGCCCTCTAGTAGCTCCATCAATGTTTAGTTTTAATTTTGGAGGAGCAGGCATGTTCCACCAGACAGGAGTAACCTTTGTAGATTGCCTTGTGTTGAAGAAAAAAACCCAGTGCTGAGCCACATGCAGGTATCCATTCCAATGGTGCTTCTTAAAAATGTGAGCAACATACAGGAGTTTCAAATGAGCCTCCACCTGTGCAATGATCCTATAGCTACTGAATGTGATTGCCTCATGCCTACAAGCATTTCTTTCCTTCCATATAAACCAGAGCACTAAACATGGAATAATGAATGTAATGTGTACTGTGTGTGAAAATGGTGTGAATGAATTCCAAAAATTCAAAAACAAAAGAATATCTTCAGTGTGAGGTAGTGTGCAACCTAGCAAACTTGAGAAATGCAACCACACTTTTTGAACCTGTTCATTAAGAAAGAATAAATGAGAAAAAGATTCAATGGAATTAATGATGTTATAAGGAGGAAAAGAGCAACAAACACATTTAGAAGCTAGGGAAATGCTTCTAGATTGAATTTTGAGATCTATAGGTAACCTGTTTTTGAGCAATCTCCATAAAAAGATGGATATAGAAGGGGTGAAGCATGTGTTCCAAAGCTGTGCAAAAAATTAGCTGGGGGGTTGTCTGTCTCTGATCTGAGCCCAAGCTGAAGCTAAGGAGAATTTGCCATTCTTAGAGGGCATCCAACTCATGGTATCCTTTGTATTGTGAGAAATAGGAACCTGATTAACAGTAAAAGCCCAGGCATGACCTACAACCCTCTATGCCATCCGGATCCCAACAACCATTGTGCCAACTGACATGGATATTTTCAAGGCTTTATCACTATCAGTGACTTCAGAAATAGGCCATTTGTCAAACCAAAACTCACCTGATCATTTCCCAAAGTCTAGAAAATATTAGCCTCGCATAGGTCTCTCGATCTTACACATTCTTCTCCAAGTAGGACTATCATGGATGGTAGGATGAACAAAACCATACTTGACCATTGTGCATGGAGAAAATTGGCCCAAATGGAATATTTTCAATCTCCACCACAGGAGAAGATCTGTGACAATGTCGAAATAGATCTAATCCCAAGACCTCCCTCCTCAAGAGGTGGTATTTCCAAGCAACCTAATGAAGCCTTTTTGATTAGAAACCCCCAAAAACTCACCCGATTTTTCCCAAAAGAATATATTGAAAATATTAAACAGCCCATGAGGTGCTTTTAATAAGCATGAGTCTCCAAGAATCTCCTTCCCATAAACATCTTGACATAAAGAAATCTAGCCATGATTTGAATCTTATGAAGAGTATATTGATCCTCTATGATTGTGATTTTTTAATTAGCCAGTCTCAGGGGAGACCCTTCTTATGGCCCTTATACAAACCCCTAAATATGTAAGGAAGGTAGATCCCGATTAAAATTGAATCACTGATGACTTGGGCTATGAGAGAGTTAGGGGAGTTAGAACCTATGACAAAAGAGCTTTTAGATGAATTCAGTTTTGACCAGAAACATTAGTATAATGGTGGATAAAATCATTAAGGAGGGTCAGAGAGCTGGGTTTGCTATTAGAAAACACAAGGATGTCATCAGCATAAGCAAAGTGAGAAACAGGAACCCCCCTGAGTGTTGTAATACATGGAAGGATGTTTAGAAAAGAGGGCATCAATCCTCTTGACAAATATTCAGCAGCAAGAATGAAAAGAGAAGGGGATAGGGGATCCCCTTGTTTCAAACCTCTGCTAGATTTAAAAAAACCAGTGGCTGTACCATTTATGAGAACAGAAAACCAACATTGACACACACATTTTTCAATGTAACTGATCCATCTAGGAGGAAATCCCATTAAGGTAAGCATATTTGAATTTCATAAGCTTTAGCCATGTCAAGTTGCACCATTTTTGTTTGCACCAGATCGCTAATACAATATATCATTTCCTGTGCAATAAAAATGTTATCACTAATGAGTCTACCTTTCACAAAACCACTTTGAGAAGGTGAAATGAGAAAAGGCAGCAGAGGAGCAAGCCTATTGGTGAGAACTTTAGAGATGGTTTTATTAGTAACATTACAGAGGCTTATAGATCTAAACTCAGTCCAAGCCGTAGGGTTAGCAACCTTAGGGATGAGAACAATGGTGGTAGTGGTGAAGGATTTAGGCATATCATGCCCATTAAAGAAAGAATGAACAATTGCCACTACATCATCTTGAATGATATGCCAGCAAGTCTGAAAGAAATGGGATGTGAAACCATCAGGACCAGCCACACTATCAGGGTGGATAGAAAACAAGACATCTTTAACTTCTGAAATAGAAGGAAGGGCACACATCCCATCAAGATCAGTGTTAGCAGGGATAGTAAGGAGGTCAAATCCATAGAGAAAGTGGTTCTAAAGCCATCATCAGATAGGAGCTGCTGAAAAAAAAGAGGCACCATATTTCTGAATATCAGTGTCAGAAGTGAGGAGGTTACCATTATCCATGATAGAGAAGATTTTAGTTTTAATTCTTTTTTGTTTCACAAGGTTGTGAAAGTACTTGGTATTTCTCTCACCCTCAACCACCCACTTACAGGCAGACTTTTGGTGCCAAAAGTCCTCCTCTATTTTGGTAGCTAAAGTTAATTCAGCAATAGCATGCTTGAGACTAATTAAATGAGAAGTAGAAGGGTCAGAGTCATACACTTTTTCAGCACTAGCAACCTTGTTCTCAGCATCTTTCAGCTTATCAAAGATATTCCCAAAAACCTGTTTATTCCACCATTTCAACCTTTGTTTAACCCTAACAAGTTTATGAGAGATGTTAACCATGCCCTGAACCTCAGCGGGAGATCCCAAACCTGCTGAATTTGATCCAAAAAATTGGGATGTCTGGCCCACATTTTCTGGTATCTAAAAGCACTAGGAGCATGATCAGAAAAATTACAACTCAAAAACACTCCCTTTATATATTGAAAATATCGTAGAAGTTCTCAGAAAAATATGCTCACACCAATTTGTAATTAAACATTGGGCAACTAAGCCTTTAAGCCCAAATTAAGACAGGCCCAAGTCTAAAGGGGATGGGCCGTGTCAACACGCCAGTACTTTAGGGTTTTAATTTGGGGAATTGGGAATTGCTCAATACTTCTCACTGCAATACCGTAAGGAAGAAAACATACAGATACTGAGAGGGAAGCTAAAAAGCGAGATGGGGAAGAAAGCGAAGAGCTCTAGGAAAGGAAAGAAGGCATGGAGGGCTAATATAAGCACCGAAGACTTTGAGGATTTTTTCGAGAAGACCACTAAGGACGCGCTTTCTGGCGGTTCTTTGGCTGACGCTCCCAGTGATTCTCTTTTTTTCGTCGATAAGTCTAGAGGTATGAGAAAGTTCTTAAATTTATATCGTAATATGTTGATATTTACAGATGAAACGGAAAAATATGGACAGCCATTATTGATCTTGACCTTATTTTCGATGCTGAAAAAAAATGAAATATTGGTGGTATGCTAGTAATTTATTTGCGGAAGTTTAAGGTTTTAGTTAAGAATTATATTTGCGAGATATGACAATTGCGGGTCTCTCAATATTTTTTGAGTTTGAACTCTAATTTAGTTAATAAAAATGCCCTGAAGAACGAGTAACCCGAAAATGAAGACACTGGATATGGGAAATTAATATGGTAGGCTTATTGGTGTTCAAAGCGTTTGAGTATTTGGATTTTGACATAATGTTGTATTTCTTGCTGCTATGGCTCTTTTTCTTTTAGGTAGAGGTTGCAGGCTTGCAGCAATAGATGCGATATGAAGTTATGAACTATTTTTCATAGAAGAATCTGCTTGTGGCCAGAATTCCTAAGCGGCTTTAATAATGATAGGAAATTTTAAACTGCTTTACGAAGAAGGATTTGCTCTGTCTTTGGATGTATAATTGATATTTGTAGCTGATATTTATTCTCTGGAAATAATTTTGATATATATTTGTATTTTGCGCAGTAGACTTCTGCAATTTCTGGCAGCGAATTTGTTACTTGATTTCTAATAGATTGTTTTAGCTGATTTTCTGAAAATCGTTTTGATGGAGTTTTGTATTTGGTGGAGATACTCAATTCCCTTCTGGTTCTGGCTTGCATTTTTTTTTGTCCTATTTGTTAACAAAAAAATTAACTAATAACTTGATTCATCTTTACTAGTGTCATGATCTTTTGAGAATGCAAATGAAATGGAGATTTGTATGTCTTTTATGCATTGCCAGATCTTTCTGTGAAGCGAAAGATTGAAAAAAGCAGAGAAAAAGTGCTGCGATGTGATAGTGTGTTGCAGAGGAACCCTTTTGTTAAACCAGTTCCGTCCTCTATACAAAAGAAGAAGAAATCCAAGAAAACTGTTAAAGCTGTTCAAACAGTTACTGATAAAGATGCTGCACTTGACAGCCTAAAGGTTAGAAATGTTCTGGATATATTTCATAGTGATTATGCAAAAAAGATTTGCGGGGTGATTTTATTTTATTATTAATATTTCTTGTCCAATCATTTCAGGATGAGAGCGCGCATGATTCTGGCGTGGTTGATTTATGGGAAGAGAAAGGTATTTACTTTTTTACACATATTTGTGTATTACTGACGATTTTGATGACTATATGCCGTTCCTAATAGAGGTCATCATTTTACTCTTGCAGGAAACAGTGCCAAAATTAAAAGGGTAAATATATTTTTTTTTTGCTTGGCACTTTCAGCACTGGCATGTCATTCTATTTAGACTATATGATAGCTGATGTTCTGGTTCTATCTTCAGCGAACTACCATCAGAAGAATAATATTGGTTGGCATGGGTGTGTGACATATCATGTTAGCTTTTCAGTTGGGTCTATTTGCCTGAGGACTTTTATATGTTAATACTCATCAGTGTAGTTTAATAGAAAATGAGTTTTTGCAGCCTCTGTGGATTAACTAACAGTTGTTAATGACAGAAACCCAAGCCTTCTGTTATACCCGCTGTTGAGGTTGAACATCCTGGATGCTCATTCAATCCCCACCCTGAGAGCCATCAGGTTGTTTCATATTTGATTTTCCTATTTTTCTTGTTGGTGCATTTTTCTCGGATAGAATCTTATCCCGTTGGCGGTGTGTAGGATGCATTAGCTCGTGCAGTTGCGGATGAAATGCAGAAAATTTATCAACATGAACTGGGACCTGAACCTATTCCTTTAATTGTTCCCGGGGAAGCTATCGATGAAGAAGATGTTAGCATCTCATCCTCTAGTTATCAACTAAGCACTTGAAATGAAATGATCCCCTCCATGTCCATGGGCTGTCACTTATTTATAAATTTATCCCCTTACATTTTTTTTTTATATCAGAAATATTTCCTTGAGGCGGATGATGCAAGTGATGATGATGTTCAAAATGAAAATCCGACCGATAATGGAGATGAAGATGCAGAGAAGAGGTCCGAATCATTCATACCTTAATTTCTTATATCCCATCTAATCTACTTCTGATTTTCTTTCCTTTTTCTAGAAAGTAATTTGCTATCAATAGTTAGTTACCAAGTAACTAGTCCATAACCAGGTAAGCAACTCTATTAATATTACTGACCTAAAGATACTTGTTCGTTATCACTTTAGTGCACATTGCATGCAACAAGTCATAGTGACTGGTGGCTGATTTTTGAATAATCAAATGGATTTGCTAGCAAGTCTAGGGTAAAATGAATTGTTTCAATACCGACCCTAATTTCGTTTATTGCGATGATCCCTATCAAAACAAAATTCACTTGATTGATACATAACATACATGTGCACTTACCACTTCGACATAAAAGAAATTTCAAGATATTTCATTGAATCATGTGCTAAAGAGTGTATTTGATGTATCCACTTTGTCGTCTCATACCCCTTCCCCATTCAAGACAAGGGAAAGAAAATGGCATCTGTAGAAATTTTTAATTGTGATTTGAAACTCTACAGGCCTCATAAAACCAAAAAGGTAACACGAGTTGAGTTGAATCGGAGGGCTAGGCGGAAGGAAAAATTGAAAGCTGAAGAAGAAGCCAAAAAAGTGGAGGAACTCTCTAAAGACATAGACAGGTACTAAATCAGCAAATCTTCGGCAAGTATACTTCTAATTTCAAAGTTATTGAGTTTACTAATTTCAAATGCACAAAATGTGCTTGTGTACCAGTTTACCTAATATAATGCAAGAAATAGCAAAAGAAGATGAAGAAAAAGAAAAGAGACATCTCCGGCGGATTATTGCTAAACAAGAAAGACTGAAAGCTCGTCCACCTCGCTTGGGAAAGTACAAGTATGTTGGTGCTGATGAGACACGTATTTTAAGTTTCTTTTCATCTTTTAAGCATGCCTTAAACTTAATATGAAAGGAATGTTTTTGAATATGTTTAAACTTAAACTGAATGCATAAATGAGTTAAGTATCTTTCATTTTACATGTATATGCAGCATAAATTTTCTTTTACTTGCTTATAGTTGTCCCACTGTGATCCTGCATTTTCTTTAAGTCCAAGAAAATTGGGGGGATGGGGGGGGGGGAGGAGGGCTTTCTTTTTTAAGATAATGTAGCCATTTATGCTGTATAGAAGTATTAATATATCGACTTGAGATTTAAGTACACTTGTATTCTTTGTTTCAGATTTGAGCCAGCACCTATCCAAGTCCTTTTATCTGAAGAGAAAACTGGTTCACTTCGGCAGTTGAAGGTTTGTGATTTGACTTTATTTTTGTTAGTTTTTTCCCACTCAATTAACTCAGAACTTCATGGTCAACAGCACTAATAAGTTTATGACTATGACTGGCTTCACTTTTTATATATATCTAATTTTTTTGAGAAATAGGGCTGTTGCACCCTTGTGAGAGATCGCTTTAAGAGCCTGGAGAAAAGAGGACTAATTCTCCCAACAAGGAAGAGCAGCAGGTCAGTTGAATTCACTTGCACATCAAAATCCTTGTACATTAATTGAAATGCAGGTCTACTTAGGTCTTCTGTTTAGGTTGCTGTATTAAATGCATGTGATTGCAAATAATTGATTTTTGCAGTTGCCATGGAGTTGACACACCCACTATTTGTTTACTTCCCATTTTCACTGTTGAATATGTACCTCTAGCATGGACTTGCATATTTGATTAGCTGTTTTGGTTTAATAAAAGGTTCTTTTGGTAAATTAACTAAGAGGGGTAATTAAAAAAACTACTCTCGAGGTTTACCCTAATTGCAAAAAAACTCAAGTTGTCTTTCGAAATTACAATTATCCCATTGAGGTTTATATTTACCTAACAAATAACCCCACTCTTGAGGGTGCAATTTGTCATTTAAAAACAAAATGTCAAGGGGATATTTGTAATTTTAGAATATAACTGCTTTTTTTTTTGTTTGTAATTAGGCTAAACCACGGGGAAAGTTTTTGTAATTAACTCATAACTAAGGCTTACTGCCCAAGAATCAAGTTCCAATACTGTTCAAACTGTTTCGAGTCAGTCTCATGGTCTCAGAGATATCCAAATGGGTTCTTTCATTAGGTTTGCTTGTTGAATTGGTGTTTGCAGATTGTAAAGTTTCTAATTATAGTTTCGATATTGACGTCCTTGTGACAGGAAGTAGAATGGCTCCTTATGATCGATCCATCATTCAAGGCTCTTCTCTTCAAAGTGGAGCATGTAGTTTGATAGCTCCGAACTTGCTGTTACTTATTGGTATTGAAGTTTGCAGTTCAGTGCTCCATAATTTTGCCTAATGTTGACTAGTTGGAGAAATTATTAGCCATTTTGCATTTTATTTACTTCTAATTTTGCATGTAAATTTCTTTTTCTTTTTGGATATTTGAGTTGCAGAACAAATGCAAGTGTAATAGCAGTTGCTGCTGTTGTAACTTGGAGCATCACCAAGTGCAATATAGCACGAACCTTGTCTCATGATTTACTGAGAGGGATTATTATTATTTGAATTCGTTCCATATTTTAATTGGAAAGAGATATATAATACTGCTTGATAATTTCATTAAAATTGATCCATTATACCTCACAAGAATAATCTGTTTTCTTCTAGCTACTGTTTATGCTTTGTTTGAATGTTTCTTCTATGTGATATACTTGAAATATTTGGAAGAATTATGTCGCAGCAGTTTTATTCTATTCATGATAGCGGAAATTACTTTACCAGAATGATCTATTATCTCATTTTTTCATGCTGGCGCTTGCTCTTTTTTTTTTTTTCTTTTTTTTTTTCTCTCACTAGTCACTTCAATCCTTTCTTTTTTTCTTTTTGGCTACACGAAAACCATGAAAGAACAATGATTTTTTTTTTTTTAATGATTTTGGAGTCTCAAAAAATGACTATTTATAAAATTGATGTTTTTCTTTCTACTAAAAATTCCTTGAGATACTTCATCTTCCATGATATTTGATCTGAAATATTATCTTCATTCATTGTACATCTTTGTAATTATTTACTTAAAAAGTTTTGGGCTTTGTACACATTAATTTTAAACTACATACTATTATGTGAAAAAAAAAACATATTTCTTCCATCACTTGTGAAAATTTATGGATAGGATCTTATATCTTCACTGAATTCTGTCCGCTTAAAAAATCTCCTTCTAATTGCTCTTAAAGAATTAAGAGATACTTTAAAGAACGACAGGCTTATATGCAACTACATGAAGGAAATAAATATATCGATCTTATATAGTGTTGAAACAAATGAGATTTGAGATTGAGGGTTAAAGCTCAATTGAACTTGGTTTGTTAAGCATACAATTCATATTGAATATATATATATATATATATTATTTTCCCCCTTTAATAAGATTAAAAATTGTTTCAGTTCAACTCGATTAGTAGAAAAATGAGAAAATACATGCAAAAAGTAACCAAACTTGATCATTTTTACACGAATCAAGCTCGAATATTTCCTTTATTATCACACTAACTTCAAACACAACCTTTTAAGTTGGATGAATTTCAAACAAGTATGAACAATAATGTGTTTGATTTAATTTGATTTGTTCGTACTAATCTTATATCAAATTCCATCAATCAAATCCCTTTTCTACAAAATATGAGACATCAAAAAAAATGTGAAGAAAGGGGGAAAAGTAATAAAACAGAGAGAACGAGTTTTTTAAGTATATAACAATTTAATCACATTATTGAAGCATAATTACATATGATATTGTTTAATATTACGTCTATTACATTTTCAAGAATAATTCGTCACTCAAAGTCAAAAAGACCTCTATTAGCAGTGTAAAGTCCCAGTATGGTTTGACATTTAGTGCATAAAAAAACAGATGACATTAAGGAAAACAAAGAAAACGGTATTCTTCATGCTTCCTCAAACTAACACGTCAGATTTACATAGTTAATTTCTGGTGTCTGTTCAAAGAATATAAGCAAAATCAGGTAATAGAAAAACACGCGCGCGCACACACACACACGCAGCAGCAACCTGCAACAGTTTAGGATTATCTGCTTTGTTGAATATGTGTTCTTCTCTTCTTTTTCTCATCTAAAGTAGGTGTCTTTCTTTTTTTTTTTTTGGGGTCTCTATCAACTTGCCTCACTTGAATTCTGATTCCCGTTACCACTTGTAGGTTCATAATCATTGCCTTTATGCTTCACTTTTTTCTTCTCTAGTTGATTTTCCATGTGGGTTTTCTCTTTAATTGCTAAAGAAGGGTTTTTTTTTTTTTTTTTTAAATATGATTATTGATATTATGATATCTTTTGTTTGATTTGGCTTATTTTCTGTTCTCTGTAGGATACGATATTTCCATGGAGCATGTCTGATATTTATGCTATGGGCACAGCTAAGATTCTGCTCTCTTGACTTGATTTTTTTCGTCGGCAAATTATGCTTGAAAGACGTGTGTTACTGGAAATTTATGCATCTTTTGATTGAAAAGTTTCTTGTGTTGCTGAAAATTTGAGCCAAATTAGGTTTAAGTTGCCAGATTTCACTTGATTCTGTGAGATTTTTGGGCAATTTGGCTAGAAGTTTTCAATATTATCATAAGAGCAACTACTAGGGTTTTAAAAGGGGGTATCTTGATATTTTTTTGTGGGATGAAAGAAAATATGGATGATGGAGATGTTGAGCTTTCAGACCATATACTAATTCCGAATTCGGATTCGTCCAGTAATAATATTCAAGCATCACTCTCATCAAATTCATTTGTGGATGATTTATTAAGAAATGCACAAACATGTACTCACACCCACACTTGCAATCCCCCGGGCCCTGATGCTACACATACTCACACATGTTACCATACTCACACTCATGTTATCCCGTCCGATGAAGATAACGGCCTGCATAACAAAAAAGACCCTGTTTCAAAACCTTCGGGCAATAGGGAAGCCGTTAGGAAGTATAGGGAGAAAAAGAAGGCCCACGCGGCTTATTTAGAGGAGGAAGTTAAGAAATTGAGACACGTGAACAAGGTGTTGATGGGAAAACTACAGAGGCGGGCTATTCTTGAAACGGAAATAGTGAGGCTCAGAGGTCTTTTGCTTGATCTAAGAGGAAAAATCGACAATGAATTGGGCGATTTCCTTTTTAAGTAAACAAGGAGAATGTGGGGTTCGACCGACTAGTGTGAATGACCTATTAGCCTGCAGCTTGGATGGTTCGTTCGATCCATCCAACGGTATAGGAGGATGTGGAGAAGCAATTAATACTTGGGAAAGCAATTGCCAACATGCCATTGTTGAGTGTGAAACTAACGAGAAATACATCGAAAGTTCCGAGAAAGGTTTGCAGGATTCGCTCGAAACCTTAGTGTCATCTTCGCCTCGATAGGGTACACCAGTTTATGTTTGATACTTGTGTTTTATCCTAGATAGAAAGAGCTTGTTTGTAGAAATATACATATTAACCTTAGTGATAATTGCAAAAAAACCCATGAGGTTTAGCCTAATTACAAAAAAAACCCAGTTATCTTTCAAAATGACAAACACTCGATTCCTTGTTAGTACCACTTCTTGAGAGGTGATTTGTAAGAAAGACAAATGTTAAGGGGGTATTTGTAATTTTGAAAGATGACTGGAGGTTTTTGGAAATTAGGCTAAACCTCATGCGTTTTTTTTTTAATTATCCCTTAACCTTATACATAGAACCTCTGTATATAGCTTTTTATTCAAATGTTCTCCCGCATTAGATTTAGATAGATGTGTGTAATGCATGTGTGGTGTTTATGCTCCTAGACGGCTTAATAATCTGTTGTTACTGAGATTGAGATTCTCGTTTCTTGTTTTAATGGAAATCATGGGATCGAATACCGGAAGTTGAGTAATGAATCGTCTCAGTCGAGAGAATTAATTCAAAGATTGCATGTTTGTTGCTGGTAAACGTGTTTTATTTGTTGCGTGTTAAGTGTTAGTGAGATGGTTTAGCTATGGTTGAGCATATAATCTGAGCATCTGTTACATAATTTCTAACAGATTTATCTTTGATCATACAAGTTTTAGGGATCTTTTATATATAGAGTGCACCTTGGTAATTTTCTAGTTAAATATGTGTTTCTTATCCGATGATCTGCTTTTTTTGTCACTAATCGATTTACAACGTACAATTTCTACTACTCACCAATCACCATAATCAACCAGTAGTTTCTGCTCTCACAACAAATACTTGAAAACTTTTGAAAGCTAATTAGCATCTGGTTCTGGCCCACTGACTAATCCTTTCTTTCTTGTGGGCCAATCTCGTAAAAAAATAAACACTTTGGGCGGACTGTGGGATTTGGGCCCTTGAGCCCCCAACACCCCGAAATTAGGCCTGATCTCCGTTGTGATTAATGCATACTCTAAGGCCTCCTTATGAAGGAATGATGGGATTTGGTAAGTTTGTAGGGTTAAGGACACATTTGCCAATGTTTCGGAAAAAAATGACATTTTTACGCTTTTGGGCATTTTCCGGATTCTTTTGTGCTCCAGCGTTTTTTTTCCGGATATTTTTACGCTCCTGGCAAGTTTTCCGGATTTTTTTGTATCGTTTTTTCAAGATTGTTTCGAACATGCTTCACACATGTTTAATCTAATAAAATTTCAGTTCTGCCCCCATTAAATAATCAATTTTATAGTCAAAATTTTATTAAAGAATAAATAAATATACACATAAAACAACACATATTAAAACCAAACAAATTGAAATTAATATAAAACCAATACATGAATAAAAAAATAAAATTCGATGTTTGATCCAATGCCTTGAAAACGTAAAAGATATGGAAACAAGCAAGAAATAGCAGAACGACATTGAAAATTATATGGAAACAACCTAGAAACAAAAAAAAAATAATATATAAAACACCATATGAACAAAAGAGCTTAAAAATAGGTAAAAACTGCATTGAAACATTGAAAACTGCATGGAAACAACAAAGTAACATCAGAATAACATTGAAAACTATATAGAAACAACCCAAAAACAACGTAAACAATATAAAAAATATCACATGAACAAAAAGAGCTTAAAAATAGGTAAATATTGTATTGAGACATTGAAAACTATATGAGAACAACAAAAAAAATATCAGAACAACATTGAAAACATTATAGAACAACCCAGAAGCAACATAAACAGTATATAAAACACACATGAACAAAAAGGAGCGTAATTAAACAATAGGTAAAAACTGTGTTGAAACATCGAAACAACATAGAAACAACCAAGAAACAAAAATAAACATCATCAAAACAACATAAATAACATATAAAGTAATACAAAAACAAAAAAAATCAAAAAAAACATATCAAAAAAATATATAAGAGTGTAAAAAAGTCAAAGACCGGATGCTTCCAAAAGTCAACTCACCGTAACAATATCATTTTTCCGAGAAAACAGGGTAAGTTTGTCAATTTCTAAAGATTGTATAATATGTGAAAAGTGTTTAAACAGTGCATATTGTTCAACCGTTTTTTGGAAAAAAGGATTGTGCAACACCAATAACAGGTAAGCCTCTACAACACCAATAAGGTAGGAAAAGGTTGTTTTCAGCCCATTTCAATGCATTCGGGATTTATGAGAATGGCCCAAAGGAAATGTGTCGGCCCGTTAAATTATCACATATCCAACTGAAAAGTAATCACACCCCAAGGCTGTTATAATGTAATCCAGACTTTTCCTCATATTTGGATGGGATAATTTCAGTTTTCATACCCAAAGTTTACTGCCATTTCAATTTTGATACCCATTGTTTCTACTTAATCAATATTCATACCCAAAGTTCACGCCGTTAATCACAATCCATACAAACCGTGTAACGGCCGTCAAAACCAAACGGGCCACCCACTGTAGCAGGTAAGAAAGGGCTGAATTAAGTCAAAATCCCTCATTTTTCAATTCCCCTTATGAATGTTGCTGCTAGCCCTAATTTTTCAGCTCCAAAATCGTGAAAATGAAGAAATCTAGCCCAAGCTTATCAAATAGTTGGAATTCAAGAAAAAATATAGCCCAAATGGAAGACATTTACTGCCATTGTGCAAGTAAGGTAGTGTTGAAGACTTCTTGGACCAAAAATAACCCGGGTCGAAGATTTTGGGCATGCCCAAATTATGAGGTAATTTATTTGATTGATTTGGATATATGTATAAATGAACCAGTGAATTTCGTGATTAATTTTATTTTAAATTTTTTTTTTTACAGAAAGGTTCAAATTGTGGATTTTTCGAATGGTTGGATGATGAAGTATGCTCAAGGGCCAAGCAAATTATCCCTGGATTGTTGGCTAAATTAAATAAACGAGATGATGAAATGACTCAAATGCAGATTAAAGAGAGTAAATTGGAAGCTGATTTGGTGATGGCAAATGTAGAGTTGACTTGAAATTATGAAGCAAGAAATGAATGAGTTGAAGATTGAAGTTAATGAACTGAAGAAGAAGAATAGGAAATATAGATATATGTTGAATGTATTGGCTTTTGGAGTTGTATTTATGTTTTGTTTGATTGTTGTATTGTTGTTGTAAATGGTTCAAGATATTTTGGACTTGAATGAATGAAGTGAATTATATCCCCTGTTATGATATATCTTTGAACTCGACCAAACTTATATTTGAAAGTATGTCCTTGTAATCTCATAAATATATGACTAACCAAATATATGCTCAACACGTAAGTATATCCTGTTATGATATATTCTCACTGTTATGATATATGCTTAACCAAATGTAATCAGTAGAAATTAGGATTACAACCATATCCAAGTTTACAAATACAATCCAACATTAATACAAATCACAAGAGGTTCAGAATTGCTCATTCTAGTTGTCACAAATCCATAAATCCACTCATTTGGTACAAATAGAACTCAACATTAATACAAATCATATCAAATACAAATAACTCCAAGTTCAGAAATACAAATACAATCATTTGGTACAAATAGAATGAACACAACACGACATAAATCCACTCATTTGGCCTTGTCTCTGCTCTCTTTGTTGCCGATTGTCTTCCCACTTGATGAAGTCCTTGCAGCTGCACTTCCAACAAATCCTCTCAGGTTTGGAATGGTTATGTAGTTAACTCCTCCCCTCACAATAATAGGATTTGCAACTCTTGATGATTGGCTCACCTATTCCAAAAATAGCAAAAGACCATTAGTTAGCAGTTAGCAAAAATAGCAAAAATTATGAGTGCAATTAATCAGAAAACATGACAATACTTACATTAAAAGATTTGACTCTGTTTGTGCCCCTCAGTTGAACTCCCATAGTGGCTGAGCCTCTCTTTCTCTTAACCTATATTGTGAAAACTTACATTAAAAACTCAAATTACAAACTTAAATTTTAAACAAGATAACAAAGCAATTCTTACAGGCAATTTGGAGCATCCTGATCAAGTCTTTGTCTTTGGAGGGTTGATCGTCATTGCTGTGTCTTTAGAGAAAACAACAGTCATGAACCGACAAAAGGTGTTTCATGCATAGGATTCACGGGGTTTGGAACAGTTCTCGCAATGATGCGGAAAAATTATTTTTCCTGCAAGTCCTAGAATTATGTCCAATTACCCCACATTTGCCACACTTGAGAGATTTTTGACATCTCTTTAATTTGGATGTATTGCTAGAAGATGCAGGTGGCTCATCAGGTTGTCTTCTCCTTAATTTTTTAGGTCTACCAGGCTTATTTTCATAAATTGGAGGCAATGGGGCTGGTAAGTCACACTTAGGCCATAACTCAGAGCCATTTACACCCAATATTGCATGCTCATAAACCTCGATATGTGTTAAGGCTATAACATTCATTAACATAAGCCTCAGGTTCCTCATTTCTACACCAAATGGCTGAACATGCATGTCTACAAGGAATGCCTGTCAAGTCCCATCTTCTGCAACTGCAACTTTGCATATAAACATCAACAGTGTGCTGATCAAATGGTCCATTAATTTGGAAATGCCAATCATCACTTTTGAATGGGATACACTCAGCAGCTTCTTTAAGGTTTTTAGCTAAGATTTTTTGTATCCTAGGACATATCAAACAGTCCCACTTCTTAGCCTTATCCCTACTCACTTGCATCCTAGTCATCATTATGCATCTTATGGTCTCAAGCATAGTAACCACTGGTTTGTCTCTTGCAGGGAGAATCAAAGCATTAAAACTCTCACACATATTATTAAGAAGGATGTCACATTTTGTATGATTACTAAAATGAGACCTGGACCACTGATTTGGGGGTTTTCCCACTAGCCACTTATATGCTCCTTCATCTAAATCTTTCAAAGCTTGCATTTTTGCCTTAAATTCTTCAACTCTTGTTGCCCTAGCTGCTGCCCATAGAGCATTCTTTATTGATTGTCCTGAAAATCCATCCCTTTTGAGGTTGCTGTGTAAATGTCTAACACAGAACCTATTCTCAGCTTCAGGGAATAACTCCTCAAATGCAGGTATAAGACCCTTTTGCTTGTCACTCATAAAAGTCCATTCCCACTGATTTTCAAAGCCTAAATCATTTTCTAGCAATGACAAGAACCAGAGCCATGAATCCTTATTTTCATTCTCAACTATTGCATAAGCTATTGGAAACATTTGGTTATTTGAACTGAAAACCATACCTAATTTTAAATCAGGATTCTTATCAGTTTTTGGGTTATGCTTTGGATATTTCATCCCACTTTCCTCATCAGAGCCTAGCACACTATCAAAAGAATCACTATCTTGAGGATCTTTTTCACCATCCTCCTCAATACTAGCAAGAACATCATCACTTACATTTTGAAATGATTTCCCTTTCCCAATACCATCAAACTCAACACTAGGATCAACATATTCATCAAATAACCTATCATCCCCCTCCATATCATAATCAGAATCATTAAAATCATCAAAATCTGAGCAATCAGAAGATTCATCATTATTGACACTTGGATTCTGTTCTTGCTCATTGTCAAGAAATGAGAAATCAAGCATCAATTCATCATTAGCTTGCAGATTTGAATACAAGAACCCTGTGTTAACAGTGGAATCTAAATGTTCTAAGAACATTTCTACCTCTCTCTTGTTATGCCCTATGGAATTAACTATCCCATATGCCTCTCTATCACAGTCAATAACCTTACTACCCATATGTAAACTGTTCCCAAATTGATACCACACATTAACTTTTTCACTATTATAACCTAATTTTTCAATAAAGTCTTTCAACTCAATCATCCCAAACATTTCACCATCAACCCTATCAAAATAATCAACTGAACCTCCCAGATAATGTTTAACAGGTTCATATTTCATTACACCAGCATTATTAATCTTTAAAGTAAATAGAGTGGCATCTTTTATAGGATCTACAACAAAAGCAAAAAAAAAAAAAAAAATCACATTTTTGCCTCACACATTACAAAACAGAAACAAAAAACAAAAAAAGAACAGATTTTTGAATGACATACCATAATTGGGCTTCGAATCATCCTTACTTCGTCTGGCCATCGAAGATGCTAAATTTCCAGAACTCTGTTACTCCAACTTGCGATTTTGCAAAATTAGGGTTATAAAAAATTGAACTCAAACACTAATATGATGTTGTATGGGGATATGTGACTCAATTGAAGTCAAAATCTGGAAGAAATTTGATGAAATTTGTGAGCGATTTTGAAAATTAAGGGTTTCAGATTTGGGGGTTATTGTACTTGGGTATAATTTGGGTTTCTTTGAACAGTGACCGATTCATCAGGTATTATGCACCTTTCTTACCTGCTACAGTGGGTGGCCCGTTTGGTTTTGACGGCCGTTACACGGTTTGTATGGATTGTGATTAACGGCGTGAACTTTGGGTATGAATATTGATTAAGTAGAAACAATGGGTACCAAAATTGAAATGGCAGTAAACTTTGGGTATGAAAACTGAAATTATCCCTATTTGGATTTACATTTTACAAAGTCAAGTTTAAGGACGTCTTTAATAAACTGCTTTCATAAAAGGAAAAACCCCTGCAAATGTTGAAACCCCATCATTCGTTCGAGCAAACCAGGTATGGAGATGAAGTCACTTTCGTTCTCTGCCATCTCCTTTTTTTTCTTTGAAAAATCGCATAAAAAACATGAGTAGATAATGTAAATAAATACCACAACGAAGGAATAAAATTCCATTTTTTTCCGAATCTGTAGATTATATGACAAATGGGGTTGTCGAAAACATTCGATTTTATCACAGTGGTTTGAATCGGAGTTTTAAGGTTCATTTGCCTCTTTGTTCTTTTCTCCAATTTTAACAATTTTAAATTTTATGAAGAGGGTTATTTTTTGTTGACCATCTCATATATGTTTTTCTTTTTCTTTTAATAAAGGTCAATTAGCATTTCAGATACATAAGATTCACAAGAAGAAGAAGCAAGTCCCGATAAGTTCTTTGATGTGTTGACTACTTTAAACCTTTAAATTTCTTGGTAGCTATTTATTCTGTTCGATAGCTATTGCTTTTGAGTTATTTTGTTTAAATGTTGTTCAAGATAAGAACCTAAAAAGAAACTGAGCTGGGTACAATGTTTGGATTAACATTAACTAAAATATACTTATTCAATGTTGTTAATTGTGTACTACTTGCTCATATGCGAGGGAAAATGGGGAAAAATTATTTACCTGTTCCTGATGAAATTAGTATCCTGATTATTTTATTATTTGCTTGATTGTTTTTGTTTATATTAACTAAGTGCTTGTCTACCATAAAATTATATGTTAATACATGAATTCTAATTTTAATCAAAACTGGTGATTCCAAAAAGTATTTATATGTGCAATCTCAATTAAATTTCAAATCTAGTATTAATTTCGGTTTTTCCCATATGAAGTGGGAAGGCTATGGATGCATGGTTAAATAATATTCTATTATGGCCACATTATAATTTAGTTTAAACATGTTGTAATCTAAATAGATGGATGAAGAAGATATCATGTCATTGTCATTGTTGAAGAATCGTTACGTTGCTGAAAATGTTGTTCTTCTTCACTCATTACTATCGAAGACGTGTTATGCTACGATGCCATCGTCGTAGAGCAAGGATGTTGCATGCTCCATATAGAATGGTTGATCGATTACCTGATCAAATTAGCCATATGTGTGATTTAATTGCTGTAAGTGATGATACTTGTATCAAACAATTACGAATGGATAGAAATTCATTTGGTAAGTTGTGTTTCCTCTTAGAAAATTTAGGTGGGCTAGAACGTACCAGACATGTCCAAATTAGTTAACAAGTGGCTATCTTCTTGAGTGTATTGGCACATCACAAGACGATCTGTGTCGTGAAGTTTGACTTATAAAAATCGGGTTATGCCATTAGCAAGCACTTCAATTTGGTTCTCCAAGCATTGCCTAGGCTTCATAACATCCTACTATCAATCCAGAACCAATGAATGATGATTGCACTGATGAAAAATGGAAGTGGTTCAAGGTAACTTCACAAATATAATATTTATGTACATAATTAGCTACATTTATTATCTACAAACTATTAAATGCAACGTCGATATTGACTGTCGTACGTGTTTGTTTGTTAGGGCTGTCGAGGAGCGTTAGATGGAACTTTTATTGATGTACGAGTTCTTTTTTGTGACAAAGTGCGATATAGGAATCGAAAAGGGGATATTGATGTTAATGTTCTCGTTGTTTGTGACCAAACCATGAAGTAACATTCTTGTATTGTCCTTTACAAAGTTGTTTACAAAAGATGACAAAGCTTATACAAGTATTAAAATACATCTTGTATCTGAGCTAAGTTACAAATAAGATAAATGTTACAAGGAAATTCTCAGAGCTATATTACAGGGAAAACTTACAGCTATGTATTTACAGCTAAGTAAAATACATGAAGGGGTTTGCAACCGTCTTCAATGCTTTGGCTGCTTCATTCTTCTCTCTTCTTCATCAGCTCTCTTCCTATCTTCATCAACTCTCCTCTTCTTCCTTTCCTCTTACTTCTTCTTCTTTTTTCTCATATGCTTGCTTCATAGCAGGGTCATCCTTACGCTGCCTTTTCTCCCATTCTTGAGCAGTTCTTTCATTTTCAGCCTCTTGCCTTTTTATTGCTTCAACGCATTCTTGCATGCAATTTCTAAATTAGCAAGATGATCAAATCCAGCCCAGTATATGAGTCCCTTCTTCTGCGGATCCACATACTTTATATCTTCAGGTCTTGGTCGTGGTTGAACACTTCTCCCACTGCCACCATGTCTTCCCCTTCTCGACTCAGCTCCCCTTCCTCTGGGAGCGTACTGCACTGGAGCTTTTGATTTTCCAGTCGAGTGACTGCTGGAACTTGCTGTTTATCTGGCGAATTGCACAATTCAAGTCCCTTCTCCTAGTACAAATCCCAGGCTTGTGGTAGAGTCATGTCTTGAGAATATCCTTATGCTTCTAGAGTCTGGAATTCCTCTAGCAATCTGGGCTCAGACCCAGCATCAGACATGGCAATATCTCTCGAGGGCTTTATTGCAGGGTAATGTTTTCCGGCTGGAGGACCATCATACTATTTTCTGATATCCCTGATATCCTGAATGCACGCAGATTGCTTCTCAGCTATCTTCTCAAACTCAGCTTCGATGGCTTTTCTTGTTTCTTTCATTGCCATCTCAACTTTCTGTTCCATAGATAGCTCCTTCGGCAATTTGCTGAGAATCGAAGCTGTGACCTCTCCTTGCTGGGGGGGTTTCAGCAAACATAAGTTTCAAAGGGTTTTTTTTCGAGCTTCCTTCCCCTTTTGCAGATTCTCCCTTCTTCGCCTCCTTATTACTCCCTTATGCTTCTCCTTTCAGTTCCTTTAAGGCCTCATCTTCCCGCTTTTTGGCATCATCACCAAACGAAAGGGTCAGGCTAGGAAACAAACCACTCAGAATGAAGTCCAATCGGCTGTTTGTTGAATTCTTCTTGATATTTGCTTTGGAGTAGGCTTTCCGGAACTCTGACTGTGTAGCCTTTTGCTCAACTGCTAGCAACTTCATTTCTGCCATAAGAAGACTGAACTTCTGGTTCATGTTGTCCTCAAGGCGTGCAATTTCGCTCTGATGGTGCAGCTTGAGCAACTCCATGTCCGACTTGTGAGAATTTTCCATTCTGACCATATATTCCTTCTGCCTCTACAGAAATTTTACATTATCCGCACTCCAAACCAACAACTTTGCAAATAAAGCTTTGAAGTAACGGACATGCTCTGAGCGCATTGCATTCTGTTGTGCAACCCACTCCCTGATTCGTAAGATAACTCCTCGAATATCTTTGCCGAGTGTTGTATCACAGTTGTCCAATCGAAGATCCAACGATGCATGATGGCGTTCCACTTTCTCAATTTCATCACAATTTGCTTGAACGCATTACGGAACTAGACTGTGGAAACCGACTCGTCTTCTAGCCACACGACATCGAAGTCGAATCCCATCAGCACAATCGTATCAGATGGAATGATTGGCTCTTCCTGCATAGTGTATTTCTCCTGTTCTCGGGCAGATTTAGCCTCCATATCAGGCAAGTCAGCAGTGAAAGGAAATACGTCTTCAAAGACACCATCTCTAACAAGAGGGATCCCCGGAGGTCCGAATTGGGGGACTTTTCCATTCTCTTGTTGCATAGTATCAGCACTCTGTGCCTAGGCTGAGCCAGCGACATCGGCATTTAATGCAGCTGTGGGATCCTGCGATGGAGCTATTTGAGTCTTTGCTGCAGTAGTTGTGGTAGCCTACTCACGGTGTGTGTTTCAAATTGAGCAAGCTTGATTGTATCGTCACTCGACCGAGCCTCACCGTTGTGTTAACAGTTTCGTCGGTCTCAGTGGGTTTTTCCTTTTGAGTCAACGGGTCCTCAACTATCTTAACAACGTCATCAGAGAGTGATGTGGCCATAGGGGATGGCTCATCATCAAAGTTGAATCTCATCGGAGCTGTTTTATCACTGACATTGCTCCGTGAGTTAAGAACATCCTCAGCCTCGTCATGCGTAGTATCTCCATGATGTGTGGACTCAGCTTCATCCTCTGATCCCAGAAAAGTTGTATCAATGTGTTCTAGGGAATCATGAAGGGCGCTGATTTCCTCTTCTTCACCAGCTCCCTCCACTTGAGGAATGTTCTCCTGTTCCGGCTCTTTACCTAAGGAAGTCTAAACCTCCTTTAGGCCTTCATTACCCCAGCAGTCTCAACTGATGTAGGGCCTTCAACATTTCCTTCTACATACTCAACTGTCTTGGGGTCTTTGTCATCCTTCGGAGTCTCAACTCCTAGGATTGCACTTTCATGGCCAAGAGTCTCAACTCCCGTGACCTCTTTCCCATCCTTTGTCTTAGCTGCATCAACAGATTCATCGGCCTGCACATCAGAGGAAACCTCAGCTGGAACAGCCTCAACCATTCGAGCTTCATTGATTTCACTCTGCTTATCAGTTGTTTGCTCTCCTTCACCTCCAAACTTCGTAGAGTTGTCTCCCACAGCATCCTCCAACCTAGCTGTGGTGGAGAGAGCTTCCCCCTCAACTGGCGCACCAGCTGAGTGAATGGTTGTGGGGTTACTCAGCTCCCGAGACACGACTGTGTTTCCTGTTGAGTAGTCAGCAGTTAGGGCAGGTGTCTCAATACCTTCTTCGGGGGTAGGCTTGGCTAGGGTGCCTGCGTTCCCAACTTCATCCCCGTTCCCTTAAGAGCCATCTTGAGATTGCACAGGGGACGTGGTCGCAGCAATATCGGTTGCAATCTTCTGCGCCACTCCCAATGGATCAGATTGAGGAGAGATTTTGGAAGACACTCCTAGACCTTCTTGAAGATGTTGCTCGTGCATGGCTCGGTATTCTTTAACGGCCTTTTGGAACTCGGCCTTTTCAACTGCCGCAGCTTGGTCCATTTCCTATAGGTTGCTGCTATCAGTTGACTCCATGAGATGCTCACGGGTCCCTGTTTGCGTACATATCTTTGATTTCTCGAGAGCTTTGGCTTTCTCCAGGGCTTTTTCCTTCTCATCCTCTTTAATAGCACGGAGGGCATCCATGCAGAAATCCTCATTGAGGGCATATTGGACAGTGACATTTTCAAGGAAGTTGAGAAGCTCCTCTTCTTCTTCGATGAACTCTGGATGAGCGAATTACTATCTGGAGTAGTCTAGCTTCCACCTCCTCCATTCCCTTAGCCTCTGCTGGATGTCCAGATAAACTAGAGAATACATTATCAGATTGTCGTCATCTTCTCCGGCCTCGGGAAGAGTAGCCAATGGATCTTGCTCCTCCTTAGGTTCAAGTGCATCAGTCTGAGGGGGCGAGACAACTTTTTCTTCCTGTGACTTGGCTATCTCAGATCCATCCATCTCTACACCTGCCTCTCGGGCAGCTGGGTTTTCGACACTCTGCTGATCTGCATCAGCAGTCTTCTGGGTATTATCAATTTTTCCTTAAGAATGCTCCTCTTGAGCATCAACAGTCTCTTTGGGCTTCTCCGATCGAAAGGACTCACCGGCTTCTCCAGCTCCGACATCCGGAACAACCGTCTCGTAAGTCCAAGCGGCTACGATAATCTAGAGGGGGTGAATAGATTATCTCCATCTTTTCGATTTCGCCCTCTTTTAAAACCGAATGCTCAAAGATAATAATAAAGGTGCGGAATGTAAACAACACACGTCGATTTAAAGAGGTTCAACCCACCTAGGGCCTAATCCTCTACCACCCCAGTATATCCGGGATGGATTTCGAAAAGAAAAAGAATTTTATTAATTACCAAAATTAATATAAATTCAACTTACAACACCTTGAAGAGCACCACACTCTTCTTCAACACCACCTTTGGAGATTACCACAATCTCCCTTTGAAGATTACCACAATCTTCCTTCAACGGCACCTTGTGAAGATTACCACAATCTTCAACCTTGAAGAATACCAAATTCTTCAACACCTCAATAAGAAGATTACCACAATCTTCTTGTACCTATCACCTAGATCATCCAAGTGTGCTCTTACCACAAGAACACTCACAAGGATATCTTGTGTTTGAATGATAACAAAATCAAGATTACAACTCAATAATGAATATTACAATTTGAGTGCAAAGTGTAATCAAGAATAGCCTAGACCTCAAAGATGTGAAAGTGATAAGCTAGGCAATTTTACAACAAGAATAATAACAATGAAAGACCAAGTGTTTGCTTGAAGTGTATCTTGTTGTGTTGTATCTCAATTGTTGTGTTGGTTGCTCCAAAACTTCCTCTATTTATAGGAGATGATTGATCAAGCATAGGCTCCTCTTGGGGATTGAAAATCTACTGAGAAAAATACAATTAAAATCAAGAATATAGCTGTTAGAAATCAATCCCACAATTTAAGGAAATGTGTCTTTGTCAAACGGTCATAATTTTCTTTGTCAAAAGATAGAGGCGGCCGGTCGCATTGAAATAGACGTTGAAAAAACACAAAAAAATAACACGGGCGGCGGTCGACGTCTACCTCGACCGGCGACCATCACCCCAACCGGTCCCCTCATGGATTTTGCAAAGACCAAGTGTTCTTTTCAAAACACACACTTGCAGGCACCGAGCACACTGGGCGACGGTCGACGCCAATGCGGCGGTCGACCTTGTTTTTTCCTTCCGTCTCATTTTTCTCTGTTTCTAAAAACATCTTCGGTATGGGTTGCCCTATAGGAGACCGGGTCGACCATCGACAAAATGTTGTCCAATTTTTGTTGAAAATAAAACTCAAGAAATACTCCGAAAATTGTGTAAAAACATTTTAAACCGATCGAGTATTTAGACAACATTTAGGAACTGTTATAGGAGTAAAAACTCATTGATAAAAGTGTTGTCCATTTTTAATAAACTTGAGAAAATACTCCTAAAAATATTAAAACCATTTTAAATCATTTAGGAGTATTTGGACAACCTTTAAAAACATTGTTTTGGTGATAAAATAAAATCATCAAAATTAAGATAAAAACATGTATCAAACACCGTCTTCGTTTTGTAGCAACCAGGGGAATCTCTGGCTCTACATTTTGAGGCTCTTCAAGAGTGAAGGCCTGTGTTTCAATATCCATTTTCTTCAACACTATTGCCTTACAGGACTTGGCAGTGCGCCTTTTCTTCACGACTGGAGAAGGAAGTTGGGGTTCCTCCTCAGTCTCGGCTGCAGGGGCAGGGGCTTGTGGTTCGACTGCTTGAGCAGGTGCTTGGGGTTTAACTGCTGGGGCAGGTGCCTTCTTTGTTTTGGCTGCTGGGGCAGGAGCAGGTTTAGCTGCCACAACTCTCTTCTTCGAGACAGGCTTAGGAGAGAGAGCTGGAGCGATCGCAGCTGTATCTTCTGCACTTTGCAGGGTCAGCTGATTCCCCCTCACTGTTATCAGCTTTCCTGGCATGAGCCTTCTTCTGAGCGCCAGAGAGGTTAGCCTTAAACATCATCTTGTTTGCGTGAAAGGGCTTCCGATGGCACAAGGCGATCCCCTTAATCTCCATCAAATGGCCAATTACCAGGCCATACCCCAGGGAACAACCAAAAGTCCCATCCTCCTTGAATGACTTGTTGATTACATTCTGACAGATTCGGCTGAAGACGAACTCAGCCCAGTAACTTTCTTTTCCTCCATAATATCAACCATCACCATTAGCTTAGTCCGTGATAGCTGGATGAAGCTCCTAAATTTCATGTCTACACACTTGGACATGATGTCCATCAGCTTGTGGTAGTCATCCTTAATCAGATCCTTCTTAGCTGTATAGATAGCTTTCGCAGCCGACTCGGGCTTAGCAATTTCCTTCCAATCTGCATCCAAGTTCACGTCCTTCTCGTTATGTCTTTCAATCCTTCGGTCGGCAGCATGCAGTGTCATCAAGGCCATTCGCAGTGATTTTGATGTCCTTGCCGTGAACGGATGAGCGAATCTCATCGTTATGCACTTCGGCGTTCACGTAAAACATAGAAACTTCATCCAAATAGGTGTGCGTGAACTCCCTTGAGAGAAAGTCCTTCAGACCGGACTTCTCAAGCTTTGCAGCAATCTTCTTTACTAGGGCCTCATCAGCGCCCTACTTGATCATCCCTTTGAAATCCACTGAAGCACCGGAGTGGATCTTCTCTGAAAGCTTAGCATCATGTGTAGCAGCCATTTTTAGAAATATTAAACGGTGAAATATGCGAAAAACTTGTTCTTTCATGGTAGGGTTTCGAACAATTGTAGAGAGAATTTCTTTTGCTTGCTGGAGACGAGAGTATTTGTGTGAGGAGAGAGAAAATGAATTTTTGGTTTATATGAGACTTGAAAGGACGGTTTTTGAAATTTGAAAAATTTGATCAAATTGAACGATCAGGATTGAACCTTAAAAACCACATTAATTTCCCTACATTAAATGCAACAACATTTATATCCAATCATATGTTTTACTATGCAGCTTTTGTACTGACAGTCATAATTACGCTGACGTCATCCTTAAAAACATTCCCGCTCGAATATAACGACTGCGTTTTTGTCACTTAGCTCATAAAAGAATTAGCTGTCATCCAAAGCAACTTAACTCTGCTTCTCTCTCCTCATAAGATCACTCAGCTGTCAGCTAACTCGATACAATTGATTCTGCGACTAGGTTGTTTCACTTGGCTGAAATATAAAACTTGCTCATTTTCCATTCTCTCTTCTTTTGTCTCTGCTGATTGAGTCTTCTGAGTATCCTAACTCAGCTCAATTAACCCTAACTCATTCTTGAGCTCTTCAAACCTTGATTTACATAAGGGCTTTATGAATATGTCAGCTAACTGCTTATCCGTTGAGATGTATTCCAAGGTGATGTCTTTCTTTTCAACATGATCTCTTATAAAATGATATCTGACATCAATGTGCTTTGTTCTTGAATGCAACACTGGATTCTGAGTGATTGCAATAGCACTAGTGTTATCACACATAATTGGAATCTCTCTTTCTTCAATATCATAGTCTCTCAGCTGCTGTCTCATCCATAAGACTTGGGCACAACAGTTGCCCGCAACTATGTACTCTGCTTCAGTTGTGGATGTAGCTAACGAATTTTGTTTCTTGCTGAACCAAGAAACTAATCTCTTTCCAAGCATTTGACATGTACCTGATGTACTCTTCCTGTCAACTCTACATCCAGCATAGTCTGAGTCTGAGTATCCTACTAGATTGAATCCTCCTTCCTTTGGATACCATAAGCCAACTTCTTGGCATCCATTCAAATATCTTAGGATTCTCTTAGCTGTAGTCATATGACTCTCTTTTAGTGCAGATTGAAATCTAACACATACACCTACAACAAAGGTGATGTCTGGCCTGCTAGCTGTTAAATAGAGTAATGATCCAATGAGGGCTCTATATCTAGTTTGATCAACATCTTTGTCATCAGCATCCATGTCCATCTTAACTGATGTATTCATAGGAATCTTCACTGACGACCTCTCTTCAAAACCAAACTTCTTCATTAAATCTCTGGTATACTTGGTTTGGCTTATGAAGGTCCATCCTTCAATTGCTTGACTTGAAGTTCTAAGAAGAAAGTCTGCTCTCCCATCATGACCATCTCAAATTTGCCTTGCATGAGGTTTGAGAACTTGTCACATAACTCTTTTTTTTGTGGATCCAAAAATGATGTCATCCACATATATTTGAACAAGCAGTATAAGAGTGTTCTATCAACCTTGCCTTTGGTGAATCCATTGTCAATTAAAAACTGAGACAATGTGTCATACCATGCTCTTGGTGCTTGTTTCAATCCATACAATGCTTTCTTGAGCTTGTAGACTTTATCTCCAATAGTTTTCTGCTCAAAACCTGGAGGTTGTTCAACATAGACTTCTTCCTTTAACAGTCCATTTAGAAATGCACTCTTCACATCCATTGATATACAATGAAGTTCTTGTGTGCAACATAAGCAAGAAACATCCTTATTGCTTCCAATCTGGCAAATTGATCATCAAAATCTATACCTTCTTCTTGGCAATACCCTTTGGCTACCAAGTCTTACTTTGTTTCTTACAACAGATCCTTCCTCATTCGTCTTGTTTTTGAATACCCACTTAGTACCAATAACATTTTGGTGGGTTGGCCTTTGAACTAATTCCCATACTTTGTTTCTTTCAAACTGATTTAGCTCTTCTTGCATGGCCTGAATCCAATGTGCCTTCCAATGCTTGAGACACATATTTAGGCTTTGTTTAGGAAATAAAACAAGTGAACATTGATTCATGCTGTACTCTGGATCTGGTTCTTAAGCCATCTCTAACATCTCCAATAATTAACTCAGTTGGATGGTCTCTCAGCCATCTTATATTAGGTTGGAGTAAGTCTGCTGGATTCAGCCGTCTTGCAGCTAAGTTATCTTGAACAACTTCTTCATCTCCATTCAGTTGCAGACCTTCCAGCTGTCTTTGAGATTCAGCTATCTCATCATCATCAGGGTTGAGTGCTCTCACTTCTGCTTCAACATAAGGACTCTTCTGCATAGTTGGCTGATTCTGTTCATCAGCTAACTCATCAATGTCTTCTCTATTTACATTGAGTTCATCAAATACCACATGGATAGACTCTTTTGTGACCATACTCCTATTGTTTAGCACTCTATAGGCTTTAATCTCAGCTGAGTATCCCAAAAAGATACCTTCATCAACCTTAACATCAAAAGCCTTCAAATTGTCCTTGCCATTGTTGTGGATGAAGCATTTACATCTAAATATATTGAAATATCCAACATTTGGCTTTCTTCCTGTCCAAATTTCATAGAGAGTCTTGGTTAGTTGCCTGTTAATCATGCATCTATTCTGAGTATAGCATGCTGTATTTATTGCTTCTGCCCAAAATCTCTTAGGCAATCTAGCTTCAGCTAACATTGTCCTTGCAGCTTCCTTGAGAGTTCTGTTCCTTCTTTCAGCTACTCCATTCAGTTGTGGAGTCCTTGCTGCTTATAACTCATGAGCAATACCATTTTCCACACAATACTGAGTTATAATCCCATTGAAAAACTCAGTTACCTGTCAGATCTTATTTTTATAATGGTTTGACTCTTCTCATTTTGAACTCTTCTCATCAGCCGAGGTAACTTCTGCAGTATTTCCTTCTTTTTACACATGAAAATTGTCCATGTATATCTTGAATAGTCATCCACCACCACTAAGGTGTATTTCTTTCCACTGAGGATAGCTAGCTCAACAGGACCAAATAAATCCATATGCAACAGATGCAATATCCTGATTGAAGAAGGACTTGGCTTATCCTTGAATGATGATTTGATTTGCTTTCCCATTTGGCATGCATCACATACACTTTCTTTCTTGTACACTGAGTCTGGCAATCCTTCTACAAGATGACTTCTTGCAATTTTGTTGATTGTCTTGAAGTTCAGACGACTCAGCTTCTTGTGCCACAACCAACTTGATCCGGTTGTGCTATTTGCTAATAGACATGTGCTTGGTGTAGCAGTAGACCAATCTACCACATACATATTCTTTTGCCTGGACCCTTGCAGGACTATTTCATTTGATTCAGCATCTTTGATTTGACATATCCCCATGTTGAATCCTACATTGTAGCCCTTGTCACAGAGTTGGCTGATACTTAGCAGGTTGAAGTTGAGGCCTTCAACATGAACAACATCTGTGATTTCCAATCCATTTTTCTTGATGGATCCTGTGCCTTTGATTTCCCATGGAGCTTCATTTCCTCCAAATATAACTTTTGCACCTCTAATCTCCTTGAATCTTGACAGATTTTTCTTGTTTCCTGTCATGTGTCTGGAACAACCACTATCCATGTACCAGGTTCCTTGGCACTCAGCTGTTCCTTGAACCTGCAATCAAGAAAATCAGTTTTTAGGTACCCATACTTGCCTGGGTCCTGGGCGGTTTAGTGCTATAAGATGCTCCAACCAACCTATAGCCAGATGATCTGACTCTAAGAGGTTGCCATCTATTAGTACCATAATCATAATGCACATTAGCAAATTGCTTAGGGGTTTAGGATTATACATTTGTCTCTTTTGTCTGTATGCCTGTGTGTTTGTTTTAGCAACTGCTTTCTTGGGGTAGTTGTGAACTTTCTGAGTGTAGTGCTTGGGTGCATGAGTCTGCTGATAATAGCTCTTTTGCCTTGGGAATGACCTTTGCTGAGGTTGATGTCTTTTCCATTTTGGCTTGTATCCCATAGGTCTTTGCTAATATTTCACATTGTTATTCCAATCATCTTGGTTTGGATAGTTTCTACCATTCCCATCATATGTATTTCTTTGATGAAATTTTTGGGGCTTTTGGTAGCTCTGTTTGGCTCTTACAGAGTATTTTTTGTTAGGAGTTTGCTAATGGACCTGTCTGAATTTCTTCTCAGCTGTCCTTTCAACATACTCTACTGGCTTCTTTCCTTTTTCTTTATAACCAAGGCCAGTATGATTGTGATTGTGTTTTGGTGTGGGTGCAACATATGGTGTTTTAGACTTTTGGATTCCTTCATTGCTTGAAGATCCTTTTTCCAAAATCACTCTTGGAGTTTGACTATGCACAAAGGAATTGAATCATATGCCTGTCTTGTCTCCACACTCTCTTTGGCTCATAATAAGTTCATCCAGTGATTTGGATGCTTTTGTAAATGAGGCAATCACATTTTTAAGATCCTTTTCTCTTTTATCAATAGCAGCTAACTCTGCTATGATCTTGGCATTTTCAGCCTTCAACTTAGTATTCTCATCAGCTATGTGACTCAGATTACTAAGCTCTTTTGTCAGCTGTGAGTTTTGGCTTTTAAGCTGGTTGTTTTACTTATTCAAAAGTGTGTGTGAGGTTTTAATGTGCTCAAAATCTTTCATCATTTTCCTAATGAATCATAAAGATCTGTGGGTGATGAAGTGTGTATCACCGTCACTATCACTTGAATCAGAATGAGATGAGTTAGAATGTACCTCATCTTTCTTGATCTTGTTGGTCTTGTTCTTTGGCCATGAGGTAGATCAAAGCCTCTTCCTCTGTATCACTTGAGTAGTCAGCTTCACTACTATATGAGTCTGCTGCTTCTTTGCACTTGGCTGGTTCAGCAACCTCAGCAGCCAACATGGTTTTCTTCTTTTCTTGTCTTCTTTCCCTAAAGACTGTTCTTTCTTCCTCATTTCTATATTTGTTGGCTGGTGGATAGGAACAGTCAACAACAAAATGTCCTGGTTGTCTATAATTTCAACACAGGTTTTTAGCTCTCTAATCAGCTCTCTCGGTTCTCTGATTATTAGCTCTCTGATAGTGAACTCTCTTGGGCGGCCTGTCGTCCCTTGCTTTGGAAGGTGCTGAATGTCTTCTGGAGGTCTCACCCTTGTTTCTTTTATAGTTCTTGTTAAAGAACTTGTTGAATCTCTTTACTATGAGGGAAATTTCCTCCTGGTCAATGGTCTCCTTTGTCTCCACTTTCTTCCCATCACAGGCCAATAATGCAGCTGTCTTGGATATACCTATTTCCTCTTGCTCTTTCCTTCTCAGCTCAAACTCATATGCTTTGAGGTACGAGAATAGCTCATGATTAGATGTTCTTGAGAGGTCCATTGAATGTCTTAGGGCCATGACCTTCATTTTCCATTCAGCTGGGAGGGCTCTTAGTATCTTCATGCACATCTCCTTCTGAGTGTACTCTTTCCCAAGAGCTGAAAGCTCATTTGTTATCTCTGTGAATCTGACATCCAGCTGGTCCAGACTCTCACCTGCAAGCGTTTTCAAATTTTCAAATTTTTGAACAACAATAGTTAATTTATTCTCCTTAATCTGTTCTAATCCTTCACAAATTAAGGTCAGCTTATCACAAATTTCTTTGGTTGATTTGCACGACTTGACTTTGTTGAACATCGCCTTGTCCAACGTCTTGTAGAGTATATCATTGGCCACATTGTCCAGGTTATATTTCTTTCTATCTTCGTTAGTCCATTCAGTGTGTGGTTTTTCAACCATGGCTGGTCTAGCTTCAACAACTTCTTCTCCTTCAGCTGCAGCTGCTCTTCTTACAGCAGTATTGACTTTGAGTATTTCCAATGGTCCATCCTCTATCACTAGCCACATTTCATCGTGTAAAGCGGATAGATGAGCATGCATACAAATCTTCCAGTCATCAACCTCTTCCACAGTAAACATTGGAATACGAGTTAGATTTGCTTCCATGATAATAACTTTGCTTTTTAAAGATGAAAGACTTTGAAACACAAGTGTTAAATATTTTGAAAAAGATTGAGATCTAGTTCAGTAACTAGTGCGGAAGGCTCAATGAACCAACCACTCTGATACCACTAGTAGGTCCCAAAGGGTGTGGTGTAAGATTTAGAGGGAGAGGTTGAATAAATCTTACCAAATTTTCTCCTTTAGTCATTTTAAGAATTTTAACAGAGTTAACTCAAATCAGCTGTGTCCTTGGGGACAGCTAGGTTGGCTATCTTCAACTAAGTTACCCACTCAACAGACTCGAATAAGTTGTTGATAGTATAACTTGGATGCATCAGCTAACACTTAACTTTAGTTGATTTGATTTTTAACAGCAGAAGACTTAACACCCTTTGTTTGATTAAAGCTCATTTTTAACACTTGTTTTAGCACTTGTTATTTATCAGTTGGATAGCAAATTAAGTCTAACATCAGATATGAAAAATATAAGCAAGAAAGTAAATGCTGAAAGTAAAATGACACAAGTAATTTTTATAGTGTTTCAAGGATGGGGTAATTTCTCTAATCCACTCTTCTCCAACTCCTGGAGAAATCCACTAGGTAACAGATCAAGTTACAAAGTAGTTCTCAGTTTAAAGACAGCCTTGATCACACAGCTGGCTTCTCCTGCGACTCAGCTTCTTCACAAGACAGTTGCCTTGCTACTTCAACTCCCTTCAAGTCTTTGGATTTGATTACACAACCCTCCAACAAACTTGAATCTCCTGGTTCGACCTTGAACCTTTATACAACTCCTTCAAATTGGAGAGTAGATCCTTTTTTGTTCTTTAAATGTTTCCTCTTCAACTGGTTGAAGTAATCTTTCCTTCACAATGTGTGTTTGATTGAGTTCCTTCGAGATTTAGGCTTGAGGAATTTTCTGGATAAGCTTGAGAATATTGCAGGTTATACTTGCTTGATAAATACTTGATTCGTTCGTGCTTGGTTCAGATTACCTTTTATCAAAAGCTTCCTCAGCCTTTTATAGTGCTCATTTAATTTTCCCGTTGAAGAGATATGCTATTTTCAAATGACACTTCTTGTTCATTGGCTTGTCTTTTCTTGGTCTGCAACACTTGTGATGTTGACCCTTCCTCGTATTAAATGGCTTCGCCTTTTACGGTCGACACAAGCTTCAGTGTTTCCCATTGGCTTATTCCTTTTGCATGTTTTTGGGCCAAACACTTTAAGACCTGGCAGCTTGGACATATTACTATATCGAGTAATATTCTTGACTTTCTTCCAATGAATCAATGTTAGTTGTCTTGACTTGACTGATGCTTTTAGCCCTTGTGACTTGAGTCAACTCCAATCATGGGAGTGACTCAACTGTCACTTCAACTGTTAGACTTGGATCCTTTCATTGACTTGACTGATAGTTCCTCAAACTTCACACAACTGTTCCTCAGCTGGCTCTCCTTCAGTCGAGTCCTTGTCTTCCTTCTTGGCCATACTCAGCTGACATACAACAGAGTATTCACTTTAGTCTGCAGTTGACTTCTTGCATTTTTGACTTAGCTGACTTCACTCAACTCTTACAGTCCTATCTATTACAACATATAATTACAAGGAAAATGGGGTGCCAACTTCTTAGTCTAAGTTTTACATGGTATCATCAAAATCTAACAAATACATTTCCTAACACACTACACTACTTGCTCAATTTTTAGCAGACTAAGTAAAACACGTTTTTGGACTCCACTCTTCCTGTTAAATATAATTTATCGCTGACGTTTTTATTGTAGATCAATGGTTCAAACATGGGATGAAGTGGCTAGGACTAACTGGCGTGGGGTGGGGTGGAACGCAATGGAGGATAATACTACTATGAGAATCTATTCATTTTATGTCGATCTACAGACAATATCAATGATCCAGTGGTGTTCAATGGATATTTGCTGAGTTGGCTCGCTTGCTAACTGAGAATATGCAGAAGAATTTTACCATACTCAAAGTAAAAATGAAGATTCAGTCGTTGATCACTCACTTTCATGAGTATGAGCGTTTTACCGCACTGCCAGGTGTTCATTTCAACAAGGTTACTAATAAGTTTTCTATCAGTCCATCATATTAGGAACATATTGGGAGGGTGAGTTCATTATATAAATATTTTGTAGTGGGTGTTTGCTGCTACTTAGTAGTTTTATGCAGGAGAACAACACCCAACATTACTTCAAAACCAATGGATTTCCAAGGTGCCATGATTGTGTACAAATTTTCTATTTCCGAAATACTATGCGCATTGACTTGAGGGTATTCTCGGGTTTAACTCAGCAAATCCATTGGTCTTTGATGATGACTCGGCTGATGATGGTAGCTCATCTAATGAAGGCAACCCAAACAAAGAAGATGAAGTTATCTCGGTGGTGGAGATAGATTGAAGAAATCTTAAACCCATGTATCTAATGAATGTTATGTTTAATGTTAGTATTTCTGGTTTTTTTACTATGCGCCATGAGTGTTCGGTCGATGTTTTTTTTAAGTTTTTGGTCTTATGCAATGCAAGGAAAAATGGGCCGTAGTGGTAAAGTACCTTGTGTCATGGTTTGTCCAAGTTTTCTATTGTAATATATGAGAAACCATTTTAGTAAACCTATTTTGTGTTATTGTATTCAAAAACGTTAGTAGGTCATAATTTAGTTGTTTATGTTTAAATTAGTTATGAAATCTGTATTCCAAAAATTCGACCAAAAATATGACATTATTTCCTAATAAATTAGTCTCCTATTTTTGTCTAATATGTTAACTCGTCTATACTAAATGTGAAACTTCACTGCATATATCAATAGATATTACGAAAACCTCAACACACGAAAGACCATACATATCTATTAATTCATTTTGTTTATTAACAATAGCCTGACCACCAAAGTATCATATTTCACAGAAAAGCTGTAACTTGAAGTTGGGTTGAATGTTGAAATTAATGCAAACAACATTCAAATCACATTAACCATGAGAATTTGGAAAACATGGTTGGTACAAAAACTTCATGTTCAACTTACATAACCCATAAAAATTGAATTAATAGATAAAACATAAGAACAACCACTTGACCCGCATGCCGTACAAAGGAACACCCCATAAAAACAAAAAATTGGTTTGATCCTTTTATAAGTCTAGAACTGGAAAATGAAGCAACAGAGGAAACACCACCGTCATCATGGATGATTGCATGAGAAACCACTCGTATCAGCGCTCTTGTTTGGCGATGGAACATATGGGTGTGTTGGACGAGGCACACAGGCTGGACTACAATAGAATGATGGACCGGGATACTTACGCGGCGATGGGTTGTTCAGTGGCTGGTTAACCAAACTTTCTTACCCCCAAGATGCCACAGGCCTAATTTGCTCCAAATAATTCCAAAAAGACCGATCCCTTGACGACCATGATGACGAAATATTGATAATACTATTGTCATTATTTGGCTTTGTAACCCGTCAAGGTTACCAATTTCTTCCGTTTCACTTTTGATGTTATTTCAATGATATCTTCATTTGGAGGAGGAAAGGTGGTTGATAATGTTCCAAAAAGCTATTGTAATGCTGGACAATTTGTATCACCATATTTCTGGTAAACGAGTCCAAAGTCATTCTCCTGAAAAGCCATGTGCCAAAAAGGTGGGGTGGAAAGTGGTGTTGGTTTGAAAAACAACAAACAAGATTAAGTAAAATAAAAGGTGTATAAATGAATACTTACCCTCATAATTTCATCCCACATATGTTCAGGAGCAATAACCCTATTTGTGATTGAATCGTATCTCAGACCATGCTTGCTTTGGACCCAATAGAACACTTGATATCGTTTCTTCAATATTTGAAGCCTCTCTTCAATGTAACCATAGGTGAATGATTTGTTAAGTTCTTTGTTGACAACGTCTTGTGCAATGAGCAACGCATGAGCGTTTACACATTTGGGTTTGAAGTTCCCAATAGATTGCTGATCAAGTAGGACATTCATAAAAAGATTATCAGCTGCAAACATCCAATCTAGATCATATATGTAATCGTCTTGGATAAGCCCAAATTTTGGAGCCATAGCTATGAAGATTTTAGAAAGATGAGGCAAATACAAGATTGAGATGCAAGGACAATGTAGAATGAGATGATATAAGTCAGTTTCACTTCAACTATCTTATATAGATGTGCATATTTGTTGGTCATATGCGCCTCAATCTAAAGCCAAAATACCACATGTCAATGGAGAATGCGGTATACTTTTCAAATTCACAATGATTACATGCATGAAATATATTGCCAATATCTTTAGCAATCACAATGGTTAAATTGAAGAATCTAAACCAGAAAAGGAATAACTTCTGTTGTTTGCACTTCTATATTTTGGGCAGTGCACAAAGAATGACAATACCTGATTCATATATTTTGGCGGGGAAGAAAAGGAAATGGTTTCAATCAACTGACATAATCATATTTAGATCATCTTGGAAAACTGTGGTCTAAAATATTCGATAACCACTTCACAAACGTATCCCTAGTTGGATGTGTATTGGTGGTGTCAAAATGTAATGGTCATCCCCTCTAAAAATATTTCCTCAATTACTTCATATAAAAAACAATACTGCAATGTAATAAAAATAAACACTACATTGTAATATACAAAAAGCACATGCTCATACTTATTATCATAATCACACATCTAAAATAACATCAAAAAGGAAATCCGAACACAACCTCCATATTAAAGCATGTAAATGTTTATAGGTTAATACAAAATATCCTAATCGTTAAGCTATAAAATCACAAAATTGCCATACCACTTTGTTAGTCCAAGTGGCTACGATAATCTAGAGGGGGTGAATAGATTATCTCGGTTTTTCAGATTTTGCCCTCTTTTTCGAATAATCAAACAAAGACGAGAATGTAAATGCGGAAATTAAACAACACTCGTCGATTTAAAGAGGTTCAACCCACCTAGGGCCTAATCCTCTACCACCCCAAAGATATCCAGGGATGGATTTCAAAAGAAAAAAAAGATATTATTAATTTACCAAAAATTAATACAACACCTTAAGGATTACCACAACCCTCTTACACCACCTTGAGGATTACCACAATCCTCTTACAACACCTTTGAAGATTACCACAATCTTCAAACACCTATCACCTAGATCACCCAAGTGTATTCTTACCACAAGAATACTCACAAGGATGTCTTGTGTTGAATGATGACCAAAATCAAGATTACAACTCAATAATGATTGATACAATATGAGTACAAGTGTAATCAAGAATTGAAAGCCTAGACCTCAAATTTGTGCAAGTGAAAGTGCTAAGGCTAATACAACAAGATATATGAAAGTGTTTGCTTTGTTTGCTCTTTGCTTGTATGGAGTGTTATTTTTGTTGCTTGAATGAAGCCTCTATTTATAGGAGAGGTCTTGGCTTTGATTTCCAGGACATTGGCTCCTCCTTGGGGAGTGATTTGCTGGAAAAGAAACCATTTAAAATCATCAATATAGTGTTAGAAATCAATCCCACAAAATAGGGAAAAGTCATGCGAAAATGCAACGGATAGTTTCTTGATAAACAGGGGGTTCGACCCGTCGCACGCGAGAGATAAGATTGAAATTGAATTCTGCGAATTTTTACACGGGGACCGGTCGAAGGGGTTCGACCGGTCGCCCTTGGTCTTGACCGGTTGGGGTTGATAGAAAATCAAAACAGAGAAGTCGCATTTGAGAGGGCACTCCAGTACACGGCCGCCAGGTGGTCGACCGTCGCCTCACGATCCGCCCACCTGTCGACCGGCCGCCCCCCATTTTCTCTTACGTCCCATTTTCTGTTTCAAAACTCAACTCAGTGTACGGGTTGCCCTATGGGCGACCGGTCGAGCTGAAACAAAAGTGTTGTCCAATTTTAAAACGAATATAAACTTCAAGAAATACTCCGAAAAATAGTAAAAACATTTTAGATCGATCGGAAGTGTTGGGACAACATTTAGGGACATTGTTTTGGTATAAAAACTCATTTGAACAAAATCATCAAAATCATGAAAAAAAACATTTATCTAACAAACTCCCCCTTTTTGATGATTACAAACCAAAACAATTTTCAAGAGGACGATTTCGAAAAACAAAATAATTTTCCGGTTTATGAGTAAACTATCCGTTTAAAAACATTTTACAAAAGCTCCCCCTATCAACAAGCACATTAATAAGAAATATTGCATAAGCTAGAAGCACAAGCTTTTACAAAATAAACAACAACTCCATGAGCTTAGAAGCTCCCCCTGTCACAAATACTTATTATCCATGCAAACAAGTTCATAAAACAATCATTGGACTGAGTTTTCTTCACAACTTATGGCCTTAATAAGCCATAGCTTATAGCTTCTATCATGAGCTTTTATTAGCTTCTTTGAGCTAACGAGCCAATTTCCTGTTTCTCCCCCTTTGGAATCATCAAAAAAATGTTAGGATGATAAAAACATCATAGAAGTATATCAAAGTGCGCCAAAGAAATGGTTTATCAACCATTGAGCAATTTAGGCTTAAACACCAAGGAAAATGGGAGAAATGTATCATGAAGAGTCCATGCGCTCGTTTTATTTGCCAAAACATGATCTCAATGAGTATTGAAGACTTTTGGAAGCGAGAGAATCATGTAGAAGTTGAAATTTTCATTGTGACATTTCATCGAACACATTGTGGGCGTGAAAAATAAAAAGAGTTGTATATAGCCCTTGTAAATGATCCAAGCCAAAAATTGCATCACCAATTCACATCAAACATCATACAATACAACATAATAACTAAGCTCATCAAGATCATAAGCAAAAATATCAAGAAATATACAAGAAAAGCCATAAACTCAAGGGTTCAACCCAATTGAGCAAAGTAAGGAAAATTCTTACCATTTGATCGGAAAAGATGAGCAATGATGATGATAAACATGCTATATAAGGTCAAGATATGAATTGAATGCATGAAAATCAATTTTGAGTGAAAATTGTGTGCATTTGGCAAAAGGGGACGAAAAATGGCAAAAAGAAGTGAAAATAACAAATGTCTTTGAAAAAACTAACTTAAACCAAAATTTGGCCTAGGGCGACCGGTCGTGGTTGAGGGCGACCGGTCGGCGTTGAGGGACGGTTGCCCTCAACCTCTTCAGCCATTTGTTTTGTCAAATTTTTTAAAATCCGAATTTTCAACCAAAAATCCGATTTTTTCGCCCCTAAGTTTTAAAAACATGCAAAATGCAAACGTAGACCTCATTCAATATGCATTATGCCTAACCGAGCTCGTATCGACGCAAAAGTCTCGGAAGTTAGCGGTTTTGTAAAGATGTCCGCTAATTGATCTTGAGATGGCACAAAAAGATATCTCAATTTTTCGTTTTGAGACACAATCCCTTAGAAAATGATGTCGAATCTCAATATGTTTAGTACGGTTATGATGAACCGGGTTTTGAGCAATATTTATAGCGGATATGTTATCACAAAAGATAGGAATATTTTCAAAAGAACATTTGTAATCCGCTAAGGTTTGTTTCATCCAAAGAAGTTGAGTACAACAAAAAGCGGCGGAAATATATTCGGCTTCGGCCGTTGAAAGTGAAACACAATTTTGTTTCTTTGAAAACCAAGAAACTAGGCAATCGCCTAAAAATTGACATGATCCGGAAGTACTTTTCCGATCATCAATATTTCCCGCATAGTCCGAATCACTATAACCTTTAAGAGAAAAATTTTCATTCTTTGGATAAAATAAACCATATTGAATAGTGCCTTTCAAATATCGAAAAATCCTTTTAACGGCACTCATATGAGATTCTTTGGGATTGCTTTGAAAACGAGCACATAGGCATACGGCATGAAGAATGTCCGGTCTACTAGCGGTTAAATAAAGTAAACTACCAATCATACCTCGATACTTGGATTCATCAACCGACTTGCCTTTTTCATCTTTGTCAATTTTGACATTGGTTGCCATAGGAGTCGAGACGGTTCTTCCTTCTTCAATGCCGAACTTTTTCAAAAGTTCCTTTGTATATTTTGATTGTGAAATATAGATACCTTCTTGGTATTGCTTGATTTGAAGTCCAAGAAAGAAATTAAGCTCTCCCATCATGCTCATTTCAAATTCACCTTGCATTAACTTAGAAAATTTCTTGCACAAAGATTCATTAGTAGCACCAAAGATAATATCATCAACATAAATTTGCACAAGTAAACAATCTTGCCCTTTTTCAAAAACAAAGAGAGTAGTATCAACTTTACCTCTTGTAAAACCATTTTGCAAAAGAAAAGAGCTAAGTCTATCATACCATGCACAATGTGTGCTTGTTTCAAACCATACAAGGCCTTTTTAAGTTTAAAAACATCATTAGGCCTAGAAAAATTTTCAAACCCGGAGGTTGTTTTACATAGACTTCTTCTTGAATAAAACCATTTAAGAAAGCGGATTTAACATCCATTTGGTAAAGCTTGAAATTTTTAAAACAAGAATAGGCAAGTAAAATGCGAATAGCTTCTAAACGTCTTTCGGTGCAAATGTTTCATCATAATCAATACCTTCTTCTTGACAATACCCTTGAGCTACTAACCTTGCCTTATTACGAACAATGTTGCCTTGATCATCAAGTTTGTTCCGGAATACCCATTTTGTACCAATAATTGTTTGAGAAGGAGGACAAGGTACTAATTCCCATACATCATTTCTTTCAAATTGATTCAACTCCTCTTGCATTTCTAAAAACAATCTTCATCCTCAATAGCTTCCTTAGCATTTTTAGGCTCTTTTTGAGATATAAGAGCTTTCTCGGCAAAATTTCTTGAGTCATTACTTTATCAAGGGGATCACCAATAATAAGATCTTTTGGGTGATCTCCCTTAAATTTCAATGCTACGGGAAGATTCGAAGTATCACCCCTATCTTCTTGAGGAACATTTGAACTTGAAGGTTGATCATTTGAAATAGAAGGTTTATCATTATGAGCATCACTTTGAACAATAGGTTCAACAATATCCTCTTCATCACTATCGTCATTGGGTATTCTTTCAACACCCGAGGCTTCATTAAATTTGACATGAATAGATTCTTCAACAACCATGCTAGTCTTATTGTAAACCCGATATGCTTTGCTCTTGGTTGAATACCCCATAAATATTCCTTCATCGGCCTTAGGATCAAGTTTGTCCAATTGATCCTTAGTATTCAAAATAAAGCACTTACATCCAAATATTTTGAAATAACTAATATTTGGAGTTCTTCCTTTCCAAAGCTCATATGGAGTTTTATTCATTTTAGGACGAATATAAACTCGATTAATGACATAGCAAGCGGTACTTACGGCCGGCCCAAAAATATTTTGGAAGTGAAAATTCATTTAGCATGGACCGACTCATTTCTTGAAGTGTCCGATTCTTCCTTTTGGCTACACCATTTTGTTGAGGTGTCCTTGGAGCCGAAAAATTGTGTGTATATCCCTTGGTTTCACAAAAGACTCTAAACTCACCGTCAAATTCTCCGCCTCGATCACTTGAATAGTTTTAATAGTATCTTCCTTTTCATTCTCAATGCGTCTACACAACTTAACAAACTCATTAACGGCATCGCTTTTATTTGCAAGAAAAAGAGCCCAAGTGTATCTAGAAAAATCATCAACAATTACAAAAGTGTAATGTTTTCCACTTAGACTAGCCGTACCAATATCCCCATACAAATCTAGGTGAAGAAGTTGTAGAGGCTTGGTTGTGGAAATTTCATTTTTGGGCTTAAAACTACTCTTAACTAATTTGTTCTTTTGACAAGTGTCACATAAGCCAAGATTTTCAAAATTCAATTTGGGTAGTCCTTTTACATGTTGATTTTTGTAAATATTTTTCAAACTTTTATATCCAACATGTCCAAGTCGCCTATGCCATAAACTCGTTAAATCATTGTTGGCGACAAGACAAGAAACATTTTGACTAACCAAATCACTAGTAGAAATTTTGTAAAGATTGCCTTTTCTATTTGCTTCACAAATAATTTCATCATTTTTACGAATAAGGCATTTTTCTTTATTGAAAACAACATTATAATTTGAATCACAAAGTTGGCTAACACTTATCAAATTAAATTTAAGCCCTTCTACTAAAAGAACATTATTAAGAGAGAAAGAAGAGTTACCAATTTCTCCATTTCCAAGAATTTTTCATTTGCCATTGCCGAACATGACCATACCCTCTTCTTGGAACTTGATGTTGGTAAAAAGTTCTCTCTTTCGGTCATATGGCGTGAACATCCGCTGTCCACGAGCCATTTCGAATCCTCCATGGTTGTTGTAGCGCTATTACCTACAAACGAACCATTTTTAGGTACCCTATAGTTTTGGGGTCCATGGGGTTAGCCTTGAGACCTTTGGGTCTCCAAACAAAGCTAAAATTGTTCTTCAATTTACAATTGCTAACATAGTGACCAACTTTACCACAATAAAAGCAAATAATATTATGGGCACTTTTAGCACGTACAAAATTCGGACCTTGGTCATTTTTCTTAAAGACTTTTGAAATGGTTTGTAACCAAGTCCTTGTTTTGAATGCTCACCTCTTTGTGCATCTAAAATTTTAGTAACCTTATCCGTGCTTAAATTAAAACGATGCACATCCTTTTTCAAATTATCAATATCATTAGTGAGCATTTGTTTCTCGGTTTCAAGAGTTTGAATTTGAGTAAGGGTAATAGCATGAACATGATCAAGAGTCTCATAAGATGTAAATAACTTATCCTTTTCTATTTTAAGCTCTTTATGCTCCTTCTTTAAACTCTTGTATTTAACAATCAATTTTTGAAATTCATTTTGCAACTCATCAAAATCACATTGCAATTCATCAACTAAGGAGGAGGTAGAGGAGTTAGAGCGTACCTCATTATTTTCATCGTCTATAGCCATAAGACCATTTTTGGTTTCACCTTCCTCGCTCGGATGTCTCGAGTAGCTCATCCCAAGTTTTGACATCCGCATTTAGAGCCTTCTTTTTTGGAAAAGGCTTCTTTTCTTTTGTTCCTCCTCATTGAGTTTTGGGCAATCGGCTATGAAGTGCCCGGTTTTCCGCACTTAAAGCAAGCATTATCTCTTGGTTTTCTTGCTTTATTTTTATTCACAAATTTTGCAAATTTTCGAACAAGTGCGGCCGTCTCCTCATCATCATCATCATTATCATAGTATGCATTATTAGAAGAGGAAGCAAGACCTTTAGGAATATTTTGCATACCCGTTTGATTGATGGTTGGTTTGGTATTTTCCTTTCCTTGAGATAGACTTCATAGATGAGGAGGTTCCCGATGAGCTCGTCAAACTTGAGTGTCTCAAGATTTTGTGCTTCCGTGATTGCCGTCACCTTTTTCGGACCATGAGCCGGAAAGAGCATTCAATACCTTAGTCACTTTGTCTTCTTCGGAGATGACTTTACCGAGGGCCACAAGAGGATTGACAATGTTGTCAAGCCTTTCCACCATCTTGGAGATGCTTTCACCATCATACATGTTAAAGTTTTCAAAGTCTTTAACAAGCATGGTCTTTCTAGCTTGCTTGACCTTCTTTGTCCCTTCATATATAGTCTCCAATTTTTCCCAAACCTCATGTGCCGACCTTATGCCTCGTATGCGATTGTACTCGGTGGCGGTAAGTGAGCAATGCAAAATATTTAAGGCCTTACCGTTTAGAGAGAAAGCCTTCTTATCATTTTCATCGAACTCCTTGAAAGGTTTAGGAGCCGAGGTGCCATCCTCCATTTTTTTTTTGTTGGTTGATCAACTCCTTCAATAACCACATTCCATATGTCAAACCAAAACGCACCCTTGTAGAAAGCACTCCATACGGTCTTTCCAAAATGCGTAGTTGTTGGCGTCGAACAATGGTGGCTTGTTGGTGGAGGCGTCGGTGGTGAGATAAGCGTCATTCGTAGCCATGGATATTTCCTCTTTACTCGAACGAGCTAGCCAAAGAGTTTGGCTTTGATACCACTTGTTAGTCCAAGTGGCTACGATAATCTAGAGGGGGTGAATAGATTATCTCGGTTTTTCAGATTTTGCCCTCTTTTTGAATAATCAAACAAAGACGAGAATGTAAATGCGGAAATTAAATAACACTCGTCGATTTAAAGAGGTTCAACCCACCTAGGGCCTAATCCTCTACCACCCCAAGATATCCGGGATGGATTTCAAAAGAAAAAAAAAAAAAGATATTATTAATTTACCAAAAATTAATACAACACCTTAAGGATTACCACAACCCTCTTACACCACCTTGAGGATTACCACAATCCTCTTACAACACCTTTGAAGATTACCACAACCTTCAAGCACCTATCACCTAGATCACCCAAGTGTATTCTTACCACAAGAATACTCACAAGGATGTCTTGTGTTGAATGATGACCAAAATCAAGATTACAACTCAATAATGATTGATACAATATGAGTACAAGTGTAATCAAGAATTGAAAGCCTAGACCTCAAATTTGTGCAAGTGAAAGTGCTAAGGCTAATACAACAAGATATATGAAAGTGTTTGCTTTGTTTGCTCTTTGCTTGTATGGAGTGTTATTTTTGTTGCTTGAATGAAGCCTCTATTTATAGGAGAGGTCTTGGCTTTGATTTCCGACATTGGCTCCTCCTTGGGGAGTGATTTGCTGAAAAGAAACCATTTAAAATCATCAATATAGCTGTTAGAAATCAATCCCACAAAATAGGGAAAAGCTTGTTTGAAAATGCAACGGATAGTTTGCGATAAATGTGGGTTCGACCGGTCGCACAGAGATAAGATTGAAATTGAATTCTGCGAATTTTTACACAGGGGACCGGTCGAAGGGGTTCGACCGGTCGCCCTTGGTCTTGACCGGTTGGGGTTGATAGAAAATCAAAACAGAGAAGCATTTGAGAGGGCACTCCCAGTGCCGTCGCCCAGTGGTCGACCGGTCGCCCACCTGGTCGACCGTCGCCCTCCCCATTTTCTCTCTACGTCCCATTTTCTGTTTCAAAACTCAACTCAGTGCGGGTTGCCCTATAGGGCGACCGGTCGAGCTGAAACAAAAGTGTTGTCAATTTTTAAATCGAATATAAACTTCAAGAAATACTCCGAAAAATAGTAAAAACATTTTAGATCGATCGGAAGTGTTGGGACAACATTTAGGGACATTGTTTTGGTATAAAAACTCATTTGAACAAAATCATCAAAATCATGAAAAAACATTTATCTAACAACCACAACATCCATAATGTTCTTGTCACAAGAATACATACATATTAATTAACATATTACAATATTTTGTTAAAAGCCATAAAGTCCTTCCAAGATACAAACAAAAGAACAATGGATTTGTTTACTGAAGTCCCCAAGCCACTTCTAAGAACACATAAATTTATGATCAAAGTAGGCAAAAACGAGAATCACAAATGTTTTAATCCAGGAAAACTTGGTCATTCTCATCAGTCGTTCTTGCCGGACTTTGGACAAAGCCAATTCTGCCCTCACAGTTTCAAGATTTTCTATTAAGCTACTAATAATGTCCTTTGATCTTTTAGCAAATGGTGTTCACACCAACGAAAGAAGCCATACTTATTTGCCTATGATAAGAGACATTTTCAATAAGAATGTTTGTCCAATTTTATATTAACTAAAGCTTGTTTTACACAAATAATGCTCTAGAACGGACCTAATACTTATTCCTCTCTGTGGACAAGACATAAATTGCCTACCCGGATTCTTCTTCATCCAAGAAGTCTGGATATTCAACTGAAAGCCACAATAGCATGCACCATAGCATCATTTGGGAAGTTCATGTAACATTTGTTTTCGTTGCTGGCACTTGACATGGAGTTGCTATTGATGATGCTTATGTTCTATGTAAACCTGTATCATAAGGTGCTACATCAAATAAAACCAAATCCTAATTGGTTTAATAATGTAATAACTGCAATTTGCAAAACACTGAAATAGATAAACATAAAGTGCAAGCCATACACAACCACCAATCTACACTAATCTTGCCTATATACCTGAGCCAACACACTATGCCTGTTACATTCTCATTTGAACAGAAGTAAGATACATAAATAGGTTGATTATTCTAAAAAACAAAACGATGCAACATTACTTCTAGAAACTATAGATATTTATAGAATTCGCAAAGCTATTTGTTTATAATTTAAATTAATTAACAATGAGCAGCTGAGTACAAATTCTGATAAAATTATAAATCAAATTCACAGTTGAATAGAGGAACTAAAAAAACCTTAATTTAGCAAAAAATCTAAAAAAAATACACACATTAAAGAACATGGTAACCAATTTTAACAGGAGTAACTCTTTATTTGTAGATTACGATAATCAATTTCATATATGTTGGTGAACAATCGGGTACATGAGGCCACAAAAATGAACATCGAATTAAAAAGCCCTAAAATTTTTGGATGAAAATCAGGACCAAATAAAACTAACCAGCAAAAATCTCTCAGCGCAGCACAATAGAATAATAACAGTGGCGAACAAGATGGAACCGGTGGAGGAAGAAGCCTAGATCGTGGATGATTTTTGTACCTGCAATATCTACTATATTATTTGAAATGAAATCTTTTATGTAGCACTGAAGAACACATCCCGCTGTTGGTGATTGGTAAAACATGAATTTTGATTTTTTTTATATATTTAGGGGTAATTTAGTAATTTGGATAGTTATCACATTAAATCATAAATGCCAAACAAAGAACTACAAAAAAAGCCTGAAAATGTAACCAAATTTATACCAAATTCCAAACATAATATTACGCACAATTATATAATACATGAATAGTGTAATCCCAACTAATCCTAAAAATTAATCCAATCCCATCAACAAAGGCAAAGAGTCCCTAGACAATTAGTCCCAAGTATTCGCTGATTAACGCGCTAAGAATCATCCTTGGCCCATATAATTAGGGGTGATCACGGTGCGGTGTGTGGTATTTTTAATCGAATTTCAAGTCAAATTGTTTTTTGCGGTTCGGTGAAAAAATAATTTCAAGTTGCGGTTTTTGAAGTAATACAATATGTGCGGTTTTGCATGATTTCGGGCGGTTTCGGGCTGTTTTACGGTTTAACCAATATATACTATAGAGAGAATATTCCATTACTGCCAAATAAAAAGGCTGGAGTTTCAAAGAAGAACATAACACATTTGCTAAGTCAAGGATAAATAAACTGAAAAATTTATACAATGAAATTGCAAACAAATAGTATTTCAAACATCACTGAATCATCACTCAGTTAAAGTACCATAAAATGGCTTAAAAAATTTAAAAGACCAAGTCATCATTAGTTGAAAGTATTACAAATAGCTTACAAAACTAAATCAGCTACAAGCCTGCAACATCACATTAATGTTAAAACAAATATCTTCCAAGCAATCTGCAAAAGGAGAAAACAAATATAGTAAGAGTAATAACAAAAGAATAATATCTACAATTTTTCTGAAAAGATACAAATCCAGTAACAATTCAACTTTTAGATTAATCATCATTGATATGCGAAGAGCTTGATCTATCCATTTCTGAAAGATGAACAATAAATTATTAATAAAATCATTAAATACTTGAAAGCATGAGTTAATAACAACCCAAAATTTGAATTGTTTACCTTTCTCTATCTCTTCAAATTGTTCAATATCCTCCATCATAGCACAAAGATCAATAGGAGAATAGGTAAGACGTAACCAATCTTGAGAGCATATGAGGGCCTCGACCATTTTGGGAGATATAGAGATTCTAAATGGATCAATCACACGACCACTTGTGCTAAAAGCAGATTCTAAAGTAATGGTAGATACCGGAATAGATAACACATCTTTGCAACTTTTGAAAGAATGGGATATTTTGGAGTGTTCGCTTTCCACCAATTCAATATATCAAACTCATTGTTAGATTTTTCACAACCATCAAGTGTGTATCTTACCACTTCAGATTTGTTCTCAACACATTGTTCTTCTTCCAAATGCCTAGAAAATTGAGATTCTAGTAATTCACTTAGATCAACCTCCTCATCTGTATGCGCATAATTATAGCCTTGTCTTGCATGTTCCTCTTTACTAGAATGCTTTGAAAATCGACTCTTCGTAATGCTTATACAACAAAGTTAACATTTCTTCTACTTTTGTTAGGAATTTTATTGTTTTTAGATTTTGATGAATGCCATATAAAACTTAGAATAGAAAGTTGGCACCCCAATTCTTGCTCGTAAAATGTATTATAACAATTAGAGTGGCCAAGCTAAGTTAAGTCACCTACGCCTAACATGCAAGAAGACAAATTAAGACCGGAAGGCCTTGCTTTGTGAAAACAATAAATATGGCAAAGAAGAGTAGACGGAACTCTATCAAGAAGCGGTGAGATGCGGAGTGAGTGGAGCATCGATCAAGTCAACTCAAGAAAAGCCAAGTCTCAAGTTGAAGTGACAAGAGTCATCCAATGATTGGAAGTCGACTCTAAGTCACCTGGGGAAAGCAAGGAAATGCGAGTCAGTCGAGATAATCGTAAAAGAACCGTTGCGTAAATCAAGAGATTTACTTAAACAAGTAATATCTCCATACCACCTTTCTCGAGTGCTCGGTCCCGAGCGTGCAAAAGAAATGAACCAATGGGAAGCACCACACCGTGTCGAACTACGAAAAGGTGAAAGAACAATTCATACGAGGAAATGGCAATTCCAAGAATCGCAAGCCAACGATCGCAAAGTGACTTTCAAAAATAAGCCTATCTCTTCAACGGGCAAATTTTTGAAAGTTCACTATAAAAGGCCGAGGAGTTTGTTTGAGAAAATGTATGACACACACGTGAGATATACAAGCACATTAGAAAAATCAAATATTCTCAATCCTCAAGTCTACATTACGAAGTACATCAATCCAACACTCACCTAAGAAGGAAAGAGAACTTCAATCGGTTGAAGAAGAAAATATCGAAAACAAGGGGTCTACATTCCGGAAGGATTGTAGAAAGGTTCAAGGTTGAACCAAGTCTTAAGCTTTTGGAGGGCTTCGTGATCAAATCCAAAGAGCTTGAGCAAGTGAGTGTAGTAGCAAAGCGCAATGCCTGTGAAGAAGGCCGAGTCGTACGAGAAGCCAACCGAGTGATCAATGCGTCTCGGGTGAGTCCCTAAGGATCAAGTCGGCTGTTGTGATCAAGACTTGTATCGGGTACTGTTACCACTCTGTAAACCGATCATTACCTAGTGGATTCCTCCGAGGAAGTTGGAGAAGAGAGGAGTAGAAGAATTACCCCATCTTGAACCTCTATAAAAATTTCATTGTGTCATTTACATTTCAACACTTAAATTCCTCGCACTTTTAACTCGCTTATATCTGTGATAAATTTGCTATTCATTTGATAATTTATAAGTACTAAATCAAGCTCTAAAATCTTGCTTAACCAAACTTAAGGGTGTTAAGTCTTCCAAAAAAACAAAACCACAGTTGAGTCAAATTATAGCCAAAATTTGAGTTACTCCATCAACAACAAATTAGTCTGCAGAGATTAACTCTACTAAGGGACTAATTCGATTGTCCATCAAGGACACAAATTGTGTAGAAACAACTCGTATATTTAAAAGGACTAAATCGAAAATTGGGTAAGGTTTATTCAACCCCCTTCTAAACCTTACACTTACACCCCTTGGGACCTACAAGTGGTATCGGAGCGGTTGGTTCATTGAACCCTCCGCGACAGTTCTTGAACTAGATCTCCAAACTTTTCAAAGTCTCGCTTTAGTACTTAAACTTTCAAAAGTCTTCTTATCATCAAAAGTTATTATCATGGAAGCAAATTTGACACGCATCCCTATGTTCACTATTGAAGAATTTGATGATTGGAAAATTCGTATGCGAGCTCATCTATCGATTACATGATGAGATGTGGATTGTGATAGAAGATGGGCCTCTGCAAATCTTAAAGGTGAACACGGTTATGCGAAGAGTTGCAAACAAGGAGAAAGAAGATGTTGCTCTAGACCATCATGGTTGAAAAACCAAGAACTGAGTGGACAAATGATGACAGAAAAAAGATATAACCTGGACAATGTAGCCAAGGACATCCTCTACAAAACCTTGGACAAAGCCATGTTCAACAAAGTCAAATCATGCAAGACGGCTAAAGAAATGCAGGACAAGTGACATTGATTTGTGAAGGCTCGTGAGCAAATCAAAGAAAACAAATTATCGATGGCTGTACGAAATTTGAGAACTTCAAAATGATCTCGGAGAGAACCTGGATCAACTAGACGCTCGGTTCACGAAATCACAAATGAGTCATTCGCACTTGGAAAGGAATATACACGAGAAGAAATGTGTATGAAAATCCTAAAAAGTCTTCCAAATGGGAAATGAAGGTCATGGCACTAAGACATTCCATGGACCTATCAAAGACATCCAACCATGAGTTATTCTCGGACCTCAAAGCCTACGAGTTTGAGCCGAGAAAAAAAGACCAGGAAGAGACAAAATTTGTACCCAAAACAAATGCTCTAATTGTTAAAGATGGGAAGAGAGTCGAGGTCAAAGAGGTCATTGACCCGGAAGAAATAAACGATGGTTAAAAGATTTAACAAGTTCTTTAACAAGAACTACAAGAGAGGAAAGGGTGAATCTTCCAGGAAGACACTCGGCTCCCTCCAAATCAAGGAAGATAGGCCAACCAAGAGAATCATCAAAAAGTTGAGTATCAAAGGGTGACAATCCAAGAATGGAAAGAGTCTGATCAAAAGGTTGAATATCTATCTTTGCCGAATCTGTAGACAACCAGGTCACTATGCCATTGATCGTCCATATCCTGTAGTCAACAAATACGAGAGATGAAGAAGAAAGGAAGGTCTTGAGAGAAAGAAGACAAGAAAAGAAAAAGGCAATGATGGTCAGCAGAGATCGGCTAGAGACCAAGTCAAGAGAGACAACCGATTCGATTGAGCAATGAAGTGACTATTCAAGTGACTCTGAAGAAGAAGCCCGATCCGCTTGATGGCCAAAGAACAAGATCAACCTGATCAAGAAGATGAGGTACAATCTAACTCAACAAACTCGGCACTAGTGATAGTGATCGTGACACACACACTTCATCACCCACTGATCTTTATGATTCATTAGGCAAAATGATGAAAGATTTTGAACACATTAAATCCTCACACACACTATTGAATGAGGAAAACACCTACTAAAAGTCAAAACTCAAAGCCGACTAAGGAGCCGAGTACTCTAAGTCAAATAGTTGTTGAGAATGAAAGTTTAAAGGCTGAAAATGCTAAATTAATAAAGCGTAAATCGCCGCTATAGAAAAGAGGAGAATGACCTCAAGAATGTTATTGCCTCATTCACTAAGGCATCTAAATCATTGGATGATCTTATTATGAGTCAAAGAGAATGTGGAGACAAGACAAAGCTTAGGATTTAATTCCTCCTGTGCCATGTCAAACCTCAAGAGTAACTCGGAAAAAGGATCTTCAAGTAATGAAGAGTCCTGAAAAATCCAAAACTCTAAATGTTGCACACACATTCACTCCAAAGCACAATACTAAGCAAATTGGCCTTGGTTACAAAGGAAAAGGAAAACAACCGATTGAGGGTGTCTTGAAAGGACATCGAGAAGAGATTCAAATGAGTCCTCAAAAACTCCTAACAGAAAATACTGCAGAAAAGGAAGCGAGCTACCAAAAATCCCGAAAATCCATAAAAGAAATACATATGATGGGAATGGTAGAAAATATCCAAGCCAAGCCGATTGGAATAATGTGAACTATCGGATAGACTTGTGGAATATAAGCCCAAATGGCAAAGGCCTAGAACTCAAAGAAAGGCCATTCCAAAAGCATAAGAGCTTTTATCGGCACACATATGCACCTAGGCACTACACTCAAAGACACCACAATTACCCAAAGAAGGCAATTGCTAAAACACACATTCGGCATACGAGACAAAAGAGACAATTTGTATGAACCAGAATCCCCAAGCAATTTGCCAGGATTGATTATGATTATGGCATCGATAGATGGCAACCCCTTAGAGTCAAATCATTTGGCTATAAGTTGGTTGGATCATCTTACAATTCTAACCCCTCAGGACCCAGCAAGTATGGGTACCTAAAACTTAATTTCCTTGATTGCGTTCAAGGAACAGTGAGTGCCAAGGAACCTGGTACATGGATAGTGGTCATTCCGGACATATACGACAGAAACAAGAAAAATCATGTCAAAATTCAAGGAAGTTAAAAGAGCAAAAGTCATATTTGGAGGAAATGAGGCTCTGGCGAAATAAGAGGCATTGGAACCATCAAGAGGAATGGATTAGAAATCACAGGCGTTGCATATGTTGAAGGACTCAACTTTAACCTAAGCATCGATCAACTCGTGACAAGGGCTACAATGTTGGATTCAAAATGGGTATGTGCCAAATCAAAGATATTGAATCAAATGAAGTTGTCTTTGCAAGGATGTAGACAGAAAAAATATGTATGTAGTGGATTGGACAACGCAACACCCATGACTCTCTAGCAAAAGCACAATTTGAATCAAGTTGGTGTGGCACAAAAAGCCGAGTAACCTGAATTTCAAAACAATTAACAAGGCTGGCAAGAAGTCATCTTGTAGAAGGACTTCAGTTCGGATACAAGAAGGAGAGTATATGTGATGCATGTCGAAAGGAAAGCAAATCAAATCGTCATTCAAAGAAAAGACATGCCCATCCTCCACAAGAACATTACATCCGCTTCATATGGATCTATTTGGCCGGGTGGAACCGGCCAACATAAGTGGAAAGAAATACACTTTGGTGGTAGTAGATGACTACTCAAGATATACATGGACAATATTCATGTGCAAGAAGAAAGAAACTCTACAAAAACTACCACACGGTGATGAAGAGGATTCAAAACGAGAAGAGTCAAACCATTATCAAAATAAGATCGGATAGAGGAACCGAGGTTTGTCAATGGAATAATAACTCGATGATTGTATTGAGAATGGTATTGGTCATGAACTATCAGCGAAAGGACTCCACAAAGAGAATGGAGTTGCGAAAAGAAGAAGCAGAACCCTCAAAGAAGCGGAAGAACCATGTTAGTCAAGCGGATTACCAAAAAGATTTTGGGCTGAAGCAATCAACACAACTTGCTACACCCAAAACAGGATGTATGATAAATAGACAAAATGACAAAGACTCCTATGAGATCCGGATCGAAGAAAACCAAATGTTTCATATTTGGAATATTTGGATGTAAATGCTTCATCCACAACAATGACAAAGACAACCTAAAGGCTTTTGATGCTAAAGTCGATGAAGGTATCTTCTTAGGATACTCAAACAAAGCAAAGCCTCTGAGGATACTCAACAAAAGAACTATGGTTACAGAGGAATCCATTCATGTAGTATTCGATGAGCCAAATGTAAATGGAGAAGACATTGAAGAGTCACCGATAAGTCAATCATCCAACCATACGTAAGAGTCCCTATCTTTGTCAAGTCGGAAGCTGGAATTATCAATTCGAAGAAGATGAGATAGCTGAATCTCAAAAAGCATTTGGAAAATTTGCGGCTAAGTGATTACGAGAGAGTCCCCACGACAAAGAACACAAAACCGCCACGATCGAATCCAAATTAACTTACTCCAACCTGATGTAAGATGGTGAGAGACCATCCACGAGAACTTGTCATTGGAGATATAAGAGAAGGTGTCAAAACAAGATCCGAACTCAACAAGAAGCTATGTTCACATGCTTCATCTCGCAAATAGAGCCAAAAGATGTGTCACAAGCATTGGACGACACACATTGGATTCAAGCTATGCAAGAAGAGTGAATCGGTTTGAGAGAAATAAAGTATGGGAATTAGTGCAAAGACCCATACATCAAAATGTTATTGGAACCAAATGGGTGTTGAAAATAAGATGAACGAGGAAGGTTACTGTGGTAAGAAACAAAGCAAGACTAGTAGCCAAAGGATATTGCCAAGAAGAAGGGATAGATTTTGATGAAACATTTGCTCCTGTAGCAAGATTGGAAGCTATAAGGATGTTTCTTGCCTATGCAACTAACAAGAATTTCATTGTATATCGATGGATGTAAAAAGTGCATTCCTAAATGGTTTATTGGAAGAAGAAGTGTATGTTGAACAACCTCCAGGATTTGAGCAAGAAGACTCTTGGAGACAAGGTATACAAACTCAAGAAAGCCCTGTATGGATTGAAACAGGCACCCAGAGCATGGTATGACACCCTGTCACAATTCCTAACTAAAAATGGATTCACAAAAGGAAAAGTAGATAGAACACTTTTCAGAATTCAAGACAAGAAGAGTATACTGCTTGTTCAAATATATGTGGATGACATCATTTTTGGATCCACTAACAAAGAGCTGTGTGAAAAATTTTCAAACCTCATGCAAAGTAAATTTGAAATGAGCATGATGGGAGAGCTGACATTCTTCCTTGGACTCCAAGTGAAACAACTGAAGGATGGAATCTTCATAAGTCAAACAAAATACACCAGAGACTTAATGAAGAAGTTTGGTATGGAAGAGAAGTCTTCGTGAAAATACCAATGAACACATCGGTCAAAATGGACATGGATGCGGATGGCAAGCCTCAGATCAAACAAGATCTGAGCACTTATTGGATCAACTGCTCTATCTCACAAAGCGGGCGGACGGACATCACCTTTCTTTGTAGGTGTATGTGCAAGATTTCAATCTGCTCCAAAAGAAAGCCATATGACAATGACTAAGAGAATATTGAGATACTTGAAAGGAAGCCAAGAAGTAGGCCTATGGTATCCAAAGGAAGGTGGATTCAAGCTAATTGGCTATTCGATTCTCGATCTTGGATGCGAGTGGACAGAAGAGCACTTCAGTACATGTCAAATGCTAGGAAACAGACTAATTTCTGGTTTAGCAAGAAGCAAAACTCAATAGCCACCTCTACAAATGAGGCGGAAATACATAGTCAGGCAACTCTGTTGTGCCCAAGTCCTATGGATGAGACAACAAATGAGAGACTATGAGGTTGAAGAAAAGAAATTCCAATCATGTGTGATAACACAAGTGCAATTGCAATCACTCAAAATCTGTGTTGCACTCAAGAACAAAACATATTGATGTCGATATCACTTCATAAGAGACCATGTTGAAAAGAAGGATATCATCCTGGAATATATCTCAACCGATAAACAACTAGCGATATCTTCACAAAACCATTATGTGAGTCAAGATTTGAAGAACTCAAGCATGAGTTAGGACTAATTGAGTGAAACTCATCATACAAATCAAAGAAGAGAAATGGAAGAAAAGGGTGAAAAAGAGTCGAAATGCAAATCGGCTCGAAGAATCACCAGATCGGAAAGACAAACTACACACCGAGTCACCGATAGTCGAGTCACTAAGAGAATCGAGAAGTAGAGTTAAATCGGCTAAGGGATAAGCTGAATAACTTATGAGCAAAGTGACAAAAACGCTGTTTGTCGTTTTGACTAAGCGGGAATGTTTTAAGGAACACGTCGGCATAATGATGATGTGTACTGCGGACATAAAAGCCGCACACCAAGCTTATGATTGGATATAAATGCTTTGCCGCATTAAATACGAGACATGAAATGCTCAATAAGCGTCACGAAATCCAAGCCGTTGATTTCGATCACAATTCAAAACCACCCGCACGCCCTTTCATAAACCATATTTAAACCACTTTCGTCCGTTTCTCTCTCACACTTCTAAAAACTGTTCATCTCTTTCTCTAAAAACAAAGGCAAAATACTCTCGAAACCCTATCAATCTTTAAATCATTTTCTCGAGTTTTTCCTTGAAATAATCCCGAGAAATGGCACCAACTTATGACTTTACCAAGTTAGGAAAGCAAATACACACCTCTCTACGGTGGATTTTGACGGAATGGTTAAGCGGGTCCGACGACACCCTAGTGAAGAAAATCGGCCGAGAAGTTGGAAACGTCAGGGCTAAAACCGTTTCTAACATTAGAATATCCGATGACCTATGTGGAGGAGGTCGCACAATTCTACGTGAATGCTTGAGATTCACGATGAAGGAATCAAGTCATCCTGTTCACGGAAGCGGTGACTATCTCTCGCCAAGGATTTGGCTGAATATTGCTCACTACCGTGAAGGAGCATCGAGATTAAAGAAGCCGATGTAAACTTGGCCGACGCATGGAAAGAAATAGCCAAGTCCGACTTTGCCGATAAAATAATATACACAAAAACAAGAGATCTGGCCAAGGAGGATTATCACAAGTTGTTGGACATAGTTGCCAAATGTATCGACATCAAATTTGGCGGCTTTGACCAATCAATCAAAGCGAAGTGATTGTAATGGCAATCATCGAAGAAAAGAAGATAAATCAACTGAGTTTGTCTACAAATGCAGACTTCTGCGAACGTGGGGAACAAGTCCTTCAAAGACGATGGCTCATTTGGAGGATCCCGGGATATGGCCTAGTGATTGGCCGACTATTGGAGGTGAAAGGAGTCCCTGCTTAGACATGGGAAGGCTTTCCATGTTAACAAGAGGATGTTGAGCAAACCTCTCAGCGCTCGGAAGCGAGCTTACGCCAAGAGAGAGCCGACACTAGTGAGGGGAATCACCGACCCAAGATACAAACTGCTTTCCTCTCCACCCAAGAAGAGAGCGCCCAAAGAACTACTAAGAAGATCTTGCCGCCCCTGCAAAGAAAGAAAACCAAACATGCTCCCCCCTGCTGCAGAGTCACCCGCCCGCCAGGCCGTGTCTCTGCCCACTGCAGCTAGCCGGTCGAGAAGTACTCACAAATACCTTCTCCGATCGTCAAAAAGAGGAGAACCGACAAGCCAAGACGGCCGGCTCCTCGAGAAACAAACACCGACCGCCCCTGCCGCCAAGACTCGAGAGGACACCGTCTCGAACTCGAAATTCCCTGGTACAAACCAGAGACGAAGACGAATCGTCAAGCGATCCGAATGGAGAAACCAAATGAGTCGATTACTCGGCTAGCACAAATACACGGAGACTCTTGGAGAAGTAGAGTCTCCGGATGTAGTTGATAAACGACCAAGTCTCTTGAAGGCGTCGGCAGAGGCAACACGAAGACACACCGTAGCTCACACAATCAAGCACAAGAAGAACTGCCGCGAGCGAGATAGTGATGTAATGATCCTATCTCCACCTTACCCGGACATCCAAAATCGTCTGCGTGAGTGGAGGAAATGGAAGTTGAGTAAGTCGAGGAACAGTTCCAACGGCCCGAGTTCATAGAAGAAGAAGAGGAATCGCTAAATTTCCTTGGATTAACTCATCGTGCTCCCGGCTACGGATGAAGACAAGCGCACGAGACATCCCGCAGATCTACAAAGACAGGGGAGAGAGAAAAGCAAGCTCAAGAAGCGAAGCACGTGAGAAGGCAAGCATCCGCCTATCTCGGCACCCAGAACACACACATCCTCTCCTTGATGTCTTCTCGGACGGTGATGAGGATGCGTGAGAATCTTCTTTGCCAAAGAAGAGTTGCAAATGCAGCAAGCATTGCACGAATCAAGAATCCTTCACGAGCAAAGACTGATGGAGGGACCAGGGAGAGTCCTCGAACACAAATGAAATCGATCCAATGGGAGTGGTTCGACAAATAGCCACCGTTGTTCTTGCTGCTACCACTTCCCCACTCACTCGGAAGAAGGCGATAAGGGACACAGCGATGAAACCCGATAGTGGGGACCCCGATCGAGCCAACCCCTATTGAAGGTGTGCTACCACCGCCCCAACGGTGAACAATAAATCCAAACAGCCGGGAGTTTGGAGATGAGTGACCCCATTACAAGTCACTCACCGGTGCGCCCGGTGGGAAACTCCCTCCATGCGGCAAGGTCGGAGGATGCTGCGGATGACTCCACAACGAATCAAGGAGGCGAAGTAGAGAAAATACAAACACAAGAAGAACAACAGAAGTTGCCATCAACGAAGCTCGAGGCGATTGAGACTGTCTCGGTGAGGTGCCAAATCTGAAGGCTAATAATGACGCCGGCCGATGCGATCGAGGCATAGGAAGGAACAACCCCGGGAGTTAACACTGGGGCGATGAAAGTGCAATCCATGGGGTTGAGACTCCAACGGATGCCATGTAGAAGACCCTAAGACAGTGACAACGTCGAAAAGGGTGGACTAGCCTCGCAGGCTGATGAGAGACCGGGAGGTAATGAAGGCCCACGGGAGGTTGAGACTTCCCGGGGTAAAGAAGCTGAAGTAGAGAACATCCCTCCCGCTATCATCGACCCATCCGAGAAGGAGATCAACGCACTTCATGATTCCCAGGACAATCCCGATGTCACTTTTCCGGGATCGGAAGGCGAAGAAGAAGTTCGAGTCATCCCCGGACAAATCCAAAAGACTCACCATGGGTGTTCCAAGCACGAGTAAGTCGATCCCAAGACTACTCGTCAAACCTTTAACTTTGATGATGAGCCACCAATGGAAATCTCATCATCGTCCGATGACGCCATCGATAAGGCCGAGGACCGATCCATGATTGGAAAAATCAGCTTGAGACCAACGAAGGCATTAAGGACAAATGAGGCTCAAAAATCGTGACCAATGAAGTTGTTGAGACAAATTGAGGCTCGGAACCGGGACTACTTCACAACAAAACCCAGGTGAACCAAAGATCCACTAAACAGCTCCTCAAGTGCAGCGAGATCGATTCCCAAAAAGAACTTCACGCGCGCCGCTCATCATCGAATGATCCCGGTTGGCGGCGATGAATCTTTTGTAGAATCTTTCCCGTTTTCACCGGAGATACGAACTCCACGAAGAGTTAGAAAACGAACAAGCACGCTATAACAAACCCGCTCTTGTTCTTCCATCGACACCATTGTTCCGTGATTATGACTTTGATGTTTGTATGGCCATCAAATAATGAAGAATCACCAAAGTTCGAGAAGTGTTCAAGGCACTCTTTCTTTGAGGTTGAACGGATGGAGAGGCATCGAGCCTCTTTGGACATGCGACCGACAACAGAGATGCCACCCTTACAAACGGTGATTTGAGAGGCATCACAGTCGAGGATAAGGGAATGGTGGCAACAAAGAAAAAACAATGCGTGTGGAACAGGTGAGATACTTGAACATTGTTCAACAAGGCTGGGTGTGGAGAGTGAAAATCTTCGATGCAAAACGGTTAAGAGAACACATTGAGCATATGCATGAAGCTCACACTTTGCCGAGATCAAGGCGCTGCGTGAGCAAAATACAAATGATCTACGAGGCGTTTGGAAGAACACATGACAAGAAAATTCAGCCTCCTCATGGCCGAGATGAAGCCGATTTCAGAGAATCCAACGCTACTCGACCAATTCCGTCTTTGCATACAACGCAAAGCAGGACTTGAAGCGTAACTCAACCATCGAAGACTTCGACTTCATGCTTGCCAAAGATTTCCACGGGTTCCTCTATCCTTTGATGATGCCAAAAAGGGGGAAGAGGAATACCTTAAAGCAAAGAAAAATTTGAAGTCAAAAGAAAGGAGCAACAGAGAAGGAACAGTGAGAAGGAAAATCAACGAGGAAATTTTGAAACAAAAGAAAGGAAAATCTGGCCGAGGGGAAGGATCAACAGATGTGACATTAATGATTGCACAAACCCCTCAGCGGGGTCTGTCACACAAATGACATTATAAGCGATAAACTCCCTCATGACTTCGCCACTCCAACACTCTTTGTATCTATCTATGGTCGAGAAGAGAAAAGCAATTGAAGCGGGGATGAAGGAAGTGGAAGGAAGAATGGATGCCAAGGTGATGAACATCTTGAAAGAACATGGAGGCATTCCAAAGAGAGAGACACTTATGCCATCTCGGATGTCGGGACGAGCCACGATCGGTCGATGAATTTAAAACGCTCGAATCGAGGGATACTTCGCAAATATGTCTATGGCTCAAGCTTGGGACTTATCTTGGGAAAAGGGTCTCACATTATGTGAAGAAGGCGACAGTGCCAGAGACTACCGTGATCCTCTGCTGGTCACTCACCAATTGAAAGAAGAAGACCAAGACAAAGATACGCCCGGTAGGTAGGAAGAAGCGATGAGTGGAGGAAGAAGCTTGGACCTAGGCCTCTGCCCAAAAACATTGAATCGTGGATCCGGGGAAAGAAAGGAGGGATCTCTTGGGTGGGCTTGACCAAGTGGCAAATTTGAGAGTGGCTAAAACTAACGCTCGAGTATGCAAAAAGAATAGAAGAAGAAAACAAGAGACAAACTCAGCTATGGCAGGAGAGACAGGAAAGAATAAGAAAAGATGAAGCTGCCAGGAAGGCATATGAGAAGAAAAAGAAGGCAGCTGGCGACGAGAAAAAGAGGAGAAGAGAAGAAGATGCTGATCAAGATGAAAGAAGGAGACAAATGAAGGAGATGAAGTGTTGCTGTCCAACCCTTCGTGTATATTATTATGTAAATACATACAATGTAAGTCTTACGTAATAAAGCTATAAATTCTTTATTTTTGTGAAGACAATTATAACTCGATACACCTTGTAAACAGTTGTGTTAAGTACAAGAATGATATGATCAATAAAAAGATTGATTCTGCGCATACATTCTATGTCAATACACTATCTGTATGTATCTTTGTTATTTGCATCTTTGTATGGTTTAAGTTTTGGCATCATCAAAAAGGGGGAAATTGTTAGGAATTTTATTGTTTAGATTTTGATGAATGCCATGTAAAACTTAGAATAGAAAGTTGGCACCCCAATTCTTGTAAAATGTATTATAACAATTAGAGTGGCCAAGCTAAGTTAAGTCACTACGCCCTAACATGCAAGAAGACAAAGAAGAAAGGAAGACCTTGCTTTGAAACACTAAATATGGCAAAGAAGAGTAGACGGAACTCTATCAAGAAGCGGTGAGATGCGGTGAGTGGAGCATCGATCAAGTCAACTCAAGAAAAGCCAAGTCTCAAGTTGAAGTGACGGAAGAGTCATCCATGATTGGAAGTCGACTCTAAGTCACCTGGGGAAAGCAAGGAAATGCGGTCAAGTCGAGATAAGCGTAAAGAACCACCTTTCTCGGAGTGCTCGATCCCGAAGCGTGCAAAAGAAATGAACTAATGGGAAGCACCACACCGTGTCGAGAACTCGAAAGGTGAAAGAACAATTCATACGAGAAATGACAATTCCAAGAAGCGCAAGCCAACGACGCAAAGTGACTTTCAAAAATAAGCTATCTCTTCAACGGGCAAATTTTTGAAAGTTCACTATAAAAGGCCGAGGAGTTTGTTTGAGAAAATGTATGACACACACGTGAGATATACAAGCACATTAGAAAAAGCGAAATATTCTCAATCCTCAAGTCTACATTACAAGTACATCAATCCAACACTCACCTGTGAAGGAAAGAGAACTTCAATCGGTTGAAGAGGAAAATCGAAAACAAAGGGGTCTACATTCCGGGAAGGATTGTAGAAAGGTTCAAGGTTGAACCAAGTCTTAAGCTTTTGGAGGGCTTCGTGATCAAATCCAAAGAGCTTGAGCAAGTGAGTTGAGTAATGCTAGGCGTGCCTGTGAAGAAAGGCGAGTCGTCACGAGAAAGCCACCGAGTGATCAAGGCGTCTCATCGAGTCCCTAAGGATCAAGTCGGTGTTGTGATCAAGACTTGTATCGGGTTTGTTACCACTCAAACCGATCATTACCTAGTGGATTCCTCCGTTTGGAGAAGAGAGGAGTAGAAGAATTACCCCATCTTGAACCTCTATAAAAATTTCATTGTGTCATTTACATTTCAAAGACTTAAATTCTGCACTTTTAACTACTTATATCTGTGATAAATTTGCTATTCATTTGATAATTTATAAGTACTAAATCAAGCTCTAAAATCTTGCTTAATCAAACTTAAGGGTGTTAAGTCTTCCAATAAAAAACAAAACCACGGTTGAGTCAAATTATAGCCAAATTGAGTTACTCCATCAACGGCTCCCGGTGAAATGCATTGAGAGATTAACTCTACTAAGGGACTAATTCGATTGTCCATCAAGGACACAACTTGTGTAGAAACAACTCGTATATTTAAAAGGACTAAATCGAAAATTGGGTAAGGTTTATTCAACCCCCCTTCTAAACCTTACACTTACACCCGCTTGGGACCTACAACTTTGTCTATCATTCTTTTAACCAAAAAATTATTACCATAAAACATTGTTGTAAAGGCAAAATTAACATACTTTAACTTGTATCTTGGGTCCAAAACAATAGCAACAAACAACAACCAATTAATGTTATCAATGTTTTCCCGATATTTATTGAATTTTTCATTCGGATGGCCATAGAAGTTGTATGGTAATCTCCTTTACTGATCATAGTAGATAAACCCATGTGCACCATTTGAAGTGACATGATGAACCGGAGAATTTTAAAGTCACATGATAGAAAATCTTCAAGAACTTAACAAAGTTCCTGGCATTAATCCAGTCTATCTCAATCGGAGGCCTTATTACCTTATTCCCTCTCACTTTCCTTTTTTTCCCATCACTTTCTTCATCTTGATTCATTTCATAGCAATCAAAATAGTCTACATATTTTTGGTCCTCATCCCCTAATCTATCAAAAGCCTTTCAAACTTCTCAGCGGCCTCAAGCATCATATAAGTTGAATTCCTTCGTGTTTCCACATCTAAACAAACAAGACTCTTAGAATTAATTTTTTCTTTCTCGACATACTTAACTGCATTTCTAACTTGTATTATGACTTCATTTTGCTCTTCTAACCCTTATTTGACGATCAAATTAACTATATGAGCACAACACCTTATATGCATGTAGTCATTATTTAGAATAACATATTTCCACTTGCATTTTTTTTTCAAATGATTGACTGCTCTATCATTAGAGCTAGCATTATCCACTGTAATTGTGAAAACTTTTTCAATATCCCAATGAATCAAGCATTCTTCTATCTGCTTTGCTATTGTTTCCCCTTTATGATTCTCAATAATGCAAAAATTTATAATTCTCATTTCTAACTTCCAATCATCAGATATCCAATGTGCTGAAAGATACATATAGTTTAAATTTTGCATGGAAGTCCAAGTATCGTGGTCAAGCATACTCTTTTTGAGTTTTCAAAATTCTTTTTAATTTCTTTTTCTCTTCATGAAAAACTTTCATCTGATCCCTAGCAATAGTATGCCTAGATGGTACTTCAAACCTTAGATTCATAAGTTGACAAAAAGCTTTAAAACCTTCTCCCTCCACAACTCTAAACGAGAACCCATAAATAATAACCATCTTAGCAAGACCTACTCTGAGTTCTTTCACATTTAGTGCCTTTCCTTTAAGTGTAAAATTTTCACTCATACTTTTATAATCATGCATAGTTTTTTGTGACTTATCCAATTTATATGGATATTTTTTGCATGAAGACTCTAAATGTGCCCACAGACTTGTAGTCTCATTCAATTTTGGATGATCAGCATAACTTGTGCCACGATAGTTACATGCAGCCCTAGGGGGATTACTACCTTCCGATCTAGTAAAATGACATCATATTTTAGATATAGTCTTTGGACATTCTTTCTTGAGTATATCAACTGCTATAGCTTTTTTTTCTTTTCTTGGGTTGTCTCTCTCGGATTGTTTTCCATTCTCTTCATGCAAAATATTCATTCATTTGGATTTTTCAACAGTAACATCACCTGATTCATCATTGTGAGCTTGTTCTTGTATTGTATTTGGAGCTACAGATTCCATTACATTTTCCACGGTAGAAACTTTTCCAGAAGCAGATGTTTTCTTTGTTCAACATGAAACATAGAAAATAAAAGAATATAAATTATTACTAAATCAAACCATATGAGAAAACACAATATGAAAATGAAATATATTTCGAATATAAAATTAAAACTTACAGTTTCTTTACTCATATTTTGTCAAGCACTCTGCATAATCAATATTAACTAATCTGATGGAAATCGTTTTCAACCAATATCAAGCCCTCTTCAGTAGAATACCAAGATTAGAAGCAAAGGCTGAAAAAAGTTTTTTATGTTGCGTGAAGAAAGAAAGTCGGTGAATGATGGAAGCCCACTTCAATCAAGACCCGTATAGAATTATGTATATATCATTTTTACGCAAATGTAGTAGAAAAACGAAGAAGCGCGCGGTTGGAACTTAAACGGGATTTAGGGTTAAAGTTTTGGACTCTTAAAAATATCAAGAGGGTGAATTGACTAATATACCCCAAGGTAAATATACATTGAATATAAGCTCTAATAGCGGTGCGGTTTGGTGCGGATATAACTTAAAACCACAATTGCACTTTTCCCAACGGTGCAGTTTGATGAAGATTTTTAAATCGCGGTTTATTTAATAAATGGCTGATAACGGTGCATTGCAATTTGGTGCGGTCAGTTTGAGCGGTTTTTATTTTTTTTATCACCCCTACATAGAATAGTTGCAAAACCTTGAATTGGGTTGGATTATATAATAAAATCTAGTCCAATCATATAATCGAAGCCCAAACTAAAGAGATTGACCAGCATATTGTCACATTGGGAAGTGTATTCATATATAATAAGACTAACGTCGAGTTTACATTGTTTGTCAAGACAATTATGGGTAACATTTTTGCAATAAGCATATATGAGTTTTTGGTAAATAATTGCTAGAAGAATTTACCCTTTTGTCCCATAAGATTTTTCACTATTGTTATTAAAAGAAACAAAGGAGAGTTAATGATACAGCTCCGTTTATTTCTTTCAGCCAGCCACATAAAAAGGAAACAAAGCCCAATGAAGAGAATGTGAATTTAAAGACCAAAAGAGTCTCCAAGGACCAAGACACCTGGATGGTTGAAGGATTACCAACACCAAATAGTCAAGTCCTAAAAGGGTTCTTTTGGAAGAATATTTTCTGTTATTCCATTTAATTGGATTTTTTGTTTTGCTGAGTTGTTAAATTTTTTAGATGGTTAGTGACAGAGGTATGAGGGAATGATTACAAATAGCAATGTAAGGGAATCTTCCAAGAAATCAGTGAATGAATTTTGCAAAACTTCTCTTCTTCTCTCTACACTCTGTTTCCCCTCTTTTCTCCCTAATTCTATTCTTCTAAGGAGTCATCCTCCACTCGAAGTGAGGAAAATTCTTAATGTAACATTGGTGCTTTCATTTCAATGGAATCTGCCGATCAAATCCAACTGTTGATGGACGCCCAGACCGATGCCATCAACTTTAAGTTGCAGCAGCTTTTGGTTACCGTGGATTCCAACATAGCAGCAATCCGGGCTGAAATCAACAACCTTTTGCCGTCTTGGGATGCGCCATCATCTTCTTCCTTCAGGACATTTTGATTCATTGTCTCATCGTTCCATGAAACTGGACGTTTCACATTTTGTTGGGTCTGAGCCATTGGATTGGTTGTTTTGGATTGAATCGTTCTTTGCTTTTCATGGGACCTTGGAGGATGCTCATCTGGAAATCGCATCGTTCCATTTGGAGGGCTTCACGGCTGCTGGTTTCGATGGGCGTAGAATAATGGGTCATTCCCACGTGGTCGGTGTTTGTTGCCGCGTCAAACATCGGTTTGGGCCAACCATTTACGCGGACTATGAGGGCGAGTTATCAAGCTCACTCCGGACCGTGCGATCGGGGATTATGAAGCTCAATTTGAATCCCTTCTCAATAAGGTCAGCGGTATTTGAAACACTCATTAAACGGTCTTAAGTCTAACATTCGCGAGATTGTTCAATTTCACCGATTGATGACCTTGATAAAGACCTTTGCCATGGCCCGGTTTATAAAGCTCATTAGGAGGAAGGCAAATGGGTGGGCCGCGACCACGATTTTGTGGGCACTTTTACGTACATGGGTGGATCCCTTTCTTCCAACTTGGGCCTTCCTTTTTATTGGCCCAAATCGGTCCTCGCGTCCATTTGGGCTAAACACATTGGGAAATAATTTGTATAGATTTTGATGATGCACGTATAACTTATTTCGGAAAGTTGGCACCTCATTTTCTATTGTAATTCAACTATATAATAGATAGGATCTATAAAGCAGTATTGAAGCTTGACCAAGTTGAAGATCGCAAAAAGTTGGTCAAGGACGCATTGAAGAATTAGCTGAGTTGCATCCGAGTGTCGAAAGAGATTCATCCAAGTACTATAAAGCTGTGTTTGTCGGAGACTAACAGCCGAGCCATCCCAGTAAGTATGGAGAAGACTTAATAAAGGGTAAAAACAAAGACAAAAGGACTCAAAGAAAGTCAAGTAATTTGAAAACTTCAAAATTCTAGCGGTGAAACTCGGATCGGTGGATGCCGATTCTCACTGAATATCACTAATGAGCTTTCGGCTGGGAAAGGAATATACACAAAAGAAAATGTGTATGAATATTCTAAGGTCGCTCCCAACTGTGGGAAATGAAAGTGATGGCCCTTAGGCATTCAATGGACTTGACAAGAACCTCCAACCATGAGTTATTCTCGGACTTAAAAGCCTATGAATTTGAGCTCGAAAAGAAAAAGCAAGAAGAGATAGTTGTACCCAAGACAATCGCTCTATTGGGTCGGATAATCAAAGAAAACTAAATCAAATGACATCATTGATCAAGAGAAAATAGCCGCGATGGTTAAAAGATTCAACAAGTTCTTCAATAAGAACTACAAAAGGAACAAGGTGAAACCTCAAGAAGACACTCAACCCTTTCCAAGAGCAAGGAAGAAATAACCCCAAAGAGAGTCAATACCGAAAAGGCTTCGAGAACCTATCTTTGAAACTACAGACAACTAGGACATTTTGTTGTTGGATCGTTCCTATCCACCGATCAACAAATACGAGACATGAGGAAGAAAGAAAAGTCGTAAGGGAAAGAAGACAAGAGAGAAAAAAGCCATGATGGTCTGCTGAGCACGACACATCTAAGTGCAAAGAGATAGGCTTTGAGTTAGACATCGGTGAAGCCGATTATTCCTCTAACACGTAAGAAGAGGCATTGATATGTCTCATGGCAAAAGAACAGGAAGATGAGGTAAATTCTAACTCATTTGGCTCACATTCCGATGATAGTGATAGTGACACTCACACTTCAACACCCACATATCTTTGTGATTCATTATACAAAATGATGAAAGACTTTGAGCACATAAAGCCCTCGCACACACTTTTAAATGAGAAAAACAACCAACTCAAAGGCCAAAACTCACAGCTGAAGAGCTAAGTGCTCTTAGTCACATAGCTGATGAGAATAAAGAGCTGAAAGCTGAGATAGCTAAGGTCAAAGTAGACTTAGCTGAAAGAACAAAAAGGGAAAATGAATTGAAAGATATGATTGCATCACTCAGCAAGTCATCCAAAATATTGGATGAATTGATGATGATACATAAAGAGATTGGAGATAAGGCAGGCTTAGGATTTAATTTCTTTGTCAATGCTCAAACTCCTAGAGTGATTTTGGAAAAAGGATCCTCGGGAAATGGGAGTCCAAAAGCCAAAAGCACCATATGTTGCACCCACTTACAATCACAAGCACACACATGCTGGCCTAGGTTACAAAGGGAAAGGTAAAAAGGCCACTGAGTTTGCTGAAAGGACAGCTGAAACGAAATTCAGAAGAGTCCATTAGCAGAACCCAAACAGAAAATATTCTATGAAGTCAAAATAGAACTACCATATGAAGGGAATGGTAGAAACAATCTTAGTCAGGCTGATTGGAATAATCAAGTGCAATATCAGCCAAGTCCTATCGGATACAAGCCCAAGTGGCAAAGACCTCAGACTCAATATAGGTCATTCCCAAGGCAAAGAAATCAATATTAGCACACTTATGCATCCAAGCACACAATATGTACCAAAATTTCTATATTATCCAAAGAAAGCAAATGCACCAAAGACACTCACAGGCATACGAGACAAAATAGACAGTTGTATGTTCCTAAAGCTCGTAAGCAATTTTCTAAGATTCATTATGATTATGGAACTGATGAGTGGTAAGCCCTAGAGTCGGTATTTTGGCTATAGGTTGGTTGGATCACCTTATAGTGATAACCCCTCGGGACCAAGACAAGTTTGGGTACCTAAAAACTCGATTTCCTTGATTACGAGTTCAAGGAATAGCTGAGTGCCAAGGAACTTGGTACATGGATAGTGGCAATTCCGGACACATAATCGGAATAAGACGAATTTATCCAACTTCAAGGAATCAATGGGAGAAAAAGTCATATTTGGACGAAATGAAGCTCTAGGGTGATGAGAGGCATTGGATCCATAAAGAAAAATGGATTGGAAATCACAGGATGTAGCCTATGATGAAGGGCTAAATTTCAATCTACGAGAATCAACCAACTCTGTGATAAAGACTACAATGTAGATTCAATATAGGTGTCTACCAAATTAAGGATGATGAATTAAATGAAGTTGTGCTATATGGAACAAGAAAGAAAATATGTGCGTGGTGGATTGGTCTCTTTGCTACACAAGTACATGCCTATTAGCAATGAGCATAGCCGAGTCAAGTTGGCATGGGCACAAGAAGAAGCCGAGTCACCTGAATTTTAAGACAATCAACAAGCTTGCAATGAGTCATCTTATGGAAGGATTACTAGACTCGAGTGTACAAGAAGGAAAGCATCTGTCTTCATTCAAGGATAAGGCCAAGTCCTTCTTCAACAAGGATCTTGCATTTATTGCATATGGATTTGTTTGGTCCTGTTGAACCAGATAGTATTAGTGGAAAGAAATACACATGAACCATCTTTATGTATAAAAAAGATGGAAACTTTGTAGAAGCTTCCACAGCTTATGAGGAGAGTTCAAATGAGAAGAGCCAAACCATTATAAAGATAATGTCTGACAGAGGAAATGAATTTATCAATGGGATTATAACTCAGTATTGCACAGAGAATAGTATTGGTCATGAGTTATCATCTGCAAGAACTCCACAACAGAATGGAGTAGCTAAAAGAAGAAAGCAGAACCCTCAAGAAAGGCTTCGCAGGACCATGTTAGGCGAAAGTCGGATTGCCTAAGAGATTTTGGGCTGAAGCCATGTTAACTTGTTTCGTTTCTAAAATTAAGCCAAATGATGTATCATAAGCATTGGATGACACTCATTGGATTCTAGCTATGTAGGAAGAGTTTGAATAAGTTTGAAAGAAATAAAGTTTGGAAATTGATTCAAAACCTACCCACCAAAATGTTATTGGTACTAAGTGGGTATTCAAAAACAAGATGAATGAGAAAGGATCTGTTGTGAGAAACAAAGTAAGGTTGGTAGCCAAAGAGTATTGCCAAGAAGAAAGAATAGATTTTGATGAAACCTTTGCTCATGTTTCACGATTGGAAGCAATAAGGATGTTTCTTGCTTATGAAGCACACAAGAACTTCACGATCTATCAAATGGATGTGAAGAGTGCATTTTTAATGGACTTTTAGAAGAAGAAGTCTATGAGGAACAACCTCCATGTTTTGAGCAGAAAACTATTGGAGACAAAGTCTACAAGCTCAAGAAAGCATTGTATGGTTTGAAGAAAGCACCAAGAGCATGTTATGGCACATTGTCTCAATTCCTTATAGATAATGGATTCACCGAAGGAAAATTTGATAGAACACTCTTCAGAGTTCGAGATGGAGAGAGTATACTGCTTGTTCAAATTTATGTAGATGATATCATCTTTGGATCCACAAACAAAGAGCTGTGTGATAAATTCTCAAACCTTATGCAAGGGAAATTTGATATGAGCATGATGGGAGAGCTGACTTTCTTACTAGGTCTTCCAGTCAAATAAATGAAGGATGAAACCTTCATAAGTCAAATCAAATATACCAGAGATTTAATAAAGAAATTTGTTACTGAAAGAGAAGTCATCTATGAAGATTCCCATGAATACTTATGTGATGATGGATATGCGAAGGAAAATCGATTGATCAAACAAGATATCTGAGCGATAGTTGGATCATTGCTCTACTTGACCGCCAATGCACTGCATCACCTTTGCTATTGGTGTATGTCTAGATTTGATCTGCTCAAAGAAAAGTCATATGATCGCAAATAAGAGAATCTGAGATATTTGAAGGGAAGCTAAGAAGTTGATGAAAAAAGTACATTTGGTACTGGCAAATGCAAGTTGACAATTTACATATGATTGGATATAAATCTTTGCCGTATTTAATGTGATGTAATTAGTGCCTTTTGAAAGACTTGATCTCGGCCGTTGATCAACTTTCAAACTTTTGGAATTCTAAAACCGTCTCAAGTCACATATATAGAGGAATTTTATTTTCTCTCTCTTCATTTTCGCTCTCAAGCATTCAAAATATTTACAGAAACTCTCTCTGCACACCAAACCATAGTTCTTCGTTAATACTCTTAGAAATTCGAAATGGCCCCAAAACAAGCTTTGCTGGACTTTGGAAAATTTCTGAGAAGATCCATACCTGCGTTGGTGGATTTCGATGGCCTTGTCAAGCAATCCATGGACAAGGAGTTGGCTGAGAAGATCACTCGTCACCTTGAGAAGTCTGGGCTGACAAGATTTCTCACTATGGAGATGACTCAAACCTTCCAAGAGGAGGTTGCTATGTTCTATGTGAACGTGATTGTTCACGATGATGGGATCCATTCTTCTGTGAATGGACATGAGAGTAAGTTAGGCTGCCGAGTTGGAGAAACACCTACACCTTCGATCCAACGGACTCAAAAAACTAACTGGCAAAGAGTTCTATCTGGTAAAGCCTTGGAAGGAGATTGCTAAGCCAGAGTTTGCTGGCAAAGTCAACTATTCTGCCATGAAGAAAGTCATCAAGGATGACTACCACATGATGATGGATGTGGTGGCCAAGTGCGTCGATATGAAATTTTGGTCATTCAATCAGCTGTCCCAAACTAAGCTAATTGTCATGGCTACAATAATGGAGGAAGTTGAGGTGAACTGAAGTGAGTTCATCATTGAGAAGTTGTGCCTGATTATCCATAACGCAAAGGTGGCTGAAGGGGAGCTTGTGCACTCCCTCGGTTATGGCCTGATCTTAGGCTATTTGATGGAGAAGAAAAGTGTACCCCTTCCCAAGGGAAAACCTTTCCATGCTAACAAAAGGATGTTCAAGGCCAACCTCTCAGCTGCTTAGAAGAGGGATCATGCTAAGAAGACTACCACTTCTGAGGGGGAATCAGTTGATCACGTCCCCAAAGACACAACTGCCTCTATTCCATCTCCCTCTCCTAAACCTACTCCTGTCACTCCCACAGTGATAAAGAAGAGAAGGACAACTGCTTCTTGTAATCCAGAGCTTGAGACCTATAAGGATGCCAATATAGAAGACCCTAATGCAGCTGAGTCTGCAAAAGAGAATGTAGAAGGCCTTTCATCGGTTGAGACTATTGCGAAGGTAGCTGAAGACCCTAAGGAGGTTGAGACTTCCAGGGGAATTGTACAGGAAAGTGTGAAAACACGTGAGGCCCTTCCCAAAATGGCATAATCTGAGCCAACTGATCTTGAAGTGATAGACGCATTGCATGACTCAGATGATGAAGCCCTGGATTTTATTGACTCTGAAAATGAGACTGAGTCCGATCCAGAGAAAAGAGAAATAGAGGCCAGGATGAAAGAGGCTCGTGCCCAAATTGCCTCTTCAAAGTTCATTTTGGTTGATGGCTCACCCCCTATGGTGCCATCACCAGCCCGTGATGTTGCTTTGACGACTGAGTCTTAGACACCTCAAAAGGATGAAAATACTGGAGCCAATAAATTTGTTAAGACATCTGAGGCCTAGTCAGCTCAACAGGCTTCCACAACATGATCTGTCGATGAAGCTCAAACAACCGAGATACAAAGAGCTAATAGCCGGGAACCGAGAGAAGTGATCACGAAGGTGAAGTGGGACTTCTTCAATACCTATGCTTTGTATGTATCAGATTTTCCATACGTCGATGAAGTTCCCATCGGCTAAGCTATCTTTGTGGAGGAAGTCGCGCTAATCTGACATTAGTCCAAAGAAACTTCCAAGCCGCAGATGACATGAGAGTTGTTCCTTTTGGTTACGATTTTGAATACCTTCTTCCCGAGGATTCATCACTCCGGGACTTTAGAAAAGCCTTCGTAGCTATGTGCACTAAACTGGAGGTTGTGGAACGTGGATTCGCCGCTCTCAACCAGGGATAGACAACCATGACACTATGATTTTTGGAGATATTCGAGGAGTTGTGTCGCGGATAAGGGAATGGATTACACAGACGAAAGCTTTCGCAGGTAGAGAGTTGGCTACTTCAGGTCATGTTTCTCAAAACTTGTGATCTGATGTGGCGGACAAGCTCAATTTCCGCAGAGGCAACGTGACAACATTGACAGGCTGGAAAGAACGCATATGACAGATATGGAGCTGCTCAAACTTCAATTCAAAAAGGATATGCAATATATAGAAAGTACTCTGCAAGTTGAAATTCTTGATATGAAGGCAGAGCTACATACTCTACATACCGAGCAATGCACATCAGACTCCATCACTCATCAAAAACTCGACTCCCTTCTTCAGTTGACTCCATCTCTCTCTGGTTAAAAGTGATGATGCCAAAAAGAGGGAAAGTAGTAATGGGAAAGAATCAGTGAAGAAGACCCCTCCCTTGATTTGTTTTTCAAATATAAAAAAGGCTCATCTACCAGTTTACTCTCTCAGCTGCCGCAGGAATTGTCAGCTGAAGAAAAAGCTGACTTAGCACTCCAAAAATCTCGAGTTGAAATAGAAGAGCTTGAGAGAAGGCAGCATGTCAGTATTGAAAGCTTGAAAGCCCAGTTCCATGGTCCGCCAGCAGGATTGCTCCAGGACTCAACTGAAAAATCCACTCCCCCAGCTGACTTAGTGGAAAGATCACTTGAGGAGTTTGTGACTCTCAAGTTTGAAGGATATTTTGAGGGGATGGGTTTAGAAAAAGCTTGGGAATTGTACTGGGAGAAAGGGCTTGCAGTTGTTGACTTAGCCAAGAAGCAGCAGACTCACTCATCAAAGAGTCAGCAGACATCAAGGGCTCAACCCAGTCATCAAACTCCCAAGAGAGCTGACCCTGCTAGGGGAAGAGGACGAGACACAAGGTCTGGTGGAAGAGGTAGAGGTTCTCCACCAAGAAGACCTAAGAAAGTTATGTACTTCGATCCACATAAAAAGTATCGGCTGTACTGGATGGGCTTCAGAGAGCTTGAGAAGAGAGAGTCTGCCAGGTGAAGAGATGAACATGCACGCAAGTACGAAGAAGATAATGGAGGCAAGATAGAGAATATCAAGAGAGATTGAGAGAAGATGAGAAGCAAAAAATAAACTATGAAAGGAGAAAAAGGAAGGACGCTGAGGAGGAGAGGAGAAAGGATGAAGAAGAAGAAGAAAGAATGAGGCAAAGAAATAGAGAGGCAATGAAGACAGGTTGTGAACAATTTTGTTGTATTTTTACACGTTTATATATACACAAAAATACTGTAAGTATATGTAAAGTGCAGAATGATATTCAATAAAATGATAAATTCTTACACTAATTCTATTTGAGCACTTTTTACATTGTATTTTTATTTTAAGGTTTGGCATCATCAAAAAGGGGGAAATTATTGGGAAACTATTTGTATAGATTTTGATGATGCATGTAAAACATAGATTAGCAAGTTGGCACCCCATTTATGTGGTAATTCAACTATGTAAAAGATAGGATTTATAAGTGAGTATCGGGCGACAAGTTGAAGATCGCATAAGTTAACTGAAGGACGCAGTGAAGAATGAGTTGAGTTGCACCTGAGTGTCGAAGAAGAGATTCAGTCAAGTGCTAAAAAGCTGTGTTTGTGAGTAGACTAACAACTGAGTCGTTCCCAGAAATATGGAAAAGACTTAATAAAGAGGTAAAGCAGCAAAAAGACTCGAAGAAAGCTGAAGACGTCTGTTGGAATGAAAAGTCAAGAAATTACCCAAAGTGGAAAGAGGACAGAGTGCAACCTTAAAGCTGTCTTGCTGAAAGAGTGCAAGAGGCTGGGAACAAATGAGAAGTTCGCAGAAAGTTGCAGTGTTTGTAATCTACAGGCACTAAATTAAGGTTGAAACATCATTTGCCGCACAACAAGGTAAGCCAACGATCAAGAAGTGAAGTTTGAAAAGTGTCTATCTCTTCAACGGACTCATTTCAAACTATCACTATAAAAGGCCGAGGAACTTATGTGAGAGTGCACGAATGACACAAGTTAAAATCTAAGCAAAGCAAGCAAGCAAAAATACTCTCAAGAAATGCATTTCTAATCCTCAAAGCCTACATTCAAGTCAATCTATCCAATACACTCGGTGAAGGAAGAAAAGCTTCAACGAGTTGAAGATGAAATTTGTTATAAAGAACAAAGGGGTTTGCACATCCAAGAGTTGAAGGAAGTGCGGTGAGGTTCAAGTTAAAACCAGCTTTGAATCCGCTTGGAGGGTTTCGTGATCAATTTCAAGGGTTTGAACTAGTCAAGTAGTGAGACAACTGTCTTGCGAAGAAGCCGAGTCCCGGAATAGAGCCAACTTGTGTGATCCGGACATACTCGAATCTGTTGTATCCATCTTGTAACAATATTACACTAGTGGATTACCTATAGGAGTTGGAGAATAGTGGAGTAGAGGAATTACCCCATCCTCGAACCAAAGATAAATTCTTTGTGTCTTTTATTTTTCAACACTTTACTTAATGCACATTTTATTCTCACTGATTGATATATTTGCCAAACTCAACGATAATAACTTAACCAAAACAAGCATTGTAAAATATATTTAACAAAAAGGGTGTAATATTTCCATTTGTTAAAAACCAAGTAAGTCAATTTTTAAAGAGCTCACTTCACTCACATGAGTTACTCTATCAACAACTCGCCGAGTCCGTGCTGAGTGGTTAAATCTCCTGTTGAGGTTGAACTAAGTTGTCTTAAAAGGACTAAGTCGCTACTTGTGTAAGAACTCGACTTAAAGATAAAAATCAAAAATTGGTAAGTCTATTCAATCCCCCTTCTCGACTAAACACAAACACCCCCTGGAACCTACAAAACCTAATGTTAACCCTACACCTTCCACGTTTTGTGCGCCACTCTTCCGGCTTCCATCAAAACAACCACGACTCTTCCAACACCACCTTTATCTATTCGCCGCCTTACTTGGGCCGAGCTCAAGAAAAATGAGACCGTGGACTTTGTTATAATTATGCGGACGACAAATTCAAAGCCAACTCACCACCGTAAGAGTAAGTTTTTGCTACTTCTTGATGATTCCGATGAGTCGACCGAGAGCCCATGGAGTCCGGAGATGGGCGGCTTAAGGAGATTGTCGGTGATGTTTCGAGTATTCATGCATTCTCTTGTCACTTACCCAACGCCTTCTCTTGTCACTTACCCAACACTTTCTCTTGTCACTTACCCACCGCTTTTGCGCGTTCTCGGCATTTATGGTTCTCAGCAGTTCTCTGCCTAGATATATAGTGCGCGCACCCACAATTTCATCAAGCCGACTTTGGCGAATGACTTGGTCTCCCGTCGACCTATCTCATGTTTCGGTGTCTACGGGTAGTTGTGCCTCTCTTCGTGTCAAGCCTCGTGTCCTCGCCAACACTTTTGAGATTCAAGGGTTGTCGTCACGGTCAACCTCTTTCATGCTTATGCGATCGACGATCCCAACATTGTTCTAGGTTTTTCGTGGTTCCGCAATACTGGGGCGTGTATCCCATGATTATTTGGTGTTGATGCAAATTCGTTTGGAAAGGGAACCTGTCACTTTGGTTTAGATCACAAATCCTTCACCGGGGCCTTATTTCCTTCCACCATTATAGCGATTGTCGCCAATGATACTTTTTGAAGTTTTTCACCCTAGTTCGTTGCCCTCCTCTGACGATATTTCGCACTTTCGACGATTTCACACTTCCCCCGGATATTCCTAACTCCTGTCTATTGTCCTTCTATCTTATCATCAAATTTTTGAAATGCCCACAGCCTCCCTTCTCACCGTGCTATTGATCACCGTATACATCTTGAGCCTAACACCAAACCAAGAAATGTTCGCCCTATGAAATCGAAAGATTGTTCGGCGATATGCTAACTTAGGGTATAATTAAACCCAACCATAGTCATTTTTCCTCGTTCTTCTCGTGCGTAAGTCTAATGGCTTCGAATTTTTGTGTGGATTATCACGCATTGAATGTGGTCACCGTGAAGGATAAGTTCCCATTCCAACAATCAATCGCCTTTTGATGAATTATGCGATGCCACCATTTTTTCAAATTGGATTTATGGGTTGGGTACCATCAAATTAGGATGCATGATCACAATATTCATAAAACAACGTTCCACACTCCTCAAGGCCATTTTGAGTTTCTCATTATGCCGTTTGACTAACAAATGTGCCATCCATATTCCAAGCTACCATGAACCGCTATTTTCACCTTTTCTTTGCGGTTTGTCATTATTTTTTTTTATGACTTTTGATTTATAGCAAATCTTTAGTTGATCATGTTGCTCATTTAGATGTGGTATTACACTGCCTAGCTTCTCACGAGTTTTATGTCAAGCTTTTCAAGTGCTTTTCTATCAAGAGTCGATCCATCCTACTTGGGGCATATTGTATCTTCTTCTACGGTTCATGTGGACCCCGCCAAAATTGAAGCTATGCAAAATTGGCCGGTTCCCCCAGGATATCAAAAAGTTACGTGGGTTTTTAGGTATCATGGTTTACTACCCTCGCTTTATTGTGGGTTATGCCCGCATTGCGCCACCTTGATGGATTTATTGCGCCGAGACTCTTTTACTGGACGACCGCCACCACCTTGGCCTTTGTGGAACTCAAACAGCAATGACGGAGGCTCAGTACTGGCTCACCGTATTTCGCTAGGAGTTTATCATTGAAACAAATGCATCTAACGTGGGCATTAGGACTGCCCTTATGCAAAACGGACACCCAATCACCTATTTCACAAAAAGCTCGAACCTCACCTTCGAGCTTCCTCGGTGTATGTTAAAGAATTGTATGCAATCACGGAGACCATCCAGAAATGGCGCCAATATTTGTTGGGCCATGCATTTGTGGTTCGCACCAATCACCACAGGATAAAGGAGCTTCTAGCAAATTATTCTAACGTCGGACCAAAGAAGATTAAGTTCGCAAATTACTTGGTTTTCGATTTGAATTGAATATAAACCAAGTTGGGATAACATTGCGATGATGTTTGTATCGTGAATTTCGGAGACGGACACTCTTTCGCACGCGACTATAGCATCTTTTTCCACTCTAGTTTATGGGCTTACCTCCGATATCTTAGCCCAAATCCCGGCGAAAATTCTTGAGCCTTTTTGTTGCAACTCCATGACATTTCTTCAGGGTGATCTTCCTTCGTCTTTTCTCGGTTAATAGGGGGGTTGTTGATGCGTTGGGGGAATTTTGTGCTCATCCGTCTTCCACTCTTTGCTTTGTTATTGAAAGAATTTCATAATACCACCATGTGGTGGTCATGTCGATCAAACGCACTTTCGTCATTTGATAGCTAATTATTTTGTACGCATGCACAAATCAAGAGAAGATTATGTGGATCAATGTTTACTATGTCAACAAGTAAAGTATTTAGCTCAAGTTCCAAATGGGCCTCCTCCAACCTTTACTTATTACGAGAGGGTTTGGGAGGATACTGATAGACTTCATCACCGGGTTACCGCTTTCTAAAGGGACTATAATTATCATGGTTTTAGTGGATTGCCTATCGAAGTCGGCTCATTTTGGAGCACTTCCTACGAATTTTACTACCAACAAGGTGGGCTCTTTTGTGGAATTGGTTGTAAAACTTCACGATTTTCCTCGAACCATTATCTCTCGATCGTGATTCTACTTTCTTGAGTGCCTTTTGGCATCATCTTTTAAGCTTAGTGCAACTTAGTTATCCATGAATTCCGCTAACCATCCTCAAATGTATGGCCGGATGGAAATTTTAAATCGAACATTAGAACATTATTTACGGGCTTTTATATAGAATGCCCTCAAACTAGTCATTTGTGTTGGGCGAATTTCACCGTAATACTAGCTCTCATAGTGGCCTCGAATATGAGTACCTTACGACTCGGGATTAACGCTTTTGCACTCTTCATGCAAATCTATTAGCCGCTCAAAATAGAATGACTTTAAAGGCAAAATGCTCATTGCCGGAGTTGTCGCTTTGAGGTGGTTGATTTGGTTTTAGTTCATCCGCAACCTTATATCCGTTATCGGTCACACAATGGTGTCATCACAAATTATCTAAATGTTATTATGGACCATTTCAGGCACTTAGTCGTGTGGGGCATGTAGCATATAAGTTGGACTTACCATCATCGAGACAGATTCATCCTATTTTCCATATTTTGGTCCTTAAGCCATTTTCAAGAACGAATATCACACAAGCACGAGACCTTCATTCCAATAGTTTGGATAATCGCTTTTGATTATCCATTAGCAATTTGTGCGAACCCATTGTATTCTAATTCAAGGTGTACCGGAAGAAGCAAGTCTTAGTCCAATGTCATAGTACCATTCCCCGATGAAGCTACTTTAAATGTTTGATGATTTTTGCAAGACATACCACGACCTTCACCTTGAGGACAAGGTGAGTTTTGACGGAGAAAGAAATGATACGAACCCATTTATTTCTTTGGGCCACCACAAAAGGAGGAAACAAAGCCCAATGAAGAGAATGAGAACTTAAAGCCCAAAAGAGCCTCCAAGATACCTGGATGGTTCAAGGATTACCAACACCAAATAGTCAAGTCCTAAAAGGGTTCTTTTGGAAGAATATTTTCTCGTTATTCCATTTAATTAGATTTTTCTGCTTTTGTTGAGTTGTTAAATTTGTTAGATGGTTAGTGGAGGTATGAGGGAATGATTACAAATAGCAATATAAGGGAATCTTCGGGAAATCGGTGAATGAATTTCGAATTTTTCTTTTTCTCTCTACACTGTTATTCCTCTTTTCTCCCCACCTGTTTCTTCTAAGGAGTCATCCTCCACTCGAAGTGAGGAAAATTCTTAGTGTAATTTAATGATATGATTAACATTAATTTAGATGGGTAATTAAAAAAGTAATCATGAATTAATTATAAGAATTATTCACGAGATTTAACTTCATTATGCTACCCTCCTCAAATTTTAAATATTTCTCAAAGAGGTGCAATTTGTAAAATAGACAAATTTCAATTTTCAAGTGATATTTGTACTTAACAAACTTAGATGAGTATTCTTATAAATGGTTCAAATTCTAAAGATATTCCTTGTAATTTTTTGGCTAAAATATTGAATTTATGTTAGGATTTCTGGAAAAAAATAAAAAATTTAAGATTAAATTGACTAAAATACCATGTCTTCAGTTCATATTATTTCAATTGTTATCAAATAAGCACATATAATGAGTATATAAGATATACGTAAAAAAGCTCGAAATTTCGTTGATTTTTGAATGAATTACAAAATAGTAGGAAGATCCTATTTATAGTTTTCAAATGCTTCTGGTCGCACAGATGCTGACACAATAGAAGTAGTTGTAAATAAATTTAACTGATGAAATAGATTATTACACAACTACTACAAAAGCTGATGCAAGGCAAAAACTATTGAAACAGATTGTTGTAGAGCCGCAACATAAATTACTGCAAACCATAAGCTGTTGGAGCAAACTGATGAATATCCACAATTGATATGTGTCATAATACTCCCCTCGATATTTACTAAATAATATGCTTCATCAAAACCTTTAAGCCGAAAAAGTTACATAAATAAAATTCAAACCATATGGATAAGTTGCCTCGAAGAACATTAAGTTGGAAAACCCAATGGGATAAAAACCGGACATAAGAGAAAAGAAGTATAACACATAGTGTATGACTTTTCTTCCCTTCAAATAAAGAATATAAGTCGTTGAATTAAACTATTAATCTTGCCTCATATTTACTCTTCTCATCACAATGTCTTATACCAATTTCTCTAACATGGATGTCATCAAGCATTTTATAAATAGATCGGCAAGATTGTGATATGAGTGAATATGCTGAACATTTATCTCACAATTCTTTTGGGGCTCATGTGTATAGAAAATTTTTGGTGAAATATGTTTGGTCATATCACCTTTATATATCCATCTTTTAACTTGCGTTATGTATAATGCTTTATCCTCATAAATGATATTGGAAGTGTCTGCAACTAGTCTCAATTTGCAAGAACTTCGTATATGGTATATAACCGATCTTAAGCAGATACACTCATTACCAACTTGATAAAGAATACTTATCTAAGATTGGTCGGAGGATGTAGACACAAAAGTTTGTTTAATAGATATCCATGAAATGGTTGTGCCGTTATAACAAAATAAGTAACTTATTTATGAGCGAGCTTTGTGCGGATCGATCTATAATACCTCACATCAAAGATATCCGAATAACCCCGAGTTAGTTTGTTCATTTAATAGAATAAGCTTAAATCCACATCAATGGAAAATGTGTTTGACTCTATTTGACTAGAATAAGCCTAAATCCAATGGGATAACAAAAATATGTTTGACTTTATTCCAATCTCTCTAGGTTGGCTCGTAATTGTATCTTTATGCAAGTAGATTTATTGAAAAATAATATCGTATCTAGTGCATTGTGCTAAATACATCAATGCTCCAATAATATTTAGATAAAGTACATTAGGACCCAATATCTACTTATCGGGTTATTTTGGTCGTAAAGGATATTTCTCAGACCCAAATTGCGTACAACCATCAGGGTGCTTAAAGAATGAGATTTGTGTATATTGAATCGCTTGAGCAACCTCTTGGTATAAGCAGATTGATGGACAAGTATTCCATGATCTTTATGATATACTTCAAGACCAAAAGAGAGTTTTGTTATTCCAAGATCTTTAAACTCAAACTCTTTCTTTAGATATTCAATATCATTGGCCAATTCTTTGAGAGTACCACAAATTCATGTCATTGACATAATAGCAAGTATAACAAATTTGGTATCCAATCTTTTGATATAAATACATGGACGAATAAAGTCATTTTTGTAACCTTTCGTGACAAGGGACTCACTCAACTGCGATACTACATGCGGATTACTTTAATCCATACAACGATCTCTCGTAATTTGATCGGTATAGTTCGTGATGTTGTTTGACCTTGACATTTTAAATCCATATGGGATTTTCATATAAATATTTGAATCAAGTGAACCATATAAATAAGTCATTACTCGCCTAATAGACGATTTACGTACTCTCACGAACAACCATATCTATAAGAAAACGAAAAATGATTGCATCTATTATATATGAATATATTTTGTCATAATCAATATCGGACTTTGAGATAATCCTTGGGCTACAAAAATCGGGCTTTATACCTCACGCCATCATTTTTCTCATTTCTCTTCCGAACAAATACCTACTTATATCCAACGGGCTTTATAGTTGTTAGTTTTTAGTCCATTTTGTTTTATTCTTGAGTGATGTTTGAGTTATTCAATCATATTGTTGCATTTGCTGAGTTATAAAGCTATAATCTACTCGATAGAGTCTTTACTATACTAGTTGATACTTTGAGATTTGAGTTGTAAAAAGTTCTATTCAAATAGTGATTTTATCATATCGACTCTTCTACAAGTTATTTATAACTTGTAGATAAATTTTTGTATTGTGTGTTCTTTATTCCCCTGCATGTTGTCCTTAGTGTTATAACATGTGGTTTAACACTATCTCTGACATTTGATATAACAAACGTTTTGGGACCTTCAAAACTTTCAATTGGCATATAGAGCCAACACTTGATTTCACTAAGTATTGATCCTGGCGTCGAGCAAGCAATGGATGTTCAAAAAGTCATTGCTTTTTCGCTCTCCTATACTTGATAGACACCTATTTTGTTTGGAAAGTGAAGATACGGCCTTCATCAAATTCATTGATGAGAGGGCATGGCGTACAATTTTAACAGGATGGACTCCTCCAATGATTATTGATATTGATGGCGACTTCATACTTAAAGGAGAAATCAATCGACTAACGGAAGTGCACTTGGTGAACCCGAATCTAGAGCTCTCAATATTTTTGGGGCTATGGACATGTATATGTTCAAAACTATCTCCAACTATTCTAAAGCGAAGAAGCATGGGAGGCACTACAAAAATATTGTGAAGGATCTGCAAGTATTCACTATACTAAGTTGAGACAACTGATGGTAAGATTCGAAAATTTGAAGATAGAAGAGGATGAAGACATCACTTCATACAACAGTAAATTATTTGAGATTGTTAATGAATACAACTCTCTGGGAAAACCAATTTTGAATGCTAGATTGATAAGTAAGATGATGTGATCCCTACCTGAAAAAATTTGACATGAAGATTGCTGCCATCAAAGAATTGCCAAATATTACCACACTTCGTCTTGATGAACTTGGTGGGATTCTTCGGCATACGGGAACTCAACTTTGCTAACAAGAGAAGACCCAAAGGAAAGATATCGCTTTACAGGTATTACTAATAAGTGTGAAATATACATGCATTTAGAGGTATATTTACATATATAATTGATACATTTGCATGGATATTAATTGTGTTTAGGTTGGTTTCTCTTGTTGGACGTGATATCGCATATTCTTGTGTATTTTGTAGGAAATAGAGCTATATTTGAAAGGATATCAGAGAACGACCCAAAACTAGAATGTGAAAAGCCGAGGATGAACAAATACGCCAAGAAAATAAGGAAAACACGCTTACACAACTGCATCAGACCGTGGGAAAGCACACGATCGTGTGCGAGTGTGAAGGAAAATTTACTAGTTGCAGATTACACAACCGTGTGAATACAACGTGCAATTTACAGAGACTGGAGACCACTCACATGACTGGGTCGTGTGAAATGCAAAGTGGAGCGGATTTTATGTCCTTATTTCATGAGGACTCAAAAGGGGATCCCAAAGACAACTATAAAAGAGACACTTAACCCTAAAGTCAGATATAACATACTGGGAGAGAATAAAACACTTTACAGAGAAAAGAGACGGCTACAAAGAAAAACAACACGATATCCACGAAGGCACGAAGGTTCGAGATTGTGAATACAAATCCATCTACTCAAGAGGGTTTCATCATCATAGTCTAGATATTTTTGTTTTGTTCTTAATTCTATGTTTAACTCTTTTATTTAAACGCTTGTCTATGGATATGCAAACAATTATGTTAGGTCAATCTTTTGATTCTAGGACGTGATCAAGATCATGATTCATGTTAATTCTAATTTGATTCTTTCAAAGTAATCGCTTTCTAGTTATCTATTTGTGAGTTCATGGTCTTATTTCTTGTTGATTACCTGGCATGTTTAATTTGTTAGTTCACAATTTGGGAGATGAGTCCTAACATTAGATAATGGATTCATAACACAAACGAGAGTAGAGTCGGGAGGCTTACGACGCCCTGAGGGTTTACTTTAATTCTCTATGCTTTTCGGAGTTAATATTGATTGTTGAGTAGGAATTCTAGCAATTTAATATTGATCTACGGTTTATTTGCTTTGAGAGAGGGAATAAACTACGTTAAGAATTAAACCCAGATACAGGGAAATTGGTTATTGTGAAACACTAATTGGAATTAATGTTGATGAAGCATGTCAAGATCATAGTCCTATGATTATTTTTGTGATTGATTGAATTTTGTGAAGTTTGATTATTTATAGTGATTAAATATTTTAGTTTAATCATTTTAGGGTTAAATACATATACTTCTTATTGTACGAATGCTTCAATAAAATTGGATTACTAGATTTATACATTATGTTCTTCAAATCAATCCATGAGGAATACGACCTCGCTTGCCACTATCTATAAACTATAACATATACTTGCGATTTAGCATAAAAGATTTTAGCGATCAGGTTTTTGGCGTTGTTGCCGGGATTGAAAGATTCAACATAAATGTAGTGATAAATAATTTAATTTTAATTGAAGCAACAACTACTACTGATTTTAATATTGTTCTTGTTGAGTGAAAATAGTGTATGGTCACGCATTCATCATCGCCAGTGCCGAACCATCGACTTGGAAATAGAAAAACTATGAAACAATTAAGAAGCGAGAAAAAGAAGACAGCTTGAGAGCAATGGTAGAAGAGGTGAACTGTGGGAATAACCTAATAACGAAAAATGAGAATCATCCGTTGATACCACCAATTAATGCTAATGGATAGAATTTAGAGGTAGAAACATGTAAGAATGGCCGACAAATTTAATTACTTTTAGCCTAAGTTAATCTCGTGTATGGAGGAGTTGCACTCTAGCCAATCAACACAAACAACTTTGAACTAAAACCGGCGTTGATTCAGATGGTGTCACATAACTAGTTTGGGGAAGAGCAGTGGAAGATCCAAATGCGCACCTGGCGCAGTTCCTAGAAATTTGTGATCCAATTAAGATGAACGGTATTTCTGAAGATGCCATTTGTTGTCACATTTCCGTATTCTCTTTATGCGATAAGGCCAAGGGATGGTTGTCTTCATTAACACCACCTGTCGCAACATGGACATAGTTAAGTAAACAATTTCTAGCAAAATACTTCCCTCCAAGCAAAATTTTACAATTGTAAAACGAGATTGCTCGGTTTAGATAGTCGACTTTGAGCCACCGCATTTGAGGCGTGGGATAAATTTAAAGAGCTATTGTGGAAGTGCCCACACCATGGATATCCGAATTACCAACATGTGTAGTACTTTTATAATGGTCTCAAGAAGAATACAAGGACCATTGCGGATGCTTCATCAAAAGGTGCATTATTGGGAATGTATTTGGATGAGGGACTCGAATAATTAGAAGAGATGGCAAGCAATAGTTATCGTGGCCATCCAAAAGGTCTAATATTAAGAGAGTGGCAGAGGTACATGATGAAGATAAAATTGCCATGCTAACAGAGCAGATTTTAGTACTGAGTATGAAACTAATTGTGATACATCGAGCGACTCCTAGGGAATCAGCAGTAGTTGAGGTAGAGGTAAATTTTGTGAAACTTTGGAACTTCAACAAGTATAGGAATAATCAGGCGCCTACGCATTATCATTCGGGCCTGCAAAACCATGAAAACTTTTCTTACGCTAACAATGGAAATGTTTTACAGCCACTACCGAGTTTTAATGTGGGGAATCAGGGTAGAAGCAAAGCATACAAGAATAAGCCATCTCTGGAGGAGATGTTAGCATCATTCATCGGAGAAACGAGTGCAATATTAAACAAGGATGAGGCTAAAATAGATAGGATTGAAGATCAAGTCACACAACTGAATACCAATGTGAATATTAGACTGAATCTCTAGAGATATAGGTGGGCAGATAGCCACAATAGTAGGCGACCAACGAATTCCTAAGTGACACAGAGGTTAATCGAAGGGAACATTGCAAAGATATTCATCTGAGGAGTGGTGCAGAAAATGAGGGTCCAATGATGCTAGTTGAGCAAGAGCATGAGGTTAAGGATGAATCAGCGGAAAGAAAGGAGGAAGAAGTGGTAGAAGCCAACCTAAAACCGATTGAAAAACCTAAATGCAAGCATTACTCCAATAATCCTAAGAGCAGAGGTACCAATTCCCTTCCCATAGAGGTTTTAGAAAAAGAAGTTAGATGATCAAATCGCTAAATTTCTTGAAATCTTCAAGAAAATACAAATCAATATACCTTTCGCGGATGCACATTGGAACAAATGCCGAACTATGAAAAGTTCTTAAAAGATGTTATGGAAAAGAAAAGAAAAATTATGGCATATGTGACGGTAAAGTTGACAGAGGGGAGTGCATTGTGATTATTCAAAGGAAGCTACCCCAAAAGCTTAAAGATCTTGGGAGTTTTACGATTCCTTGTGCAATCGGGGGATGCAACGTTTAATAAAGTGTTGTGTGACTTGGGGGCAAGTATAAATCAAATGCCATAATCAATATTCCGAAAATCGGGGTTAGGTGACGTGAAGCCGATGAATGTCCTCCGCAACTAGCGGATCAATTAGTGACTTATCCGAAGGGAGTGATAGAGGATGTTCTGGTAAAAGTAGATAAATTCATCTTTCCTGCAAATTTTATAGTGTTGGACATGGAAGAAGATACCAAAGCTCCATTGATTTTGGGAGAACCACTCTTAGCTACAGGCAGAGCACTCATAGATGCGCATACATGGGAATTGACATTGAGGGTGAATGATGAGCACGTTCTGTTTTCAGTTTATAAAGCAATGCAATTTCACCAAAACATCGAGCACTGCAACATGATAGATGTCATAACATCGTGCATTGAAACCCAGTTCTAGAGGGTTGTGATGAGAGTGCATTGGAGTGGTGTTTGACTCATTCGCAACAGTCACAATGTATGTGTTTCGATGTTACTAACAATGATATACTTGAATATGTTCTTGCATTAGATTCAAAAGCAGGAAGAAACAGTGCAAAATAAAAGAGTCCAGATCGACGCGTACACGGTCCGTGTGCATTCACACGACTTGGCCATTCGGCCATTCGAGCTGACACTAAAGAGGTTAGGTACCACACAATGGCCGTGTGATTCCACATGACCTAGTCATGCGAATTGACTTTGATGACTGCAAATAGGATGCACACGGGTGTGTGAATTCACACCTACCTGGTCATTTGCAAATTGATTCTCCACATACAGATTTGACGTACAAACTCCCTGCTACATCGGAACGAAAACCTCTTTCTCGACCACCTTCGATATACATTCTTAGGTGAAAATGAGATATATCCGTAATAGTTTACGCTTCCTTACTTCAATTCAATTGGATAAACTTCTTCGAGTTTTGAGGAACATAAATCATATCGGTTGGTCAATTTGTGATCTTAAATGTATAAGCCCTTCGATTTGTATGCATAAAATTCGGATGAAGGATAATTCTTAACCCTCTACACAACACCAATGTATATTGAACCCAATTATGCAAGAGGTCGTAAGAAAGAAGTCTTGAAAAAAATTAGATAATGGAATTATATTTGCTATATCCGACAAAGAATTGTTGTAGTCCTAAGTGCAAGTAGTGCCTAAGAAAGGGGTGATGAACATAGTTAAAAGCGAAACTAATGAAATCATAGCAAGTTGGTTTTATACCAATGCTAGGATTTGGCATTGTTTTGGGTGTTTTAGAATAGTTTGAGTCCATTTTATTTCATTAGGTGTCGTTAGGAAGTCAATACAAGTTATGGTAGCTAAAAACGATGGAAAATGATGAAAAACGTGTTTGGGAGGAAGAAATCGCACTTGAAGAAGAGGAAAATGAGAGAAAAACGTAAACATGCATCTTTGTGCAACATCAAGCGGCCAAGACAAGCGCTACAATGCACGCCACCGGGCAATTTTTGGAAATTAAATTTTTGACGGGCTTTTGACAGATTTGAGGGTATAAATACAACAAAGGACGTAGGGAAAAGGGTTGGACATTCTATCGAGCATACGGGATGACTTGAAACACGAGAAAGAGTTCGGGATGAGATTCAAGGCATCTATCTTCCGGAAACAGAGAAGATTCTTTTCTTGATCTTTTAAATTTATTTTTCCACTATCTTTGTTGAACCTTTGAGATGTATAATTAATTTTCATGAGTTTTTTTACATCCATCATGAGCTAAACTTATTTTTCTAGGGGATTGATGTAACCAACGTTTGAACCTATATTTTGATATTTCAGTTTATTGATTCGCATGTTCTTAAATCTATTTATGTTATTTGGACTGATTGCATCTTGATTATCTTATCAATAGTTTATATTGTTTGGCGTGTTTGATTTCACACTCGAGAGAGGTATTTGAACACTTGGCCATAGAATAGCAGAACTTAAGGTTTCATAGAACTAAGAAGTTTATGAATCTTTCGAAGTCCACAAAAGAATATTCATTGAGCACATTAGGGTTTAATTTATGATTTTTATAGAGATATTGAAATCGTGATTGAAACTTAGAATCACTTGGCACTCGAGGGAGGAAGTGATAAAAACAAGAGGAATATTGTACTTATAGATTAATAACTTGTGATTAATAAACCGAATCGACAACATAGGGGAAAACTAGGTGAACCAACCCTCCAGAATAGGGATGGCAATGGGGCGTGTCGAGGCGGGTCGGCTGGATCCGCACTGCATCTCTCGCTAGAAACGGGCGGGTCGAGTCCGACCCGCTCCTCGCCTGCTTTTAAATTAACTTAATTAAAAAATGAAAAACATATATATTTATAAAATATTATTTACAAAATTTATTATTATCAATTTATAAATATTAGATATAGTATAAAAATACATAAGAAATATATTATAATATATATTATATATACAAAATATATATTAAAATATATTTTAAATATAAAAATACTAGGCGGGGCGGGGCAGGACAGGTACCCGCCGGGCGGAAATGATACCCAGCCCCGCCCCGCCCCACCGTGGGTCATGGGGCGGGGAGACCCAAATAGGTCGGGGCGGAATTTCCATCCCTACTCTAGAATTAATATTCACTAAGTGTTTCATAAATTTTCTGAACGAATTTGTTAGTTTAATTTTTAAGTTTATTTTTAGTTTAATCAAAACCATTTCTTTTCGATTATCTAGATATAATTAAGTTATTATAATTATAGTATTTAGTTTAAAATTTGATATCAATCCCTTAGGAGACGATAACCCCACTTCTAAATCTATACTAAAACTTGGCACCGTATACTTGCGGTAAGAAAATATCGAACAAGTTTTTGGCGTCGTTACTCGGCACAGTACTAGGGTTGTCATGGGTTGGCATAATCGCATTGATTATAAGAAGTTAAATGCCGCAAACCGTAAAGATAACTTTTTGCTCTCCTTCATGGATCAAATGTTTTCACCCCTGATTGTATGCTAGCATTCAAGTTATTGAAGAAGGCTTTGGTAAGTGCACCGACTTTAATAACACCCGATTGGAGTCAGCCATTTGAGATAATGTGCGATGCAAGTGATTTTGCATTGGGGGCAACATTAGGTCAAAATGCGATAAACATTTTCGGTAATATACTATGTGAGTCGAACCCTCGACTCAAATTTCAAATAGTAACTACACCACAACGGAAAAGAATTACTTGCAGAGTGTTTGCCTTTGATAAATTCAGAGCGTGTTTGATTGGGACAAAGACGATAGTCCACATAGACCATCGAGATTTAGTATCATAAGGGAAGTGAAAATGTGGTGCAAGACCATCTCGCAAGATTATAGCATACAGCTAATGAGGAAAAGATGGGCCTAACCATCAAAGAAACATTTCCATTTAAACTGATCCTCGATGGCATGTATTTGAGTATACCATGGTATGCAAATATAGTAAATTATTTAGTAAGTGGTGTTTACCACTATATATCACATATCATCAAAGGAAGAAATTTGTGAGATATTTTATGTGGGATGACCTCTCATTGCTCAAAAGATGTTCGATTCGATAATTAGAAGGCGTGTACCCTAATAATAGTGGGTGAGCATCCTAGAAAAATGTCACTCATCACCAACAAGGGGTCACTTTGGACCAACGCGTGCATCGCAAAGAAAGATATTATAATCTGGGTACTTATGGCCTTTGATTTTCAAAGATTGCTACAAATTTGTGTTACAGTGCAATAAGTGTCAAAGGATGGGAACAATCTCGAGGTGACATGAGATGCCATTGACAAACATGATAGAGGTGGAGCTATTTTATGTATGGGGCATTGACTTCATGGCGCTGCTTTCCTTCTTCACGTGGGTACATGTACATTCTCCTTGCGGTGATATGTATCCACGTGGGTTGAGGCGATCCCAACAAAAGCAAATGATGTATGGATTTTGTTGAAGTTCTTGCAAAAGAATATCTTCACACGATTTGGCAGTCCACGAGCTTTAGTTAGTGATGGGGTTCTCAATTTTGTAATAAGTTGTTTAACAATCTCATGGAGAAATACAGAGTAAAACATAGAGTCGCCTTGGCTTATCACCCGCAATCGAATGGTCTGGCTGAAGTTTTGAACAGAGAGATCAAATAGATATTGGAGAAGACGATTAGTACAAATCGAAAAGATTGAGCTTTGAGCCATGGGAAGATTAAATGTATCACCCTTATCCTCTTGTTGAACATTTGAAGTAGAAGGTTCATCATTGTGAGTGTAGTTTGGAACAATTGGTCCAACTTCATCTTCTTCATCACAACCATCATTTGGGATTCTTTCAAGATCGGAGACTTCATTGAATTTGACTTGAATAGATTCTTCCACCACCAAGCTATCTTGTTATATACCCAAAATGCCTTGCTCTTAGTCGAGTACCCCATAAATATTCCTTCATCGGCCCTAGGATTAAGTTTGTCTAATTGATCCTTGTGTTCAAGATAAAACACTTGCAAGCAAATATTTTGAAATAGCTAATATTTGGTGTTCTTCCTCTCTAAAGCTCATATGGAGTTTTGTTCAAATTTTGATGAAGATATACTCAATCTAAAATATAGCAAGTGGTGTTAATGCCTTCGCCCAAAAAATATTTTGGAAGAGAAAACTTATTGAGCATAGGCCGACACATTTCTTGTAAAGTCCGATTTTTCTTTAGCTACATCATTTTGTTGAGGAGTTCTCGGAGCCGAAAAATTATTTGCATATCCCTTGGTTTCACATAAGACTCTAAATTCACCATCAAATTCACCTCCTCGATCACTCCTTATAGATTTAATATCTTCTTTTTCATTTTCTATAAATCTACACAACTTAGCAAACGATTTAGCGGCATAACTTTTATTTGCAAGAAAAATAACACAAGTGTATCTAGAAAAATCATCAACTATAATGAAAGTATAATGTTTTCCACTTAGACTATCCGTGCCAATATCCTCATACAAATCTAGATGAAGAAATTGTAGAGGCTTGGTTGTGGAAATTTCATTTATGGGCTTAAAACTACTTTTAACTAATTTGTTCTTTTGACAAGTGTCATACACGCCAAGATTTTCAAAATTTAATTTGGGTAGTGCTTTGACATGTTGGATTTTGTAAATGTTTTGTAAATTTATGTATCCAAAATGTCCAAGTCGCCAATGCCATAAACTAGTTAAATCATTGTTGGAGACAAGACAAGAAACGACTTGACTAACCAAATCCCTTGTACAAATTTTGTGAAGATTGCATTTTCTATTTGCTTCACAAATAATTTTATCATCGTTGAGAATAAGGCATTTTTCTTTGTTGAAAAGAACATTGTAATATAAATCAAAAAGTTGGCATACACTTATCGAATGGGTAAATTGAAATTTTAGTCCTGTAAATTTGGGATAGTTGCAATTTTAGTCCTTTATCTTTAAAAGTTGCAGTTTTGGTCCTGGACAATTTTGCCCTTCTGGCTAAATAGCATTTTTGGTCCTTTATCTTTCTAAATTTAGCAATTTTATAGTGATGGCAATGGAGCGGGTCGGGGCGGGTTGGCCAGGACCCAAACCCACCCCGTGCCTAGAACGGGGCGAGGCAGGTCGACCCGTTCTGACCCGTTTTAAATTAAACTAAATTAAAAAAATAAAACAAATATATATTTATAAAATATTATTTACAAAATTTATTATTATCAATTTATAAATAATATAAGAATACATTAAAATTATATTATAATATATATTATATATGCAAAATATATATTAAAATATATTTTACAACTAAAAATTCTAGGCGGGGTGGGGCGGGTACTCACGGGGCGGAAGTGATACCCAGACAATATGTTGCTTGTTTTCGCATTGTCTCAAGGTTCTCTATCGGCTCCTGCGAGTTTTTTTTCAACATATTGATTATTCCAATATATTATCTTGTCCTGGTGTTCTTGTGCATACATCGTCAAAATTTGACGACATCTCCTGTAGGGTATACATCTTGAACACTCGTCCAGATCCATTTTCTCGGAGAATATTCTCCTCATCAATTTTTAATTATATAAAATAATAAATATAACTTAAAGTTCTTAATAAACATGGGCTCTGATATCATTTTAGGCAAAACACTTAGTCAAATAAGTCAATTATGTGCATAAGGGTATTCTTAGTATTTTGAAAATATGAAATAACCCCAGGGGACCAATTTTGCAACAACTTGAAAATTACAGGACTGAAATTGCTTAGGTATAAAACATGTAGGACCAATTTTGCAAAAACCTTCAAACCTACAGGACTAATTTTGCAAACTCAATAGTTACAGGACCGAAATTGCAAACTGCTTATAGTTATTGGACCAATTTTGCAATTTTCCCCTTATCGAATTGAACTTAAGCCCTTCTACTACTAGAACATCTTTGAGAGAGAAAGAAGACTTACCAATGTCTCCATTGCCAGTGATTTTGTCCTTGGCATTCCCGAACATAACACTTCTTCCTGAAACTTAACGTTGGTAAAAAGATGCTCTCTCCCGATCATATGGCACGAACATCCACTGTCCACGAGCCATTTGGAATCCTCCTTGATTGTGATTGCCCCAAGTACCTACAATTAATTTTTTTTTAGGTACCCTAGAGTGTTGGAGTCCATGGAGGTTAGCAGTGAGACCTTTGGGTCTCCGAAAATGACTATTACTATTTCTAATTTTATAAGTGCTAGCAAGATGTCAATTTTTACCACAATAAAAACAAGTAATAATTAAGGACTACTAAAGACGTATGAAAGTTGGAGCTTGGTTCTTTTCTTGAAATTGATTTGAAAAGGTGTGTAACCAAGTCCTAATTTTGATTGCTCACTTTGTTGTGCACCAAGAATTTTGTAACCTTATCGAATTACTCAAGTTAAAACATTGCACATCCTTTTTCAAATTTTCTCTTTCTTTTGTGAGCATTTGTTTTACGGAATCTAGGCTCTTAACTTTAGCAAGAGTAATAGTGTGAGCATGGTCAAGAAATTCACAAGAAGGAAATAATTTATATTTCTCTAATTTTAAATCTATAAAATCCTTTTTCAAACTCTTGTATTTGCAAATCATATGGTCAAGAGATTCACAAGAAGAAAATAATTATATTTCTCTAATTTTAAATCTTTAAAATCCTTTTTCAAACTCTTGCATTTGCAAATCATATCTCTAAACTCATTTTATAAATCATCATAATCTCGTTGAAGTTCATCAGTTAAAGATGAAGAAGAAGAGTTAGAGCGTATCTCATTATTTTCATCATCTATGGCCATGAGATCTTGTTTGGTTTTCTTCATCATCCGATGTTGCAAGAAATTCATCCCACATTTTTGCATGCGCATTGAAAGACTTATTTTTGGAAAGAACTTTTCTTCTTTTGTTCTTCCTCCACCAGTTTGGACAATCGGATATAAAGGCCCAGGTTTTCCGCATTAAAAGCACGAATTGTCTCTTGCCTTTCTTGCCTTATTTTATTGACAAATTTGGCAAATTTTTGTACAAGGGCGGTCGTTTCATCGTTCTTATTACTAGCATAATAAGAATTATTTGAACTTGAGGTAAGGCCTTTAGATGTAGATTACATACCCGAATGAGAGTTGGATGGTTTGGGATTCTTTCTTTCTTTGAGATAGACTTCATAAATGAGAAGATTTCCAATAATCTCATCAAACTTGAGATTTTCAAGATTTTAAGCTTCCGTGATAGCCGCCGCCTTTTCGGACCAAGAACCAGAAGAGATTTAATACTTTGGTTACTTTGTCTTCTTTAGAGATGCCTTTTCCGAGCGCCAATAGAGGATTGACAATGTTGTCTAGCCTTTCCACCATTTTCAAAATTCCTTCACCTTTGAACATTATGAAGTTTTCGAAGTCTTTATCAAGCATGGTTTTTCTAGCTTGTTTTACCTTATTAGTTCCTTCAAATATGGTTTTGAGTTTTTCCCATACTTCATGTGCGGATCTTATTCCTCTAATCCGATTGTACTCGGTAGCGGTAAGTGAACAATGCAAAATATTCAAACCCTTACCATTTAGATATAAAGACTTCTTGTCACTTTCATCGAATTATTTGAAACTTTTGGGAGCTATAGTTCTATCCTCCAATTTCTTGGTTGGTTGAGCTATTCCTTAAGTGACCACGTTTCAAATATCGAACCCGCAACCTTGTAAGAAGCATTCTATTCAGTCTTTCCAAAATGCATAGTTGTTGGCATCGAATAGAGGTGGCTTGTTGGTTGAGACACCTATAGTAAGATAGCTCTCGTTCATAGCCATGGATCTTTCCTCTTTACTCGCAAAGATAAAGTAGTTTGCCAAAGAGGTCGACACTAATACCACTTGTTAGTCCAAGTTTCTACGAAAAATCCAAATGAGGGTGGATAGATTTTCCTGATTTTCCGATTTATGCCCTCTTTTTCGAAGAAGATGAAGAAGAAAATAGAAGTGCAGAAAAATAAATCAACACACGATGATTTATAGTTCTTCAACCCACCTAGATCCTACGTCCACTACCACCTGGTATGTTCGAGTGGATTTTGAAAAAAAAAGTTTATTAATTGAAACCAAACAATTACAACTTTTACCTTAAAGAGCACCAAACGCTTCTTACATCAACACCTATGAAGAGCACCAAACTCTTCCAACTCGAAGAGCACTAAACTCTTCTACACCTCAAAGAGCACCAAACTTTTCAACACAAAAAGCACCAAACTTTTCAATCAACAACCTCTAATCAACCAAATGTGTTCTTGCTAAAAGAACACAAATAAGATCTCTTGTTTTGGATGATGTTACAAACACATCCCAAGGTGAGTAGAAATGTTTAGAAGGGGTTGAATAAACCTTACCAAAATTTTGATTTAGTCCTTTTAAAGAATTTTTAGAGTTAACACAAATCAGCCTAAGTCTTTGAGGGACAAATAAGTTACTCACTCAACAAACTCGACTGAGCTTTTGATAGTATAACTCAGCTGGTGTTAGCTAACACTTAAATTCACAGTTGATTTGGTTTTTGTTCAATGGAAGACTTTTCACCCTTATTGTTTTAAACTTGTTTTTTCAACACTAGTTTTTAGCAATGGTTGTTATCAGTTGGGTCGAGAAGATATAACTTAACAGTAGATATAAATGATATGCAAGAAATAAAAGTGTTGTAAGTAAATAAGACACAAGTAATTTTTATAGTGGTTCGAGGATGGGGTAATTCCTCTAATCCACTCTTCTCCAACTCTAAGAGGAATCCACTAAGTAATAGATCTTGGTTACAAAGCGATTAACAATGAGTCACCTTGATCACACAAATTGGTCGCTCCTCCAGACTCAAATTTCTTCACAAAATAGTTTCCTTGCTACTTCAGCTCCTTTGAACTCTTGGAATTGATCACACAGCCTTCCAACGAGCCCAAAGCTTCTGGTTCGAACTTGAACCTTACTACTTCTCCTTCAACCTTGGAAAGTAGACCCCTTTTGCTCTTCAAACAAATTTTTCTTCAACTAATGAAGTAATCGTTTCTTCACTGAGTGTGTTGGATTGAGTTAGATTTTAGGCTTGAGGATTGTCTTTGAAAGCTTGAGAGTATTTTTGCAGGTTTTTCTTGCTTGAATGTCTGATTCTCTCTTTTAAAATTGATAACCTTCTCTCACTTGCTTCCTCAGCCTTTTATAGTGCAGATTCAAAAATATGTCCACTAAAGAGATAAACATATGTTTCAAATCTCACTCGTAGATTGTTGACATGTCTTGTCCTTGCAACATTAATGTGGATCGTACTACGAGTTTAATGCTCAAAAGATTTCCTTGGTCTCTACAGTTTTCAGGTACATCCCATTTGTTCCTTGCTTTTTGCACTCTTTCAAAAAAACAACTTTATTGTTGGCGGCCCACAGCCTATTTCGAAAAACCTTGACTTATGTTGACAACGGATCTCTATCAGCTTTCTTCAAGTCTTGTCTGCGCATACACCTTTGACATTCTATTCCAATTATTTTGGAATGACTTAGCTATCAGTCAGCTGACTGAGACAACTTTTATGTCACTTGATTGTTCCTTCACTTGGCTTCACACAGCTGACACACAATTGGGTCTTCTCTTCAATCTTCAGTCGACTCTTGTAATCTTCAACTTAGCTAACTCCCACTCACTCATACTGTCATAGCTATTACAAGTTGAATTACAAAGAAAATGGGGTGCCAACTTCCTATTCTAACTTTTACATGGTATCATCAATATCTAAACATAAATTATCCAAACAATTTCCTCCTTTTTGTTGATGCCAAAGCTTAAATAAATACAACAAAGTAAATAGTGCAGTAAAAAGGAATGTATATGTGAAATATGTCAATTTTATTGAACATATCATTCTTGTACTTTACAACGCTTTTACAAAGTATATCATGTACATTGTATCAGAGCTATACATCTTTGCAATTATATCAGAGCTTATTATAACAACAGTACACATGTATCAGATTTATAAGGAAAAACTTACAAATTTGTATTTACAGCCAAGTAAAATACATTTGAAGGGGTTTCAACCGTCTTCAACGCCTCGTCTGCTTCCTTCTTCTCTCATCTTCTTCAGCTCTCTTCCTCTTCATGTCTTCTTCTTTCCTTTTTCTCTTTTCATAAGTTCTTTTAGCAAACAGGTCTTCCCTTCACGCCTTTCTTCCCACTCGATTTACTCTCGTTTTCTTCATGTCTCCTCCTAGCCTCCTCATTCTTCCTATCCACTTCAATGTTTGCACGTGTATCGTACCCGGCCCAATAGTTGACTCCCTTCTTCTGTGGATCAACGTACCTTATATCTTTGGGTCTTGGCTGTGGTGGAGTTCTTCAGCCTCTTCCACCACTTCCAAACCTTCCCCTTCCTCGATATGACCCAGCTCCTCCTCTAGAAGATCGACAGAGTCTTCCCGGACGACCGACTCGAACTCCCTTTGCATCTCAGCTAATTTGCATAAGTCGAGTCTTTTCTCCCAGTACAAATCCCACGCCTATGGTAGAGTCGTTGTATTTTATCCTTCAGTAGCTAGAGTTTGAAATTCCTCTAGAAATCTAAGTTCGGATCATGCATCTGGAATCGTGATTTCTCGAGAGGGTCTTACAACTAGGGAATATTTCAACAAACCAGTTGGGGGGTGTTGTACCTTGGTTTTATATATTTTATCCTCTCGGAGTGCTTCTTAGCTACCTTGTTGACCTCAGCTTCAATGGCTTTTCTTGACTATTTAACTGCCAAATCAGCTTTCTCTTCTACGGGCAGCTCTTTCGGTAGTTTGTTGGGAATTGAAGTTATAACATCACCTTGCAAAGAGGTCTTAGCAAGAATGATTTTCAAGGGTGGCTTCTTCATTGAACTGCTCACACCCTTGCTTGCTTCCCTTTCAATCCTTCTTTATCACTCCGCTATACTTCTTTCTTTTCATCTTTCCCCTTTTTGGCATCATCGCCAAGGGGTACAACCAGGTTAGGGAGTACTCTACTTAGGAGTAGATCAATCGTATTATTTGTCCTGTCATGCTTATTGTGAGTCGTGGAGTATGATGTTCTGAATTCGGATCTCAAAGCCATGGTCTCAGCTGCCATCAACTTCATCTCAGTTTGGAGCACCTTTATTTGCTATTCCACATTGGCCTCCATTCTTTGAATTTCTGATTTATGTTGAGCCTTGAGCAACTCCATGTCATTCTCATGCGATAGATCCATCCTAAACATGTAGTCCCTTTGTCGTTTCAGGAACTTGGCGTTGTCTGAGCTCCAAATCACCATTTTTGCGAATAGAGATTTAAAGTAGGTGACTTGCTCACGGCTTAATACTTGTATATGTCCGATCCATTCTCTGATTCTCAACACAGTTCCTCGGATATCAACAGTGATGGTGGCATCGCGGTTGTCTAGCTGTTAGTCCAATGCTGCAAAACTATGCTCAATATTCTCTATTTCAGCACAGATAGCTTTGAAGGCTTTACAGAATTCGGCTGCATCAGCGGACTGTTCCTTTGGCCATACAACATCAAATTCGAATCCAATCGGCACTATAGTGGTTTCAGCTGGAGTTCCAATTTCTTCTGGAGAGACTTGGACGGTATATTTGGCACGTTCTGCTGCTGACTCTGCTTCGAAGGGTATATGGGCTTCGAACATAAAGTATTCAAAAAACAGATCCTCAGGAAAAATAAGAATCTCCATGTCCTCTACCCGTGGATCTTTTCCCTTCTCTTCCAAAATTTCTTCAGCTCTATGTGCCTCAGCTGTTTCAGCGTCATCGGCATCTTGAGCAGTTGTGATAGCCTACTGAGCTGACTGATCATCAGTTGTCTTTATATATATTTCATTCAAATTGTCACTTCCAAGTCATCATAAGTGGTTGACTAGGCTAGAACGACCTTGGGTCAGGGCCCGCGACCCCTTTCTCGTACTTCATACTTTTTGCTTTTGTTCACATAACATATGCTTTGTTGTGGGTTGAGTATTCTGGTCCTCAGCTGACTTATCAGCGTCATTGGAGGGTGATGGAACCATTAAGGGTGGGCCATCGACCATTGTGAAATTCATAGGAGTAGCCTTATCACCGGTTTGCCTCCTTTGTGCATGTGCATTCTCTCGTAGTTGTGTCCTCTTTTGATTTTTCTAGAGGATCTGCAACCGACTTCATCATCGGTTCCCAAGAACTCTATATCAACATTTTCTTGGGAGTCGTAAAAAGCATTAATCTCTTCTTCTTCGTTGACCTCTTCATGAGGGGCAGGCACTTCTTCAACCACTACCTTTCATAGGGAAGTCTCAACCTTCTCCAGGACTTTACTACACTCAGCAGTCTCAACCACTGATGGGTTTTGTATATTCCCTTTTGCAATCTCAACCGCAGCAGGGTTTTCCGCAGATATCCCTTCAAAGATGGAGTCAAGTTTTAGGGTCTTTAGTGGCATCCTTCGGAGTCTCAACTTCTTGTATTGCACTTTCTGGGCCAAGAGTCTCAATTCTCGTCCTTGAGGAGGAAGAGCTCATCTTAAAGGGAAAGTCGCCTCACTTCCATCCTTTGCCTTAGTTGCATCAACATCTTCATCGGCCTGCATGGCAAATTGAAATAGTTGGAACCATCTGAGCTTCGTTAACCTCAGTCTGCAGAACTGTGATATTCTCACCATCACCTCCTAACTCCTTTTGTGGTTGGTCTCCCACAGCCTCCTCCGACCTAGCTGTGGTGGCTTGCGTTTCCCCCTCACCTGGCGCACTAGCTGAGTCTCGAGAAATGGGGGTCACTTGAAACCTGAGACCCGAATATTTGTCCAAATGAGTGTTCATCCGTTGGGGCAGGTGTATCAACACCTCTTGTAGGGAGTGGCTTGGCAAAGGTGCCCGCTTCATCACCTTCCTTCGCTTCATCGCCTATCTTCCTGGAACCGTCTTCCTCCGAGTGCATAGGAGATGTGGTTGCTTGAATGTTTCTCACCATATCATTATATCGTGGCTAGGAATAATCATGACAGATGAATACTCTCCAGGGTCCCTATTCAATTATTGCTCGTGCATCTCCTTGATTCGCTTATTGCTTACCGGAACTCAGCTTTCTCTATTGCCACAGCAGGATCAATTTCTTCAATGTCACTATCACTGATGTCAACTGATTCCAAGGCTTGTGCAGGTGCATCTGTGAAGGCACATGAGTGAGGCTGCTTCGACTCTTCAAGAGCCTTTGCCTTCTCGATAGATCTCAGCTTTTCTTCATCCTTCCTTTCCGAAAGGATAGATAGGCATAGATCGGGATTAAGGGCGAGCTAACATATATGTTTCCCGGGGAAGCTTATGAGCTCTTCTTCTTCTTCAATAAACTCACTACTCGAATTGATGTCCGCATAGCTCGGTTTCCAATGCCTCCAAATCCTTAGTCTTTCATGTATATCAGGGTAGACAGGAGACAACATTATGACATCATCATCCTCCTCCTAGATAGGTGCAAGTGGAGCATGTTCCTCCTCAAGTGTCCGAGCATCGGTTTGAGGGGATTGAACAGCTAACTCCTCGGACTGGTTTGCTGTTTCTACTCCGTGTTCCTCAGCTATCTCTCGAACAACTGTTTCTTTTTCAATTTGCTGACCTTTATCAGCTAACTTCTCTACTTCTGTGGTGATTAATTCACCACCCTCAACTTCTTTAGGCTACTCTTCTTGAGCTTCAGCAGTCTCTTTTGCCGGTTGAGTGCCAGATTCAGCTGGCTTCTCAAGGTCCGATCTCTTTACCAATCTTCTTCATTTGGTTGGAACCAATGGAACTTGTGGCTCCACATCCTCAGGCTCATCAAAAGTAAAAGCCTTTTCGCATGTCTTCTATTTCTTTGACGCAAATTGTTTTCCTGGCATAGTAGTGCGCTTTCTTCTTCATGACCGAGAAGGTACAAGAGGTTCTTTCGCCTCGATCTCGGTTTGGGGCGGTGATGATTCCGGAATGGGCTGCAGGATCGGCTTTTTCGAGACGGCCGCAAGGCCAGTGATTTCTTGTGTGCAACAACTCTCTTCTTCTTCTCGAATCGGTTTTGGACAAGGAGTTGGGCGATCGCAGAGTGTCCATAGGGACAGGATCAACTAACTCACCTTTCTTTGTGTCGACTCTTCCAAAGATGTGCTCATTCGAGCACTCGGATAGGTTAGCCTTGAACATCTTCTTGTTCACATGGAACTTTCTCATATCTGAGCGGAATCCCTTTTACCTCCATCATATGGCCAATGACCAAGCCATACCCAAATGAGCTCATGAACATACCATCATCTTTACAGCCTTGTTCATGACATTCTGGCAGATTCGGTTGAAGATGAACTCGGCCCAGTTCACCTTCTTCTCTTCCAAGATAGCAGTCATAACTGTCGGCTACGTCCGAGAGAGCTGATTGAAGCTGCCAAACTTCATGTCCACACACTTGGACAAGATATCCATCAGCTTGTGATCGTGGTCCTTGATCAACTACTTCTTGGATGTGTAGACAGCCTTAGCAACAGACTCTGGCTTCGCAATCTCCTTCCATGCCGCAGCTAGGTTCACGTCCTTTTCAGTAATGTCCTTCATCCCTTCTGAGGGCAAGTGACAGTGTTCAGCTAAGTCCGCAGCAGTAATCTTGATGTCCTTGTCATTAGGAAATTTATTGTTTAGATTTTGATGAATGCCATGTAAAACTTAGAATAGGAAGTTGGCACCCCAATTCTTGTTGTAAAATGCATTGTAATAAATAGAGTTGGCCAAGCTGAGTTAAGTCGCCTACGAGCTAACATGCAAGAAGACAATCAAGACTAGAAGGAAGACTCACCGCGAGACAACCGAGTATGGCAAAGAAGAGTAGATGGGAACTCTATCAAGAAGCAAACGAGATGCAAAATGAGTGGAGTATCGGTCAAGTCAACTCGAGAAAAGCCAAGTCTCAGTTGAAGTGACAAAAGAGTCATCCATGATTGGAAGCCGACTTAAGTCACCTGGGGAAAGCAAAGAAATGCAAATGTCGATATAATCAGAAAAGATCTCATTTGCGGAAATCAAGAGAATTACTTAAACAAGTAATATCTCCATACCACCTTTCTTGGAGTGCTCACCCCGTGAGCGTGCAAAAGGAATGAACCAATGGGAAGCACTACACCGTGTCGAACTCAAAATGTGAAAGAACAATTCATACGAGGAAATGGCAATTCCAAGGATCGCAACAAGACAAGCCAACGATCGCAAGTGACTTTCAAAAATAAGCCTATCTCTTCAACGGGCAAATTTTTGAAAGATCACTATAAAAGGCCGAGGAGTTTATTTGAGAAAAAAAGACATATATGAGAGTGACACAAGTTCTGACCAACAAAAAAACGCTCAAGCAATTATCGAAAATTTGAAGCATTCTCAATCCTCAAGCTACACTACGAAGAACATCAATCCAACACTCACCGTGAAGGAAAGATAACTTCAATCGGTTGAAGAGGAAAATACCTAAAAATCAAGGGGTCTACATTCCACGAAGGATTGTAGGAAGGTTCAAGATTGAACCAAGTCTTAAGCTTTTGGAGGGCTTCGTGATCAAATCCAAAGAGCTTGAGCAAGTGAGTCAGTAGTAGCAAGCAAATTTGCCTGAAGAAGCCGAGTCGCACGAGAAGCCACCGAGTGATCAAGGCGTCTCCCAGATCGAGTCCCAAAGGATCAAGTCACTGTGTGATCAAGACTTGTATCCTGGACTGTTACCACTTTGTATACGATCATTACCTAGTGGATTCCTCCGAGTTGGAGAAGAGAGGAGTAGAAGAATTACCCCATCTTCGAACCTCTATAAAAATTTCATTGTGTCATTTACATTTCAAAGACTTTAATTCCTCGCATTTTTAATCGCTTATATCTCACGATAAATTTGCTATCCACTTGATAATTTATAAGTACTAAACCAAGCACTAAACTCTTGCTTAATCAAATTTAAGGGTGTTAAGTCTTCCAATAAAAACGAAACCACAGTTGAGTTAATTTAGAGTCAACACTAAGTTATTCCATCAACAACTCGGTTGAGTCTTTGAGATTAACTCTACCGAGTGGCTAAATTGATCTGTCCATCAAGGACACAAACAGTAGTATCAACTCAGTATATTTAAAAGGACTAAAATCGAAAATTTGGTAAGGTTTATTCAACCCCCTTCTAAACCTTACACTTACACCCTTGGGACCTACAAGTGGTATCGAGCGGTTGGTTCATTGAACCCTCCGCACCGTTATTGAACTAGATCTCCAAACTTTTCAAAGTCCGCTTTAGTACTTAAACTTTCAAAACTCTTTTTATCATTAAAAAGGTTATTATCATGGAAGCAAATTTGACACGCATCCCTATGTTCACAATTGAAGAATTTGATGATTGGAAAATTCGTATGCAGGGCTCATCTATCAAAGATTACATGATGAGATGTGGATAGTGATAGAAGATGGGCCTCTGCAAATCTTAAAGGTTAACACAAATTGTAAGAAGAGTTGCAAACAAGGAGAAGAGGATGTTGCTCCCGCACCGGTCATGGTTGAAAAACCAAGAACCGAGTGGACAAATGATGACAGAAAAGATACAACCTGGACAATGTAGCCAAGGACATCCTTTACAAAACCTTGACAAAGCCATGTTCAATAAAGTCAAATCATGCAAAACGGCTAAAGAAATGCGGGACAAGTGACATTGATTTGTGAAGGCTCGTAGCAAATCAAAGAAAACAAATTATCAAAGGTCGTCGTCACAGAAATTTGAGAACTTCAAAATGATCTCGGGAGAAAACCTGGATCAACTGGATGCTCGGTTCACGTAAAATCACAAATGAGTATGCTCGCACTTGGAAAGGAATATACACGAATGAAATGTGTATGAAGATCCTAAAAGCCTTCCAAACAATGGGAAATGAAGGTCATGGCACCGAGACATTCCATGGACCTATCAAAGACATCCAACCATGAATTATTCTCGGACCTCAAAGCCTACGAGTTTGAGTGAGAAGAAAAGACCAGGAAGAGACAACAGTACCCAAAACAATTTTGCTTCTAATTGTTAAAGATGGGAAGAGAGCCGAGGTCAAAGAAGTCATTGATCCGTAAGAAATAGCCCCGATGGTTAAGAAGTTCAACAAGTTCTTCAATAAGAACTACAAGAGAGGAAAGGGTGAATCTTCCGGAAGACACTCACTCCCTCCAAATCAAGGGAAGATAGGCCAACCAAGAGAACATCATCAAAAAGTTGAGTATCAAAGGGTGACAATCCAAGAATGGAAAGAGCCGATCAAAAGGTTGAATATCTATGTTGGAACCGTAGACAACCAGGTCACTATGCCATTGATGCTCATATCCTCGTAGTCAACAAATACAGAATGAAGAAGAAAGAAAGGTCTTCGAGAGAAAGAAGACAAGAAAAGAAAAAGGCAATGATGGTGCGCAGAGATCACTGAACAACCAAGTCAAGAGAGACAGGTGATTGAGAGCAAAGAAGCCGACTACTCAAGTGACTCTCGAAGAAGAAGCCCGATCCGCTTGATGGCCAAAGAACAAGATCAACCCGACCAAGAAGATGAGGTACACTCTAACTCATCAAACTCGGACTCGAAGATAGTGATTGTGACACACACTTCATCACCCACTCGATCTTTATGATTCATTAGGCAAAATGATGAAAGATTATGAACACATTAAATCCTCACACACACTATTAAATGAGGAAAACAAAATTAATCAAAAGTCAAAACTCAAAGTCGACTAAGGAGCCGAGTACTCTAAGTCAAATAGCCGATGAGAATGAAAGTTTAAAGGTCGAAAATGCTAAATTAATAGCGAAATTGCTTTGCAATAGAGAAGAGGGAGAATGACCTTAAAAATGTTATTGCCTCATTCACTAAGGCATCTAAATCATTGGATGATCTTATTATGAGTCAAAGAGAATGTGGAGACAAGACAGGCTTAGGATTTAATTCTCTATGCTATGTCAAACCTCAAAAGTAATTTTGGAAAAAGGATCTTCAAGCCATGAAGAATCAAAAATCCAAAACTCTAAATGTTGCACACACATTCAATTCAAAGCACCATAACAAGCAAACCGGCCTTGGTTATAAAGGAAAAGGAAAATGACCAGTTGAGTGCGCCGAAAGGACAACTAAGAAGAGATTCAAGAGTTCCTCAAAAACTCCAAAATGAAAAATACTCAGAAAAGAAGAAGCGGGGGCTACCAAAAACCCGAGAAAATCTATAAGAGAAATACATATGATGGGAATGGTAGAAAATATCCGAGCTAAGTCGATTGGAATAATGTGAACTATCGCATGACTTATGGAATATAAGCCCAAATGGCAAAGGCCAGAACTCAAAGAAAGGCCATTCCAAAAGTATAAGAGCTTTCATCAAAGACACATATGCACCTAGGCACTACACTCAAAGACACCACAATTACCCAAGAAAGGCAATTGCTAAAACACATATGCAGGCATACTGAGACAAAAGAGACAAATTGTATGAACCTAAAATCCCCAAGCAATTTGCCAAGATTAATTATGATTATGGCAATCGATAGATGGCAAAGCCTTAGAGTCAAATCATTTGACTATAGGTTGGTTGGATCATCTTACAACTCTAACTCCCCTCAGACCTGCATAAGTATGGGTACCTAAAACTTAATTCCCTTGATTGCGTTCAAGGAATGAGTGTCAAGGAACCTGGTACATGGATAGTGGTCATTCCCGGACATATGACAGAAATAAGAAAAATCTGTCAAAATTCAAGGAAATTAAAGGAGCAAAAGTCATATTTGGAGGAAATGAAGCTCCTGGTGAAATAAGAGGCATTGGATCCATCAAGAGGAATGGATTAGAAATCACAGACGTTGCATATGTTGAAGGACTCAACTTCAACTGCGAGCATCGATCAACTCCGTGACAAGGGTTACAATGTTGATTTAACATGGGTATATGCCAAATCAAGGATATTGAATCAAATGAAGTTGTCTTTGCCGCAAGGATGTAGACAAGAATATGTATGTCGTGGATTGGTCAATCGCAACACCCAAAGACTCTACTAGCAAAGAGCACAAATTTGAATCAAGTTGGTTGTGGCACAAAAAGCCGAGTCACCTAAATTTCAAAACGATTAACAAGCTTGCAAGAAGTAATCTTGTGGAAGGACTTCCAGGACTCGAGATACAAAAAGGAGAGTATATGTGACGCATGTCGAAGGGAAAACAAATCAAATCTTCATTCAAAGAAAAGACATGTCCATCTTCAACAAGAATATTACATCTGCTTCATATGGATCTATTTGGCCCAAAGGAACCAAACAAAGATAAGTGGAAAGAAATACACCTTGGTGGTAGTAGATGACTACTCAAGATATACATGGACGATATTCATGTGTAAGAAGAAAGAAACTCTACAAAAACTACCACAAATGATGAAGAGGATTCAAAACGAGAAGAGTCAAACCATTATCAAAATAAGATCGATGACGAGAGAACCGAGTTTGTCAATGGAATAATAACTCGATTGTATTGAGAATGGTATTGGTCATGAACTATCGCAGCAAGGACTCCACAAAGCCAGAATGGAGTTGCGTAAAGAAGGAATGAACCCTCAAAGCGGCAAGGACCATGTTAGGTAAGCGAGTTACTAAAACGATTTTGGGTCAAGCAATCAACACACTTGCTACACCCAAAACAGATGTATGATAAACAGACGGTGACAAAGACTCCCTATGAGATTTGATCGGAAGAAAACCAAATGTTGCATATTTGAGAATATTTGGATGTAAATGCTTCATCCACAACAACGGCAAAGACAATCTAAAGGCTTTTGATGCTAAAGCCGATGAAGGTATCTTCTTAGGATACTCAAATTAAAGCAAAGCCTACAAGAGTACTCAACAAAAGAACTATGGTTGCGTAAGAATCCATTCATGTGGTATTCGATGAGCCAAATGTAAATGGAGAAGACATTGAAAAGTCACCGATAAGTTTGAATCATCCAACCATACGTAAGAGTCCCTATCTCAAGTCAAGCTAGAATTATCAATTCGTAAGAAGATGAGATAGTCAAATCTCAAAAACAAATGGAAAATTTGCAGGCTAAGTGATTACGAGAGAGAGCGACCACAAAGAACACACCGCAAGTCGATCAATCCAAATAACTTACTCCAACCTCGATGTAAGATGGCCGAGAGACCATCCACGAACTTGTCATTGGAGATATAAGAGAAGGTGTCAAAACAAGATCCGAGAACTCAACAAGAAGCAATGTTCACATGTTTCATCTCGCAAATAGAGCCCAAAGACGTGTCACAAGCATTGGACGACACACATTGGATTCAAGCTATGCAAGAAGAGTGAATGAGTTTGAAAGAAATAAAGTATGGGAATTAGTGCAAAGACCCATACATCAAAATGTTATTGGCACCAAATGGGTGTTCGTAAATAAGATGAACGAGGAAGGTTCTGTGGTAAGAAACAAAGCAAGATCGTAGCCAAAGGATATTGCCAAGAAGAATGGATAGATTTTGATGAAACATTTGCCCCCGTAGCAAGATTGGAAGCTATAAGGATGTTTCTTGCCTATGCGACTCACAAGGATTTCATTGTATATCGATGGATGTAAAAAGTGCATTCCTAAATGGCTTATTGGAAGAAGAAGTGTATGTTGAACAACCTCCAGGATTTGAGCAGAAGACTCTTGGAGATAAGGTATACAAACTCAAGAAAGCTCTATATGGATTGAAACAGGCACCCGAGCATGGTATGATACTTTGTCACAATTCCTAACCGAAAATGGATTCACAAAAGGAAAAGTAGATAGAACACTTTTCAGAATTCAAGACAAAAAGAGTATACTTGCTTGTTCAAATATATGTGGATGACATCATTTTTGGATCCACAAACAAAGAGTCATGTGAAAAGTTTTCAAACCTCATGCAAAGTAAATTTGAAATGAGCATAATGGGAGAGTGACATTCTTCCTTGGACTCCAAGTGAAACAAATTTGAAGGATGGAACCTTCATAAGTCAAACAAAATACACCAGAGATTTAATGAAGAAGTTTGGTAGGAGGAGAAGTCTTCTCGTAAAAATACCAATGAATACATCACCAAAATGGACATGGATGCATGGCAAGCCTGTAGATCAAACAAGATACGAGCACTTATTGGATCACCGCTTCATCTCACAAAGAAGCGGCGGATATCACCTTTGTTGTAGGTGTATGTGCAAGATTTCAATCTGCTCCAAAAGAGAGCCATATGACAAAAACTAAGAGAATATTGAGATACTTGAAAGGAAGCCAAGAAGTTGGCTTATGGTATCCAAAGGAAGGTGGATTCAAGCTAATTGGCTATTCGATTCTCGACTATGTTGGATGCAGAGTGGACAGGAAGAGCACTTCGTGCACATGTCAAATGCTAGGAAACAGTGATTTCCTGGTTTAGCAAGAAGCAAAATTCAATAGCCACCTCTACAAATGAAGCAGAATACATAGTTGCGGGCAGCTGTTGTGCCCAAGTCCTATGGATGAGACAAAGAAATTTGAGAGACTATGAAGTTGAGGAAAAGAAATTCCAATCATGTGTGACAACACAAGTGCAATTGCCATTACTCAAAATCCTCGTATTGCACTCAAGAACAAAGCATATCGATGTCGATATCACTTTATAAGAGATCACGTTGAAAAGAAGGATATCATCTTGGAATATATCTCAACCGATAAACAATTGGTTGACATCTTCACAAAACCATTATGTGAGTCAAGATTTGAAGAACTCAAACATGAGTTAGGGTTAATTGAGCCGAAATAAACTCGGAAGAATCAAAGAAAAGAAATGGAACACAAAAAGGGAAAAAGAGTCAACTCACAAATCGCCTAAGTAAATCACCAGACGAAAAACAAACTACACCGAAGTCACCGATAGCATTTGAGTCACCAAGAGAACTGTGAGAAGTAGAGTTGAATCGGCTAAGGGATAAGTTGAGTCACTTATGAGCAAAGTGACAAAAACGCAATCGTTTGACTGAGCGGGAATGTTTTAAGGAATACGTCAAAGATAATGATGATGTGTACAGACATAAAGCCGCACACCAAGCTCATGATTGGATATAAATGCTTTGCCGCATTAAATACGAGACATTAAATGCTAAATAGGCGTGCAAGATCTAAGCCGTTGATTTCGATCACATTTCAAAAACCACCCGCACGCCCTTTCATAAACCATATTTAAACCATTTTCGTCCGTTTCTCTCACACTATCAAAACTGTTCATTTCTTTCTCTCAAAAGCAAAGGCAAAAATTCTCTCGAAACCCAATCTATCGTCAAATCAATTTCTAAGTTTTTCTTTGATAAAATCCGAAAAATGGCACCAACCTACGACTTTGTCAAATTAGGGAAGCAAATCCACACCGGTCTACCGTGATTTCGGCCGGAATGGTGAAACAGGGTTCGGCGACACCCTAGTGAAGAAAATCGCTGAAAAATTGGAAACGTCCGGTTTAAACCGTTTCTAACGTTAGAATATCCGATGACCTATGTGGAGGAGGTCGCATGATTCTACGTGAATGCCGAGATTCACGATGAAGGAATAAAGTCATCTGCTCACGGAAAGCGGTGACTATCTCTCGCCAAGGATTTGGCAACATTGCTCACTACCGCCAGGCGGAGCATCGAGATTAACGGCGATGTAAACTTGGGCGATGCTTGGAAAGAAATAGCCAAGCCCGACTTTGCCGATAAAATAGTGTACACAAAGAAACAAGAGATCAAAGGAGGATTATCACAAGTCGTTGGGCATAGTTGCCAAATGTATTGACATCAAATTTGGCTTTGACCAATCACAAAAGGCAAAGCGATTGTAATGGCCGCAATCATCGCAAAAAAGAAGATAAACCGGGCTGAGTTTGTCTACGAGCATCTGCCGCGAACGTAGGAACAAATCCTTCAAGGAAGATGGCACATTTGGAGGATCCCTGGATATGGCCTAGTGATTGGCCTACTGATGGAGGTGAAAGGAGTCCTCTTAGACATGGGAAGGCATTCCATGTTAACAAGAGGATGTTTAGAGCAAACCTCTCTCGCGCACGAAGAGAGCCTACGCCAAGAGAGCCGACACGAGTGAGGGGGAATCACCGACCAAAGATACAATTGTTTCTCTCCACCCAAGAAGAAAGGCGCCCGCAAATGCTAAGAAGATCACGCCCCGCAAAGAAAGAAAGTCAAACATGCTCCCGCCCCTGCAGCAGAGTCACCTGCCCCTCGCAGCCGTGTCTCCCGCCCTGCAGGTCGGTCAAGACTCACAAATACCTTCTCGGATCGTTAAAAAGAGGAGAACCGAGAAGCCTAGATGGCCCGCTCCTCGAAAAGACACCAAGACGCCCCGCCGCCCAAGACTCGAGAAAACTGCCTTCGAACCGTAAATCCTCTCGTACAAACTAGGAGACGAAGAAGAATCATCAAGCACTCCGAGCTTGAGAAACCGGCTGAGTCGAGTCCACTCACCGAGCAGAGATATCGAGACTGGCTGGAGAAGTAGAGTCTCGGATGTAATTGATGAAACAAAATGCAAGTTTGTTTGAAGGCGATCAAGAGAGGCAACCGGAAGACACAAACGTAGTCCACACAGTGAAAAACACAAGCAGAAGCGATAGAGCGGATAGTGATGTGATGATCCTATCTCCACCTTACCCGGACATCCAAAATCGTCTGCGTGAGTGGAGGAAATGGAAGTTAAGTAAATCAAGGGAACAGTTCAACGGCCCGAGTTTATAGAAGAAGAAGAGGAACTGTTAAACTTCCTCGACTAACCACTGTGCTCCCAAAGATCGGATGAAGACAATCGCATGACATCCCCGATCTACAAGGACAAGGAGAAAGAAAAGCAAGCATAGGAAGCCGAGGCACGTGAGAAGGCAAGCATCCGTCCCTATCTCCCGCACCACGAACACACACATCCTCTCCTTGATGTCTTCTCTCGGCGAGTGATGAGGACCCTGAGAATGCTTTCTGCCATAGAAGAGTTGCAAATGCAAAGCAAGCATTGCAAGAATCGAGAATCTTTCACGAGCAAAGATTGATGGAGGGACCAGGAGAGTCCTCCGAACACACACCGAAATTGATCCAATGGGAGTGGTTCAAAAAATCGCCATCAAGTGTTGTTCGCTACCACTTCCCTCCACTTTCGGAAGAAGCGATAAGGGAATTGGCGATGAAACGGGATAGTGGGGACCCCAACGAGCCAACCCCTATTGAAGGTGTTTTACCACCGCCCCAACGGTGAACATTCAATCGAAACAGTCGGGAGTTTGGAGATGAGTGACCCCATTCCAAGTCACTCACCGGTGGTGCGCCCGAGGGGAAACTCCTCCACCGCAAAGCAAGGTCGGAGGATGCTGCAGATGACTCCACAAATAATCCGGGAGGCGGAGTAGAGAAAATACAAACACATGAAGAACAAAGAAGTTGCCATCAACGAAGCTCGGCGATGAGATCGTCTCGGGTGAGGTGCCAACTTTCTCTGAAGGCTAATGACGCCTGGCGATGCGGTCGAGGCACGAGATGGAACGGCCCCGGGAGTTAACACTGGGCGATGAAAGTGCAATCCATGGGGTTGAGACTCCAATGGATGCCACCGCAGAAGACCCTAAGACAATGACACCGCCGAAAGGGAGGACCAAGGCCGCTCGCCGCAAGAGAGACCGGCCGGAGGTAATGAAGGCCCACGGGAGGTTGAGACTTCCCGGGGTAAAGAAGTCAAGTAGAGAACATCCATCCCGCTATCATCGACCCATCCGAGAAGGAGATAAGCGCACTTCATGATTCCCAGGACAATCCTCGATGTAACCTTTCCGGGATCGGAAGGCGAAGAAGAAGCCGAGTCATCCCCCGTGATGCATCCAAAAGACTCACCGCGGATGTTCCAAGCACGAGCAAGTCCGATCCCAAGACTACTCGTCAAACATTTAATTTTGATGATGAGCCACCAATGGAAATCTCATCATCGTTCGATGACGCTCTCGATAAGGCCGAGACCGGTCTCAATGGAGAAATCACCGAGACCAACGGTTGCTGAGACAGGCAGTGAGGCTCGAAAAAATCGGGTCCACTTCACAACAAAACCCGGGTGAACAACCGAGTCCACTGCGCAGGCTCCTCAAGCTGCAGCAGACCGATTCCTAAAAGAACTTCACGCACACCACTCATCATCGAACAAATCCTTTTGCGGTGATGAATCCTTTGTAGAATCTTTTCCTTTTTCTCTGGAGGTACCCGACCTCCATGAAGAGTCGAAAAATGAACTCGACGCTACCACGCACCAGCTCCGCTTTTCAATCGTGCACCATTGTTCCACTGATTATGATTTTGACGCCGCATGGCCATCACCGCAACGGAAGAATCACCAAGTCCGCTAAGTGTTCAAGGCATTATTCGGCGAGATTGAACGAATGGAGAGGCATCGTGCCTCTATGGGCATGCGGCGGACACGAGATGCCAATCTCACTCGCGATTTAAGAGGCATAACATCCGGATCGGGGAATGGTGGCAACAAGAAAACAATGCGTGTGGAACAAGTGAGATACTTCAGGACATTGTTCAACAAGTTTCATTGGTATGGAGAGTGAAAATGCCGATGCAAAAACGGTGAGAGAACATATTGAGCACATGCATGAAGCTCACATTGCCGGGTTAAGCTGCTGCGTGAGCAAAACAAGAGTGATCTACGGCGTTTGGAAGAGACCATGAATATAAAATTCAGCCTTCTCATGGCCGAGATGAAGCCGATTTCAAAGCAGAGTCCAACGCTACTCGATCCGACTTTCGTCTTTGCATACTCTGCAGCGGACTCGAGACAAAACTCAACTATCAAAGGCTCGACTTCCCGCTTGCAAGTCTGTTTCAGGAGTTCCTCTCTCCTTTGATGATGCCAAAAAGGGGGAAGAGGAATACCTAAAGCGCAAGGGGGATCCTCGAAGTTGAGAAGGAAGGAAGCACTGCGAAGGGGAAATCACCGAGGAAGTGTTGAAACAAAGAAAGGAAAATCTGGCCGAGGGGAAGGATCAAAAGATATGACCTTGATGATTGCACAAACCCCTCAACAGGTCCTGTCACGGTGACATTATCGCCAAAGAAACTCCTCAGGACTCGCCACTCCAACACTCTTCTATATCTACGGTGAAAAGAGAAAACAATTGAAGCAGGGATGAAGGAAGTGGAAGGAAGAATGGATGCCCGAGTTATGAACATCTTGAAAGAACATGGAGGCATTCCAAAAGAGACAGACACTTATGTCATTTCGGATGTCGGACAGAGCCACGATCGTTGATGAATTTAAAACGCTCGAATCAAGGATACTTTGCAAATATGTCTACGGCTCAAGCTTGGGACTTGTCGGGAAAAGGGTCTCACGTTATGTGAAGAAGGCGATGGCGCGGACTACCGGCGAATCGCTCTGCTAGTCACTCCGCCGGTCACTCACCGAAAGAAGAAGACCCGACAAGACACGCCCGGGTAGAGGAAAAGCGTGTGGTGGAGGAAGAAGCTTGCACCCAGCCTCGCCCAAAAATATTGAATACGTAGATCCAGGGAAAGAAAGGAGGGATCTCTTTTTGAGGGCTTGACCAAGTAGCAAATTTGCAAGTGGCTAAAAAGTAACGCCGAGTATGCAAAAGATTAGAAGGAGAAAATAAGAGACAAACTCAGTATGGGAGGAAAGACAGAAAGGATAAGAAGAGATGAAGGCTGCCAGGAAGGCATATGAAAAGAAAAAAAGGCAAAGCGGTGACGATGAGAAAAAGAGAAGAAGAGAAGAAGATGTTGAACAAGATGAAAGAAGGAGACAAAGGAGATGAAGTGTTCTTTGTCCACCCCTTCGTGTATTTTATAATGTAAATACATACAATGTAAGTCTTCGAAATAAAGTCAAATTCTTTATTTTATGTGTAGACAAATATGTGCTCGATACACCTTGTAAACAAATGTGTAAAAGAACAAGAATGTTGATCAATAAAAGGATTGATTCTCGCATACATTCTATGTCAATACACTATCTCTGTATGTATCTTTGGTGATTGCATTTTTTTTTTGAATGGTTTAAGTTTTGGCATCATCAAAAAGGGGGAAATTGTTAGGAAATTTATTGTTTAGATTTTGATGAATGCCGTGTAAAACTTAGAATAGGAAGTTGGCACCCCAATTCTTGTTGTAAAATGCATTGTAATAAATAGAGCTGGCCAAGCCGAGTTAAATCGCCTACGAGCTAACATGCAAGAAGACAATCAAGACTAGAAGGAAGACTCATTGCGAGACAATGAGTATGGCAAAGAAGAGTAGACGGGAACTCTATCAAGAAGCGGTGAGATGCAAACAGTGGAGTATCGACAAGTCAACTCGAGAAAAGCCAAGTCTCAAGTTGAAGTGACAAAAGAGTCATCCAATGATTGGAAGGCGACTCTAAGTCACCCGGGAAAAGCAAAGAAATGCGGTCAAGTCGAGATAATCGTAAAAGATCCGTTGCACGGAAATCAAGAGAATTACTTAAACAAGTAATATCTCCATACCACCTTTCTTGGAGTGCTCGGTCCCGAAGCGTGCAAAATGAATGAACCAATGGGAAGCACTACACCGTGTCGAACTCGAAAGGTGAAAGAACAATTCATACGAGGAAATGGCAATTCCAAGGATCGCAACAAGACAAGCCAACGACGCAAGTGACTTTCAAAAATAAGCCTATCTCTTCAACGGGCAAATTTTTGAAAGATCACTATAAAAGGCCGAGGAGTTTATTTGAGAAAAAAAGACATATATGAGAGTGACACAAGTTATTCTGACACAACAAAAAAAAAAAACGTTCAAGCAATTATCGGAAAATCAAAGCATTCTCAATCCTCAAGCCTACACTACGAAGAACATCAATCCAACACTCACCGTGAAGGAAAGATAACTTCAATCGGTTGAAGAGAAAAATATGAAAAATCAAGGGGTCTACATTCCACGAAGGATTGTAGGAAGGTTCAAGATCGAACCAAGTCTTAAGCTTTTGGAGGGCTTCGTGATCAAATCCAAAGAGCTTGAGCAAGTGAGTTGTAGTAGCAAAGGCAAAACGCGACCTGCCTGAAGAAGCCGAGTCGCATTTAGAGCCACCGAGTGATCAAGGCGTCTCGGATCGAGTCCCAAAGGATCAAGTCACCGGTGTGATCAAGACTTGTATCCGGACAGCTACCACTTTGTATATCGATCATTACCTAGTGGATTCCTCCAGAGTTGGAGAAGAGAGGAGTAGAAGAATTACCCCATCTTCGAACCTCTATAAAAATTTCATTGTGTCATTTACATTTCAAAGACTTTAATTCCCGCATTTTTAATCGCTTATATCTCACGATAAATTTGCTATCCACTTGATAATTTATAAGTACTAAACCAAGCGCTAAACTCTTGCTTAATCAAATTTAAGGGTGTTAAGTCTTCCGCTGAAAACGAAACCACGATTGAGTTAATTTAGAGTCAACAATGAGTTATTCCATCAACACTCGATTGAGTCTGCATTGAGAGATTAACTCTACTTGAGTGGCTAAATTGATGGTCCATCAAGGACACAAAATTGTGGTAGTATCAACTCAGTATATTTAAAAGGACTAAAATCGAAAATTTGGTAAGGTTTATTCAACCCCCCTTCTAAACCTTACACTTACACCCCCTTGGGACCTACACTTGCCGTGAACTCGATGACCTTATTTCCTTGTCTTTGAGGTAACTATGTGAGAAATCCCTTCGGACTGCATTTCTCTAACTTCACAGAATATTTTGAGCCAGGGCCTTGTTTACTCTTTGCTTTACCAAACCTTTGAAATCCACTGTTGATCCAGAGTGGATCTTTTCAGCCATTTCGACGAAATCGTAGTTGGGTGCTATTTCTTGAAAAATGAAAGGTGAAAAACTTGTAAAACATAAGCTTTGAGAGGTAGGGTTTCACTTGTTTGCAGAGAAAAGCTCTAGTTTGCTTGAGAATGAAGAGTGTTTTGTGAGGAGAGAGAAAATTGGATTTTGGTTTATATGTGTAGTTCCCAAGGGGTGTGGTGTAAGGTTTAGAAGGGATGGGTTGAATAAACCTTACCAAATTTTCGATTTTAGTCCTTTTAAATAGTTCAACAGAGTTGATTCAAATCAGTTGTGTCCTTGAGGGGCAGCTAAGTTGTCTATTCAACTAAGTTACCCACTCAACAGACTCGATAGAGCTGTCGATAGTATAACTCGGCTGCTTAAGCCAAATACCTAACTTGGATAGTTTGGTTTTTAACAACGGAAGACTTAACACCCTTTGATTTGATTTAAGCTTGTTTTAAACAATTAGTTTTTAGCACTTAGTTATTTATCAGTTGGATAACAAATATAAACTAACAGCAGATATAAAGAAAATATGCAAGAATATAAATTTGCTAAAAGTAAATGACACAAATATTTTATAGAGGTTCGAAGATGGGGTAATTCTTCTAATCCTCTCTTCTCCAACTCCTGTAGGAATCCACTATGTAACAGATCAGTTTACAAAGTGGTTATCAGTCTGGAGACAGCCTTGATCACACAGTTGGCTTATCTTGCGGCTCAGCTTCTTCACAGGTCAGCTGCCTTGCTACTTCAGCTCACTTCTCAAGTTCTTGGATTTGATCATGAACCCCTCCAACAAACTTGATAATGGTTCGACTTTGAACCTTTCTACGATCCTGACTTGGAAAGTAGACCCTTTTGTTTTCTTCAAAAGTTTTCTCTTCAACTGGTTGAAGTTATCTCTCCTTCACAGCTTGTGTTGGATTGAGCTTCTCCGAGTGTTATGCTTTGACAAATTGCTTGAATTGCTTTGAGAAATTTGCAGATTGCTTGCTTGAATATTGCTTGCTCGTTCGTGGTTCAAGTAACCTTTTTCTCAATAGCTTCCTTAGCCTTTTATAGTGCGCATTTGAAATTTTGCCCATTGAAGAGATAGGCTAGTTTCAGATGTCACTTTGTGTTCGTTGGCTTGTCTTTTCTTGATCTCAGAGCCTTGGTGATGTTGACCTTTCCTCATATTAATTGGCATTCCAGCATTGCATGGGTCTGACACAAGGTGCATTGTTTCCCATTGGCTCATTCCTTTTACACAATTCTGGGCCAAACTCTTTTAGACCTGGCAGCTTGACATAATACTATATCGAGTAATATTCTTGACTTTAATCAATGGATCTAAGTCGATTGTCTTGACTTGATCGCTTCTTTTACCCCAGGTGACTTGAATCGCTCCAATCATGGGATTGACTCAACTATCACTTCAACCGATAGACTTGGCTTCTTGAGTTGACTTGAATGACACTTCTCACGATTGTTCCTCCGACTCTCCTTGATCGAGTCCTTTACTTCCTTCTAGGCAATAAAGTCTTCATACATTCCGTAGTCGACTTCTTGTAATCTTTGACATAGGCCGACTTAACTCGGCTTTTCCATCTATCTATTACAATACAAATTACAAGGAAAATAGGGTTTCAACTTCCTAGTTTGAGTTTTACATGGTTTCATCAAAATCTAACAAATAAATTTCCTAACAATTTTCCCCTTTTTGAAGATCCAAAACTTAAAACATTTAATAAGTAAACAAAGAAACACACAAGCAAAGATGCTGACAAAGATGTATGCTTGGAATAATCATTTTATTGATCATAGCATTATTGTCCTTTATAAAGTTGTTTACAACAAGTATCAAAGCCTTTTTCTATAACATGACAATACATTGCATATCTAAGCTAAGATACACAAAGAGTGAAAATTAAAGGAAATTCACTGAGTTTATTACGAGAAGACTTACATTAATGTATTTACAACAAAATACAAGAAGGGGTTCATATCACACTTCAACGCCTTTGTTGCTTCCTTCTTTTTCATCTTGACTCTCTTCCCTCATCATCCTCTAGTCTTCTTTCTTTTTCTTTCCTCTTCTTCTTTCTTCTTTTTCTCATATGCTCGCTTTAGCAAAGCAGGGTCATCCCTCCGCTTCCTCTCTTCCCATTCCCATTCGCGAGCAATCCTCTCATTCTCGCCTTCTTGCTTTTTGAGAGCTTCAAAGTTTTTTCCTAGCAACTTTTAGGTTGGCAAGAGGATCATATCCACCCAATATATAAGACCCTTCTTGTCGATCTACGTATGCTACGCTCTTTTGGTTTTGGTCAAGGTTGAGAGCCTCTTCCACCACCGTCTTCCCTTCCTCTCGGGAGTATCTTCAGTATTGGAGTCTTCGACTTTCCAACCGAGTGATCACTGAAGTCTCATTTTATTAGCCGATCAAATAGTTCTAATCCCTTCTCCAAATACAAGTCCCAGGCTTGCGGCAGAGTCATCCCTTGAAAGTAGCCTTCTGATTCTAGAGTTTGGAATTCCTCTATTGATCTGGGCTCAGATCCATCATCAGGCATTGTAATGTCCCTTGGGGGTTTGATCGCAGCGTAGTCCTTTTCGGCTGGAAGACCACCATATTGCTTCATGATCTCCTGAACGTGAGTTGATTGCTTCTCAGCTACCTCCTCAAATGCAGCTTCGATGGCCTGTTCTTTTATATTTCATGGCCACTGCAGCTTTCTCAACAGGTAGGTTCAAGGGTAGCTTGCTGAGAATGGAGGATGTGACTTCACCTAACTGTGGGGTTTCAGCATACATTAATTTCAAATCCTTTGAACTTTCTTCCCCCTCAGCTGTGTCACCTCCTTTTCTTCACTTCTTTCAATCCCTTAAGGGTCTCATCTTTGCCCTTTTTGGCATCATCACCAAAAGAGAGAGGTATACCAGGGAATAACCCTCTTAGGAGAAAATCCAGTCGGCTGTTTGTCGAGTTTTGCTTGGAGTCTGCTGCAGAGTAGGCTTTGCGAAACTTAGAACGAGTAGCCTTTGATTCAGCTGTCACTATTTTCATCTCCGCCATCAGAAGACTGAATTTTTCATTCATATTATTCTCAAGTCGGACAATATCAGCCTTGTGAAAATGATGTAGCAGCTCCACATCCGACTTATGGCAAGTTTCCATCCTTACAATATGTTCCTTCATCCTCTGCTGATACATTGAGTTGTCCGCACTCCAAACAAGCATTTTAGCAAAAAGAGCTTTGAAGTAACGGACCTGCTCCGACCTCATGGTTGTCTGCTGTGCAGCCCATTACCTTATTCGCACGATGATCCCTCTCAAATCGGCTGTGAGGGTAGCATCCCGATTGTCCAATCTCAAATATAGAAAGGCCTGGTGATGTTCCATCTTCTCAATCTCTTCGTAGATATTCGTGAAGGCTTCACGGAACTCATCTGTAAGATTTGACTCAGCTGTCGGCCACTCTGCATCAAAATTGAAGTCCACTGGCACAATCGTATCTGTCGGAATGACTGGCTCTTCCTGCACAGTATATTTCTCTAAGTCTATAGAAGATTCATCCTCCATGTCGGGCAGATTTGCAGTGAATGGGAACATATCTTAGAACACATCATCGCGCACAAATGGTATCCCCGAGGCTTCATCTTGAGGGTCTTGACTTTGAAATGTCGGTGATGATTCAGCTTTTTGTGCCTCAGCTGCGGCAGCGTCATCAGCAGATGGTGCAGCTGTGAAAGCCTGCAATTGAGCTGTAGTCGATACTGTTGCAGCTGACGGAGCCTATACAGTTGACTCAGTTCTAGCTGGAGCATTTGAGATTGTTTGCTCAGCTGACTGAGCCTCAGCTGTCTTAACAGTTTCTTCGGTCTCAGTGTGTTTTTCCATTTGAGTAACCTAGTCCTCAGTTGATTCATCAGCGTCATTGGAAGATGATCAGGCTTTAGCATTTGGCTCATCATCAAAATTAAACCTCATACCAGCCATCTTATCACTGTCATGGCTTTGAGATTTGAGAACATCCTCAGATATGTCCGTCGTTGGATTTTCGTGTTGAGTGGACTCGGCTTCATCCTCCAATCCCAAAAATGAAGTATCAATATGCTCTTGAGAATCATGAAGGGCGTTGATCTCCTCTTCTGCAGTTGCACCTTCGAGTTGAGGAATGCTCTGTTCTGTCCGCTCTTTACCTAGGGAAGTCTCAACCTCCCTTAGGCATTCATTACCCCCAGCAGTCTTAACTACTGCAGGGCCTTCGACATTCCCTTCGACAGTCTCAACTGTCTTAGGGTCTTCTACAATCCCTTCGACAGACGCAGTGGTCTTAGGGTCTTGGACCGTGGCATACATCAGAGTCTCAACTCCTTGGATTGCACTTTCAAGACCCAGAGTCTCAACTCCCAAGGTCTCTCCTCATTTGCCTTAGCTGCGGCAGCAGTTTCATCGGCCTTCAAAGCAGTGGACATCTCAGTTGAGACTGACTCAACTATCCGAGCATCATTAATGTCACTTTGTTGTTCAGTGTTCTTCTCACCTTCGCCTCCAAACTGCAATGTTTGGTCTCCCACAGCTTCCTCCGACCTTGTTGTGGTGAATATAGTTTCCCCCTCAGTCAGCGCACTGGCTGAGTGAATGATGGTGGGGTCACTCTTCTCTTGAGATGCGGCTTTTGTTCCCTCTGAGTGTACAGCCGCAAGGGCAGGTGTCTCAACACATTCTTCAGGGGTTTGCTTGGCTTGGGGGCCTAAAGTTCTAGCTTCATTGCCAATTCCCTGAGAGCCATCAGTTGAGTGCACGGGGGACGTGGTAGCAGCAATATCCATTGCAATCAACTGTGCCACTTCTAAAGGATCAGTCCTGGGAGAGACTTTGGATGACTCTCCTGGACCCTCTAGTTGGCTCATTTCGTGCATGGATCGGGATTCTTGTAAAGCCTGCTGTATTTTGGACTTCTCTACTACAGCAGCTGGATCCATATCTCCGTCACATCAGTAGACTCATGTATGTGCTCATACGTCCCAGTCTACTGACAAATCTTGGATTTCTCCAAGGCTTTTGCATGCTCCGCTACTTTCTCCTTCTCTTCTTCCTTGATAAAGCAGAGGGTTTCCATGCAGATGTCTTCATTGAGAGCACATTGGACAGATGCATTTCCAAGGAACCTAAGAAGTTCCTCCTCCTCCTCAATGAATTTTGGGCGAGCAAACTGACGCCTGGAGTAGTCCAACTTCCACGCCCTCCATTCCCTTAAACTTCTTTGAATGTCAGGGTAGACTGGAGAATACATAATTAAGTCATCATCATCATCATCTTCTCCGGTCTCCTGAATGGGGGCTAATTGGCCTTGCTCCTCCTCAGACTCAGCAGCGTCTGTCTGAGGAGTTGAGACAACCTATTCTTGCATTGGCTCTGTTGTCTCAGCTGCTTCAATTTCTCAATTGTTTCCCGCATGACTATGGTCTCTTCGATCCTCTGTGATCGATGCAGACGATCTTCTTTGGGGCATCTACGATTTCTGGAGATTGCTCCTCTTGAGAATCAGCAGTCTTAACTTGCTTTTTTCACCGAGTGTCGACTCTGCCTGTCTTCTCCGGCTTCAGTTGCTTGAACATCCGTCTCCGCTTAGTGGCAACCAGCGGAATCTCTGGTTCCACTCCAGTAGGCTCTTCAATAGTGAAGGCATGTGATCCTTTCTTAGAAGCAACTGCCTTTCTGGACTTAGTAGTCCACTTCTTGTTCACGATAGGGGAAGGAATTTGGGTTCCTCCTCTATCTCTCGGGGGGACGGTGACTCGGGTGCGTGAGCGAGCTTTTGTTTTGGGCTGCGAGGGCAAGTGCTTTTTTCGATTTGGTCATTGGGGTAGGGGAGGCTTAGAAGATGCGCTCTTTCTTAGATGATTTCTTGGGAGAGAGAGCCGGGGGAGGTCTCGATTGTGTCTTCAAAGCAGGTCGATTGATTCCTCCTCACTTGTATCGGCCTTTCGGGCATGGGCTTTCTTAAGGCTCCGGGAAGGTTCGCCTTGAACATCTTCTTATTTGCATGGAAGGGCTTGCTATGGCGGAGTGCAATGACCTTAACCTCCATTAGATGGCCAATCACACGGCCATATCCCAATGAGCAACCAAAGGTTCCATACTTCTTGAAGGACTGTTCATTTCGTTTTGACATATTCGGCCGAAGGCTAACTCATCCCAATTCACCTTTTTCTCTTGCATGATCGCAAACGTCCACGATCGACTTGGTCTTGACGGTGATTAAAGCTTCCAAACTTCATGTCCACGCACTTGGACATGATGTTCATCGACTTGGTCTCGTTGTTGTCTCATCCATAAGATTTGGGCACAACAAATGATCATAGCTATGTACTACTCGCTTTGTGGATGTAGCTATTGAATTTTGTTTCTTCTTTGGACCAAGAAACCAATCTATTTCCAAGCATTTGACATGTACCTGAAGTACTCTTCCTGTCAAATCTACATCCAGCATAGTCTGATTCTGAGTATCCTACCATCTTGAATCCTTCTTTCTTTCGATACCATAAGCCGACTTCCTGGCATCCCTTCAAATACCTAAGGATTCTCTTAACTGCAGTCATGTGGCTCTCTTTTGGTGCAGATTGAAAACTAGCACATACACCTACTGCAAAGTTGATGTCTGGCCTGCTTTCTATTAGATAGAGCAATGATCCAATGTGAGCTCTATATCTGGTTTGATCAACAGTTTTGCCATATCCGCATCCATGTCCATCTTGATGATGTATTCATAGAAATCTTCACAAAAGACTTCTCTTCCATACCAAATTTCTTAATCAAATCTCTCGGTATAATTGGTTTGGCTTATGAAGGTTCCATCCTTCAATTGCTTGACTTGAAGTCCTAGGAAGAAAGTCGACTCTCAATCATGCTCATCTCAAATTTCCCTTGCATGAGGTTTGAAAACTTGTCACACGACTCTTTATTTATGGAACCAAAAATGATGTCATCTACATATATTTGAACAATCGATATACTCTCCATCTTGAATCCTCAAGAGTGTTCTATCAACCTTGCCTTTGGTGAATCCATTGTCGCTTAGAAATTGAGACAATGTATCATACCATGCTCTTGGTGCTTGTTTCAATCCATACAATGCTTTCTTGAGCTTGTAGACCTTATCTCCAATAGTTTTCTACTCAAAACATGGAGATTGTTCAACATAGACTTCTTCTTCTAATAGTCCATTTAGAAAAGCACTCTTCACATCATTTGATATACATTGAAGTTCTTATGTGCAGCATAAGCAAGAAACATCCTTATTGCTTCCAATCTGGCAACAGGAGCAAAGGTTTCATCAAAATCTACACCCTCTTCTTGGCCATACCCTTTGTCTACCAATCTTGCTTTGTTTCTTACAACAGATCCTTCCTCATTCATCTTGTTTCTGAAAACCCATTTTGCACCAACAAAACAATTTGGTGGGTTAGACTTTGAACTAATTCTCATACTTTGTTCCTTTCAAACTGATTCAGCTCTTCTTGCATAGCCTGAATCCAATGTGTGTCTTCCAATGATTGAGACACATCTTTAGTCTCTATCTGAGAAATAAAACAAGTGAACATAGCTTCATGTTGTGCTCTGGATCTGGTTCTTATGCCATCTCTAACATCTCCAATGACTAACTCTGGTGGATGGTCTCCCAGCCATCTCACATCAGGTTGGAGTAAGTCTATTGGATTCAGCCGTCTCGCAGCTAAGTTGTCTTGAACAACTCTTTCATCTTCATTCAGCTGTAGACCTTCCAGCTGTTTTTGAGATTCAGCTATCTCATCTTCATCTGGGTTGAGTGCTCTCACTTTAGTTCAACATAAGGACTCTTCTGCATAGTTGGTTGATTCAGCTTATCAGCTAACTCTTCAATGTCTTCTTCATTCATATTAGGTTCATCAAAAACCACATGGATAGACTCTTTTGTAACCATAGTCCTTTGTTCAGCACTCTATAGGCTTTACTCTCAGCTGAGTATCCCAAAATGATACCTTCATCATATTTAGCATCAAAATCCTTCATTATCTTTGCCATTATTATGGATGAAGCATTTACATCTAAATATATTGAAATATCCAACATTTGGCTTTCTTCCGTCCAAATTTCATAGGGAGTCTTGGTTAGTTGCCTGTTAATCATGCATCTATCTATTCTGAGTATAGCATGCTGTATTTATTGCTTCTGTCCAAAATCTCTTAGGCAATCTAGCTTCAGCTAACATTGTCCTTGCAGCTTCCTTGAGAGTTTTGTTCCTTCTTTCAGCTACTCCATTCAGTTGTGGAGTCCTTGCTGCTTATAACTCATGAGCAATACCATTTTCCACACAATACTGAGTTATAATCCCATTGAAAAACTCAGTTACCTGTCAGATCTTATTTTTATAATGGTTTGACTCTTCTCATTTTGAACTCTTCTCATCAGCCGAGGTAACTTCTCAAAGATTTCCTTCTTTTTACACATGAAAATTGTCCATGTATATCTTGAATAATCATCCACCACCACTAAGGTGTATTTCTTTCCACTGATGTTAGCTGGTTCAACTGGTCCAAATAAATCCATATGCAACAGATGTAATATCCTTGTTGAAGAAGGACTTGGCTTATCCTTGAATGATGATTTGATTTGCTTTCCCATTTGGCATGCATCACATACACTTTCTTTCTTGTACATTGAGTCTGGCAATCCTTCTACAAGATGACTTCTTGCAATTTTGTTGATTGTCTTGAAGTTCAGATGACTCAGCTTCTTGTGCCACAACCAACTTGATCCGATTGTGCTCTTTGCTAGTAGACATGTGCTTGGTGTAGCAAAGAGACCAATCTACCACATACATACTCTTTTGCCTTGACCCTTGCAGACTATTTCATTTGATTCAAGATCTTTGATTTGGCACATCCCTATGTTGAATCCTACATTGTAGCCCTTGTCACAGAGTTGGTGATACTTAGCAGTTGAAGTTGAGGCCTTCAACATGAACAACATTTGTGATTCCAATCCATTTTTCTTGATGGATCATGTGCCTTTGATTTCCCATGGAGCTTCATTTCTCCAAATATAACTTTTGCACCTCTAATCTCCTTTAATCTTGACAGGTTTTCTTGTTTCTGTCATATGTGCCTGGAAATGTACCACTATCCATATACCAGGTTCCTTGGCACTCGGCTATTCCTTGAACTGGAATCAAGGAAATCGATTTTTTAGGTACCCATACTTGTCAGGTCCTGGGGGTTAGTGCTATAAGATGGTCCAACCAACCTATAGCCGAGATGATCGACTCTCAAGAGGTTTCCATCTATCGATTGCCATAATCATAGTGCACATTAGCAAATTTCTTGGGAGTTTTAGGATCATACAACTGTCTCTTTTGTCTATATGCATGTGTTTTTGTTTTAGCAATTGCTTTCTTGGGGTAGTTGTGGTATTTCTGAGTGTAGTGCTTGGGTGCATATGTGTGCTGATAAAAGCTCTTTTGCCTTTGGAATGACCTTTGTTGAGGTTTAGGTCTTTATCATTTTGGTTTGTATTCCATAGGTCGTTGTTGATGTTTCACATTATTCCAATCAACATAGTTTGGGTAGTTTCTACCATTCCCATCATATGTATTTCTCTGATGAAATTTCTGAGGTTTCTAGTAGCTCTATTTTCTTTTCACAGAGTATTTTCTGTTTGGAGTTTTCTGAGGGACTCGGCTGAATTTCTTCTCAGTTGTCCTTTTAAGATACTCAATTGGCTTCTTTCATTTTCCTTTATAACCAAGGACAGTATGTTTGTGATTGTGCTTAGGAATAAATGTGGGTTCAACATTTGGTGTTTTGGGTTTTTGGAATGCTTCATTACTTGAAGATCCTTTTCCAAAATCACTCTTTGAGTTTGACTATGCACAAAGGAATTAAATCCTATGCATGTCTTGTCTCCACATTCCTTTTGACTCATAATAAGTTCATCCAATGATTTGGATGCTTTTGTAAATGAGGCAATCACATTTTTAAGATCTTTTTCCCTCTTTTCAGTAGCAGCTAACTCTGCTATGATCTTAGCATTTTCATCCTTTATCTTAGTGTTCTCATCAGTTATGTGACTCAGAGTACTCAGCTCTTTAGTCAGCTGTGAGTTTTGGCTTTTAAGCTGACTGTTTTCCTCATTTAAGATTGTATTTGAGGACTTTATGTGTTCAAAATCTTTCATCATTTTGCCTAATGAATCATAAAGATCTGTGGGTGATGAGGTGTGTGTATCACAGTCACTATCACTTGAATCAGAATGAAATGAGTTAGAGTGTATCTCATCTTCTTGATCTTGTTCTTTGGCCATGAGGTAGATCATAGCCTCTTCTTCAGAATCACTTGAGTAGTCTGTTTTCACTATTATCTGAGTACTCTTTGCACTTGGCTGGCTCAGCAGTCTCAGCAGCCAACATGGGTTTCTCTTTTTCCTGTCTTCTTTCCCTGAAGACTTTTCTTTCTTCTTCATTCATGTACTTGTTGATCATGGATAGAACAAACAACAAAAAGTGTCCTGGTTATGCAATTCCAACACAGGTTCTCAGTTCTCTGATCAGCTCTGTCTATTCTTTGATTATCAGCTCTCTGATAATCAATTCTTTGATGCTCAGCTCTCTTGGGTGGCCTATCTTCCCTTCCCTTGGAAGGTGTTGAATGTCTTCTGGAGGTTTCACCCTTGTTCCTTTTATAGTTCTTATTGAAGAACTTGTTGAATCTTTTAACCATCGGGGCAATCTCCTCCTGGTCTATGGCTTCTTTTGGCTCAGCTCTCTTCCCTTCACTTTCCAACAATGCAGCTATCTTGGGCATAGTTGTTTCCTCTTGCTCTTTCCTTCTAAGCTCAAACTCATAGGCTTTGAGGTCTGAGAATAGCTCATGGTTAGATGTTCTTGAGAGGTCCATTGAATGTCTCAGGGCCATAACTTTCATTTCCCATTCAGCTGGGAGGCTTTTAAAGATCTTTATACACATTTTCTTCTGTGTATATTCTTTCCCAAGATCTGAAAGCTCATTTGTGATCTCAGTAAATCGGGCATCCAGCTGATCCAGAGTTTCACCTGCAAGCATTTAAAATTTTCAAATTTTTGAACAGCAATAGTTAATTTATTTTCCTTAATTTGTTCTGATCCTTCACAAATTAAGGTCAGCTTTTCCCAAATCTCTTTTATAGATTTGCAAGATTTGACTTTGTTGAACATGGCTTTGTCCAACGTTTTGTAGAGAATATCCTTGGCCATATTGTCCAGGTTCTATCTCTTTCTATCTTCATTTGTCCATTCAGTCCTTGGTTTTTCAACCATGGTTGGTCTTGCTTCAGCAGTAGCTTCTTCTCCCTATGATGCAGCTGCTCTTCGTACAGCTATATTAACTTTGAGTATTTGCAGTGGCCCATCATCTATCACAAGCCACATTTCATCATGTAATGCAGATAGATGAGTCTGTATACGAATTTTCCAATCATCAAATTCTTCAATAGTGAACATTGGAATTCGAGTTAGATTTGCTTCCATGATAATAACTTTGCTTAAAAAATGAAAGACTTTGAAACACAAGTGTTTAAAAACCTTTTTGAAAGATAAAGATCTAGTTCAATAACCAGTGCGGAAGGCTCAATGAACCAACCACTCTGACACCAATTGTAGGTCCCAAGGGGTGTGGTGTAAGGCTTAGAAGGGAGGGTTGAATAAACCTTACAAAATTTTTGATTTTAGTCCTATTAAATAGTTCAACAGAGTTGACTCAAATCAACTGTGTCCTTGAGGGCCAGTTAAGTTGGCTATTCAGCTCCCACTCAACAGACTCGATAGAGTTATTGATAGTATAACTCGGCTACTTAAGCCAAATACTTAACTTGGCTGTTTTGGTTTTTAACAGCGTAAGACTTAACACCCTTTGATTTGATTTAAGCTTGTTTTAAATACTTAGTTTTTAGCACTTAGTTATTTATCAGTTGGATAGCAAATATAAACTAACAACAGATATAAAGTAAATATGCAAGAATATAAATTTGCTGAAAGTAAATGACACAAATATTTTATAGAGGTTCGAAGATGGGGTAATTCTTCTAATCCTCTCTTCTCCAACTCCTGGAGGAATCCATTATGTAATAGATCAGTTTACAAAGTGGTTATCAGTCTGGAGACAGCCTTGATCACACAATTGGCTTCTCTTGCGACTCAGCTTCTTCATAGGGCCGCTGCCTTGCTACTTCAGCTCACTTCTCAAGTTCTTGGATTTGATCACGAAGCCCTCCAACAAATTTGATAATAGTTCGACTTTGAACCTTTCTACGATCCTGACTTAGAAAGTAGACCGCTTTGTTTTCTTCAAAAGTTTTCTCTTCAACTAGTTGAAGTTATCTCTCTTTCACAGCTTGTGTTGGATTGAGTTTCTCCGAGTGTTAGGCTTTGAGGAATTGCTTGAATTGCTTTGAGAAATTTGCAGATTGCTTGCTTGAATATTGCTTGTTCGTTCGTGGTTCGGGCAACTTTTTCTCAATAGTTTCTTCAGCCTTTTATAGTGCCCATTTGAAATTTTGTCTGTTGAAGAGATAGGCTAGTTTCAAATGTCACTTTGTGTTCGTTGGCTTGTCTTTTCTTGGTCTGCAGCCTTGGTGATGTTGACCTTTCCTCGTATTAATTGGCATTCCAAAGATGTGCAGTGTCGACCAAGTGTGCATGTTTCCCATTGGCTCATTCCTTTTACACAATTCTGGGCTAAACACTTTTAGACCTGGCAACTTGACATATTACTATATCGAGTAATATTCTTGACTTTGATCAATAAGTCAGTTGTCTTGACTTGACTGTTGTCTTTACCCCAGGTGACTTGAGTCTGCTCCAATCATGGGATTGACTCAACTATCACTTCAACTAATAGACTTGGCTTCTTGAGTTGACTTGACTGACACTTCTCACAGATGTTCCTCAGCTGACTCTCCTTCAGTCGAGTCCTTGACTTTCTTCTAGGCTATACTCAGTTGACCCACAGCAGAGTCTTCATCCAGTCCGTAGTTGACTTCTTGTAATCTTTGACATAGCGGACTTAACTCAGCTTTTCCAGTCATATATATTACAATATAAATTACAAGGAAAATGGGGTGTCAACTTCCTAGTTTAAGTTTTACATGGTATCATCAAAATCTAACAAATAAATTTCCTAACAATATGGGATGTGAGGGGACGATTTTTAGAATTTGAAAATGTTGATCAAAATCAACGGTCAAGATTAAATATTTGAAACCGCATTAATTTTCCAAAGATTAAACGCAGCAAAGATTTATATCCAATCATAGGCTAAATGTGTTCGGCTTTATTCGACACCATAATTACACGATGTAATGCCCAAAAATATTCCTCGCCACGAAAAACGACTACGTTTTGTCACTCAGCTCATAAATAACTCAATTATCTTTCAAAAGTGACTTGTCTTGGCTTCTCTCTTCACATGATGATCATTCAAATTTGCATCGATGCGATTGATTTCCGTCTTAGCTGTTTCACTTGGCTGGAGAGTGAAACATTGCTAATTTTCATTTCTCTCTTCTTTGACTCTGCTGATTAAGTCTTCTGAGTCTCCTAACTCAGCTCAATCAAACCTAGCTCATTCTTAATTTCTTCAAATATTGATTCACATAATAGCTTAGTGAATATGTCAGCTAACTGTTTATCAGTTGAGATATATTCCAAAGTGATGTCCTTCTTTTCAACATGATCTCTTATAAAATTATATCTGACATCAATGTACTTTGTTCTTGAATGCAATACTGGATTCTGAGTGATTGCAATAGCACTTGTGTTATCACACATAATTGGAATCTTTTTCTTCTATATCATAGTCTCTCAACTGTTGTCTCATCCATAAAACTTGGGCTGTGATTGCATGCAATATGTACTTCTTCACCGTGGATGTGGCTATTGAGTTTTGTTTCTTGCTGAACCAAGAAATTAATCTATTTCCAAGCATTTGACAAGTATTTGATGTACTTTTCCTGTCCACTCTACGTGGTCGTTACATGGACAAAATAACTTGAAAACCGTGAGCTTATAAATACAATAAAGACTTTATGTTTGTGAACTAAATGACAAATGTTAGTAAATTTCAAACTAATTTATTTATAATCAATATTTAAGGCTATTAGTAGCCAAAATTAATGATTGTATGGGTCTCTTTACCAGTTTACCTGATTGACTATCCTTACATTACATGCGGTATATGCTCTCCTCTATGCCTTTACTACCTTTAGATTTTAAAAAGCAATTGCATATGGGCTCCTACTCATACTAATTAAATAATTGCTATTATTATGATAATGATTAAGATGATTAGTATAATCTCCAAAAACACATAAAAAGTGGAGAGACAAAGAGAGTTGGTGTGCTTTAGTAGACTGCAGTACTCAAAAAAGGGATGTTGATTTGAAAGGCAGGTTGGGGGGGTATTGTTTTCTGTATCTTGTCATTGTCTTTCTAAGATGCCCCCACAAGGGCCACAAACAATATAAATGATTGTTGAATATCTTTCTCTTGCAAAAGAATGTTAGAAATAATCATTACTGTTTTATTATTTTTTCAAACAGCACTCTCCTTTCTTTCAAAAGCTAAAACATTTTAGAATAAAGTACCCTAACGAGTCTTTTATATATAATGTCCCATAATTCCTTCAAAAAACAATTATATATTTTTATTGGTGATGGACCACTATTAAGGTATCATTGTGAATTTTAATTGGGATAATTACATTTTTCATACCCAATCTATACCCTAATTTCACTTTTGATACCCTTGTTTTCAACCTAATCAAGATTGGTACCTAATGTTCACAAAATTAATCATATTTGGTACCTTTCCGTTAACTCTCCGTTAACTCTAACAGTTTAACTTTGTTATAGCGGGTTTCTTCTTAGAACAACCTTTCAATTTCGTCTGTGTTTTATGAATAATCTCTTCCAAGTCTCCAAACTTTACTTCTTTCTGACAATAATGGAAATAGTCCATTACGACCATATCGTGCCCAACATGCTTCCGTAAAATTAATAGATCCCTTAAAATTCATACCTCTTTTGACCGAAACACCGGGGTTAAGTGGTTCGCAACGCCACCGGGGAAAATTATCGCCCCCCGTGACGTTTGACAAACAAACACTCCTCACTGTTCAACCTCACCCTCGGGAAGATGATCTCAAGTTATCCGGCCCCTTCAAAGACTGCCAAGACAACCTTGGTTCGTTTCCTACTCCAGGTGTAAAAGTATTTCTTCAAAGGGATAGATCAATAGAACACTATGAACACATGTTGAACAAAAGCCTTTATTTTATTAAGAACTTAAAGAAAAATTTATTACATTAGTAATCTCCTTTTGGGAGGAGAAAACTTGTTTAGCCTCTCATTATTGAGGCTTGCACTCGAAAATACATAAATTTAAAAACTAAACACTCAAACTTATTACAAATTTTCACTCGTTTTATTGTAAGAAAACTAAGGAAATGTTCGATGTCCTCGCCTTCCTTCAAATCCTGCATTTTATAGAGGTAAGTCCAGGACTTCAAAGGCGGACTTCAAATCTTCTTGGCCGATATATATGATGTCACAAGCTTATGTCATATCCCACATTATTGCCTCGCCAAATTGGTTTTCTTTTTCTCCCGCGTGACTCGACCCATGTGATGTTTGTCGGGAATCTTTTAAAAATTTGTTGGAATAATTTCATTTTTGGTACCCAAACTATATCTGCTTTTTGATTTTAGTACCCATTGTTCCAATCTCATCAAAATTGGTACCCAACGTTTTTATTTTTAATCAAGTTGGCTCCAATCCGTTAAATGTCCGTCACAATCTAACGGATGACCGCTTGAAGCAGGTGTGAAGAGGTAAAAGGGAACCAATCACCTTTTCTTTTTAATTTGTGATTTGAGGGTTGACTAATAAATTCAAACTTTAATTATTTTATATAACTGTTAAGCATAAAATAAATTATGTTTTAATTCATAATTAATATACTTAACTTTATAACATCTAATAAATATTTCTAATTTATATATTTCAATGATATATATAATTTTAATTAATAATAATCTAATCAATAATTAATTGAGAAATAAAAAGTTACCATTGATTATCTTACAAAAGCATCAAATATCGAGCAAATTTAAAAATTAATTATTTAAAAATTATAAAAAAAAAATAATTTTATTTTTAATTTATTTATCTTATATTTTTTATATCTTAAATAAAATAAAATTTTTTCGTAATTCTTAACGAGTGCATTTGACATTTATCGAGTAACTTTAATTAATATGATTATACTTTATAAATTAAAATATATTTTTTTATCTTAGTAATTATATAAGCAAATAAAAATAAAAATAAAAAATAAAAACTACTTTTAACTCAACCAAATAAAAGTGAATTGTGACAAAAAATATCTTGAACAAAATTAAGAACAAAAGGCACTAAAATCATTTCCTTCAAGCCATTCTCGATGTACTTTCTTCCTCATCTTTTTTTTTATCCGCCGAAAATTCTCACATTTCGAGTCATGAAAACATCAATCGCCATTGCACATCTCCTTCCAAGTCCTCCTAGCCACATCCCAACTAATCGCCGACTACAATTTAGCCAGAAATTCGGAGATTCAAAATGGCCCCTTGAAGGTCGCAACCTTCGTCAACTCATCGTCGGCTATTCCAGGGTTTCTCCGGCCAGCCACCAATACTAATGGGGTCGCAATCTCATGGGTACCAAATCCCCCATGTCAATTCCCGACCGGAATAAATGAATCACTTCGATCTCTCGGTGCTAAAAAAAGTCGAAATATGATTGCACCAAATATCTCCAAATTAAATGTTAATCCTTTAACCAACGGTAAAAGCCCAATGATTATAACAAGAAAATTTGTAGACGGAACTGGTTAAAGATGCAATGATATATTGGAGGAGAAATTGAGTGAAATTTGGGGGTGGGTGTGGGGAGGCGTTGAACTGCAAGATAAGAAATAGGTTTTTCTATCTACCAGTTGATTAGGTTTTTCATCCTAGACCAACCTGCTATAGCAGGTCAACCGTTAGAATTTGACGGTCAACTAACGGATTGGACTTGAATTGATTAAAAGTGAAAATGTTGGGTACCGCTTTTGATGATATTGGAACAATGGGTACTAAAAGCAAAAAAATATGTATAGTTTGGGTACCAAAAATGAAATTATCCCTTTACGTGGTCCCCGGGATAACGTCTTGTGAGTTTATCCTTTCCAAATGCATGATCTTGTCGGTCGGGTTTGGGTCGGAATCCTTTCCCAAACTCGGGTTCCTTTTGTTCGGGGCATGCTTGACAGATCCGTCGACCCAACGGCCAACATGCGCCATGTTACGAAATTTCCGATAAGTTTCTTTGCTTGTAGGAATCTTGTTTTCCCAGAGAATTCTTCTTTTGGTCTCGAAGAGTTCTTCCGCAAACCCCGTGGTTGATCCGTCATCGAATTCAAAAGGAAAGATCCATTCGCCAAATGCGGAAGAACTTGAATGGATATTTGACTTTGTCCATTTCGATTAGACAAACCCAAAGACCCCATGCTCGTCTTGTAGAAGCTTCGTCTTGAAAAATGCTCCTACTAACATTTTCCTTCTTCCTGAAGTCAAATATATTTTAAAGCATTTCCATCCGGTCTTCTTAGCTTGATGAAATGAAAAGCTTCATTAAAGCCTTTCTTCGCTTGGTTCGGAGTTGCACTGATAAAATACGGTTCCAAAATATCGCCTCGGCCAAGTGTGGATTATTGGCCCAGTCTCGTAATCGCTTCCCAATCCATTTCGGTAATTTTGAGATTTGCGAATCCTGGTGACACGGTATAGATTGAAGCTAAAGCTCCAAAAGTATACCATTCATGTACTTCATTTGGATGACTTCCTGGTTTCATCCAAACTGGGGATACTTTCCCGAGATATCAACCATTGTTTTCTCTGCGGGTTAATACCTTGTCTTGTAACTAGTTTCTCCCATTGCCGATATACCATAGGAGAAATCTTATTCTCGTCAGTTTGAACCTTAGATTTGCCATGCGTGGCCTAAGATTCAACTCTCCCTCTTTTACCCCGCAGTCTTTGGGTTGACTTGAAGACTCGGGTTGTGACACCGGAGCTTCAACATTCTTACGATTTGTACACCCTCGGGGATGCATCACCGCAACACTTGTGATTATGGTACTTGAATCCATAACCTCCGGGTTAGAGCCCCGTACTCTCTTGGCCCCTTTTTGCACCGTAGAGATGCGGCTGGAAGAGAGGCCCTTGCGCCTAAGAACAATTGTCCTTGAGCGAATCCGGCATGCTCGTATTTGACTAGAAACGGATTTCGTCACCTGTTGAAGTCGTCCAACAACTTCGCATTGAGACATAACATCCCAAAATCTCGTTCTAGACTCTCCAGGTTTTTCCACTGAGATGTCTTACTCGTTTAAGGACTTCACAAGAACGCGTCCTTCCATCTCGTGTCAAGAAATCTGCAAGAATATTTTCATGAGATTTTATAATGACAATATCATAATCATAATATTGACATTCACTTGCCATCTAAGTAATCGAGCCTTTTCTCGGTTTTAATTCAATTTTATTTTTCGAAAAGCCTTGACACTTGAATTATCAATTTTTAAAGTAAACTTCTTAGCCAAGAAAAATAACGGCCATTTTTTAAAAGCCTTCCCATTTGAAAGAATTCTTTCTCGTTGATATGCCATCTGCTTGCTTCACTGGGTGTGAATAAACCGCCGCAATATCGCATGGCACTTCTTCATTTGGTGTGACCTTAGTAAGAATCTAAGCCGCCACCAATCATCACTGGCATCCGTGTAAAGAACCGATTCATCCTCGTCTTGGGAATCGCAAGTTTTGGAAGCTTTTTACAAACTTCTTTAAGTTGCTTAATTCCTTCTTGATGTTCATTTTCCCATTTGAATATCATTTTTTAAGTAATGGGCTAAACACCTTCCTCGTAGTATGCTAGATTGTTAATAAACATTCCAAAAAATTAACAACTCCCGAAAACTCAAGCTCGCTTCTTGTCTTTAAGTGTATCCGAAATCCCCGTATTTTTTCCACAATATGATTAATAGAATAATTCCAGATTCATCGATTTCAATTCCGAGGAATTCAATCTGTCTTGTCGCAATTACCGCCTTCTTTTCCGAAAGCACTAATCCTTCTTTGTGACAAACATCCAAAATATTTCCAAATGTTTGAGATGCTCCTTCATGTTCTTTGATGCGATTAGGATGTCGTCGATATACACACGAACATGAAATCGAAATAATCTTTGAAAAGATTATCCATCTTTCTTTGATATATCTCAAAGTGCGTTAGCCAATCCCATAGGCATCACGTTCCAAATATAGTGTCCCCGTGGTGTAGAGAAAGTCTGTAAACTTCTTACTTTCTTCCTCCATCTTAACTGCAAAATCCGGACTTGCAATCGAACTTTGAGAATATCTTGGCACCTTTGATACGATTAACCGGATGTTCTCTGCTTGGGATATAGTATCCGTCGAACTCCAAAATGTTATTAATCCCTTTGTAATTAATAACAAGTCTTGGCTTTCTCTTTTGATCTCTCCATGGTTTCACTAAGAACCCTGGATCTTGTATGGAGAAACTCCTGGTGAAATTAACTTAAGGTCAAGATGTTCCTTAAGTATCTTCTCGCATATCCTCACGATCTTCCCGATTCATAAGGATTGGTTTGAATCTTACGAACTCGTATTCCTTTCCAGTTTAACCTTTAAGGAAGCTTTAAGCTCGTTCTTATCCCACCAAGCCAAAGGATCTTAATTGTAATTCCTTTGGATCTTCTTCTTGATATCCTCGAGTGATATTTGTTCCTCTATGGTTACATCACTCGTGGATTCTCCATTAGACTCATCCATAATTCCGCAATGGCTCCTGAGTGACTCGTTCTTCTCCTTGTACTCGAATGAATACAAGTTATTATCCCATATCTTCTCGATCCTTCGGATGGAACCAAATTGTCTATAGGATAATAAAGCTTCACCAAATTTCCTTCGATCCGCCATTTTTGGATTGCGAAGTTTGGCTTCATCACCACGCTTTGCGAAAATTAATGGGTATTCTTCGGTAAAATGCTTCCCATAGCCTCACGGACAATAATCTTATGATCACATAAGGTTGTGAAAATAAGTCTTCTCGTCTCGTTCTCTTGTGTGAACCGCTTGAATGTTTGTAGGAAATTGTTTCCCAAAAAAATATCTCGCACTGTATCATGGAAATAGATTGGTGGCGTTTTTACTTTGTACCATGGGTACGCCCGCGCCTCCGATCATTATTTTTCGCTTGTTTAATTCCTCATAAGGATAAGAATCCTTTTAGAGAAATCTCTTCCTGCAATAGCCGTAAATCTTCTCCAATTTCTTTAGGAAAAACATCCGCTTTGCGTACATATTCCTAAATATAGGCGGCGAAATACTGCCTTGTATTCGAGATATAACATTCCAATAGAAATGTATATGGAGAATGGACTAGTGGTCATCTCGATTCTCAGTATCTTTTATTAGCCACTGTGAACTCCATTCCGTCTTGTAATCTTTCCCAAGGTTTATGTTCCTCAAGAAATTCAATTCCCGATATTAATTGTTCAGGGATCTTTCCCGCAACTCCCGTGATAGTAAGCTCAATTTCTCTTATCTTCAAAGCTTCCTTGATACCTTCCAACGATTGGTTGTTGGAGATAATATAAAACATCACAAGGAAAAATGTTATCCTTTTAAGTGATGTCGAATATTACTTCAACCTCTCGCCATCCTTTCTTCGACATTTCGGCTCTCTGTTGTTTTAAAAACATCGGGGATGCATCAATCGCATTGGTCTCCTTTTTCCCAACGGCAAACTCACCATTCTCGTCTTCTTTGCCGAAAGACATCCTTCTAAATCAACTCTGAGACTCACTTTTGTTGAAGATCGGTTGATCTTGAATTATCATATCAATCTCCTTAATAGTTGGAGATTCAATGATTTCTCGTAACACCACCCCGCAAAGTCCTCAAAGATTCTTGGGACTTCAATAAATTCCTTTCTCAAGAATACTTGAATGATGGGTATTCGAGAGAGCATAGGAAATCTTGTATGTGATCGAGTAAGGCTGTTTTCTTTCATCAAAATCGACTCTTTTGAAATCTTGATGCGGGGTTAGGACTCTCTATCAAGTCTCGATCTCCCAAATTGTATGCAATTCTAGGATAGACATTAAATGCCAATTTCCCGCATACAAATTTCACAGAACCGCTCCAAGGCATGAATCCTTGAGATGCGAGATTCGCTTGTCAAAGACAAGAAGATTAAGAGGCGAATCTATTCCTTCTTTGAATGTTGCTTTAATAATTACTCTTATGGCTCCGATATGAATCCATGAGAGTGTATTTGAAACTTCTCTTTAACTTTGCTTTTGATCTCTTGTATTTCTCTAATAGGGACCAATCGCATCTCGATCGAGTTCCCTAAACTCCATTGGAATGGCAAATTCTCCGGTTGTTACCCTGTGGATAATTTGGTGTTTTCTATTACGAAACCAATCTTATCCAAAGCTTTTTCCATTGCTCCAATTGTAAATCCATCATAGATTTGAAGCTTTGGATCTTCCTTCATAATTCTCATAAAGAGTCTTATGAGATACCGTAGTATGAGAGAGGAATCGACATATCCTCCCCGATCGTCCATTGAAGAATTTCTTCTTCACTCGATTCTCAATCGATTCACTTCCATCATCGAAATAGATCTCTTCTTCATAGATGCTTTCATCCGAGGGAATATCCTCAAATTGATACACCGTATTAAATCCACGATAATAAGCTTCTTCGATTTTACTGTGTAGCCTCGAACTGTCGATTCCTCGTTTACGGTTGTCTAGACAATCCGTTGAGATATGTCCTCTTGCTCGTAGGTCCAAGAAATCTACAATCTCTCAAACTTTCATTAGCTCGGGTATGAGCTCGTCCTGAAAGTTCTTCTCCCTGGGATTCTCAGTACTTGCTTGATTAGAACCTCGATAATGAGATTCTACTCCCGCTTGGTCTTGGTCTTTGTCCCGATTTATAACTTCGGGCTTTTTGTTTTGACGAACCTTCTAGGTCTCCATGAAGACCCGCTTCTTTTGTTGTTGCTTCCTCGGCGATGCGGATGGATTCTCTCCTTCTTCTTCATTGTGCCGCTTTGGTTGACCTCCCACAACCGCTTGGGATATCATTATCCACGCAACATAGAGGAACCGCTTTGTTAATTCCTCTTAATCTCTTGTAATTCTGTGCGGCCGCTTTGATAGCACCATTCGATAACTTGCCTTTAGGAAAGACATTTTTCTCGCCACGCTTTCTACTTGACTCCACCCTTGTATTCCCCGATAAGCATTTCTCTCCAGGGGACTCGAAATTTTGGCAAAGAATAGTTGCGCTTCTTTTTTCCTCAATCTTGGATTTCCACCGTATTCGGTGAACAACTTTATATATTCGTCAATATGACAAATATCCAAAGAAACTCAAGGCTATAGAGGGCTTGTTTATATTTCTTTCTTTTTCATCCTCTAATCCTCGAAATAACCCGTGCCGATGAATTGGATTTTGAATAGTTTTGCCATACCATCGACAATTCCTTTAAGTGATTCCCCGATGTGACCGAACTTTTCGTACTAGCATCGGTCATATCACGTGCAATCTTCACCGATCCTTGACTCATTTCAAGGAGTAATATGAATGAATCCTTTGTAAGATCGAGGTTCTCTTTGAAATTCTCATAGTAAGCCCATTCATCAATGAGGACTTCTCTTGTTTTTAAAATCGGGATGTCCAGTTTAACATCAACCCATACGGATGTATCGGTCGAGTGCGATCTTCCATAAGGCGTCGATAAACATTCGGCCTTCCGTAGGTTATGCCTGTTTCCGCAAGAGGGTTTCGTCCTCCTGTCCCTCAGTGGATCACTCCCGGTCGTGAAATCCCGAATGTGGCATCCTCTCGCCCCGAGCTCCATGATGTGAACCCGCATTTCTTCGACGTTAGGATTAATCGTGGCGGTGGTGGAGGAATTGGTCTACCTTGTGGGTCATAGGTAACCAAAGCCGATTCCTCACTGCGTTCATCTTTAAATCTACAATACCTAATCCTGCGAAGGATTCTCACATCTGTAGATCTTTAAGATTCATCTTTTCAATATCCATCTTTTTTAATTTTTGATGGATTTTCCTTTGATTAAAGCAATGAGCTTTTCCTCATCCGTCATTTTTCGTATGACTTGGTTGGTTTCCCCCTTTTGGTGTAAATAGGTACCGCCCCAAAATCAATCGTTTCCTTCCTCCGGATGAACTTGGCACATCCCTCCAGGTTCTTGACTCGTTTCAATATCATGAAGGAGTTCAAGAGTTTCTTTCGATATTTCACCATCATTTTCATCCTGTTCGGATCGATGAACTTGTCTTGGTATATGAATATGGCGGTTGCCATAATTACGCACATCGTCTTCGATTTCTCTAAGATCTTCGGAGATCTTAGATTTGTCTGGAAGTATCTCGTTCCACTCCTGTACTCCATCGGGAATCATTGTTCTCGATGGGAATTTTCATGAACCGTTTCTTGAAGGTTCATCAGTGAACATATATAGTGCGTTAAGCATCCCGAATCGCCATAATATTCTCATTTCGCATTTTGCATTGCCTTAAGGTTTCCCGTCGGCTCTTGCCTTTTCTTCATGTTGGTATTCCCAATATGAAACCTGTTAAGGTGTTCTTGTGCATACATCGTCAATATTTGACGATATGTCTTACATCTCGGACATCGGTCCGGATCCATAATCTCGAGTAATTTCTCCTCACCAATTGTTAATTACATAAATATAATAAATTTAACTAAAAGTTCTTTAATAAACCTAGGCTCGATACCATTTTCGTGGCCCCAAAGTAAAAGAGTTGAGTCTTTGAAAAGATCGAGAATAAAAATTGAAATATCTAGGGACCAAATTTGATAAACCAATGAAACATAGGGTACCAAAATTGATGCATTCGAAAGTTTGGAAAACCTTCTACAACAACAACCGGTTTTATATTATTTAACTAACGTAGGTATCTCGAATTGATTAAAACTCAAAACATTGGGTATTAAAACCGATTAAATCGAAACCTTGGGATCAAAATGAAAACTAGGTATAATTGAGGTACTAAAACTGAAAATAACCCATTTTAATTTAAAACACAAAAATTATAAAATTGCTAGATGTTATACTTAGTGTACATACGCTTGGTAGTATCCTAATTTTTACATAATAGGACACTTAGCTTTTATCAACACACCATGCAGGGGCGTACGGAGGGTTGGGGGGACCCTGGCTCTCCCCCAAACTTTTTTTTTTGTTGCATTTATGATTATATGTATATATGTATGTGTTATGATTTTAGTCTTAATCCTTGTGCCTATATACAATTTATTGGTAAATTTTATTAAAGGCCACAACTTGACCCATTAATTTTAATAAGTTAAATTAGAGACCTTGTAGATTTTATGTATTTTTATTATTATAATAAATATAAATTTTCTCTTTTCGATTCATCATAAGACAAAAATGAAAATAGAAAATGAATTTTTTAATTATTGTTTGCTAGTGTTGAAAAAATATTTATTGTTTACTAATGTATATTGAAAAGTAAACTACAAAAAAAATTACTATAGATTCAACTGTAGATGATTTTCGTGATATGCAAGAGAGAAATGTTAAGTTTTAATTGATTAAGGCTTGGAAAGAAACTATTAAAAAAGACATGTTATATATAGAAGTAAATAAAAATATGGCTTTTGACCATAAACGATGGCGTGATATGATCACCATATAGTCGATCCCACATAGTGGGATAAGGCTTAGTTTGTTGTTGTATTTACTAATGAGTATTAATGTATTTTTTATGGAAAATAAATGTATTTTTTTATCCATATATAATATAATTAAAATTTATTATCTTGTGTGTATATATATATATATATGGTTACAAAAAATTTCACCATTGGCCCCCCCTATGAGAAGTCCTGGTTCCGCCCTGACACCACGTGTTTATACACCTAGCTAGTATAGTATAAATGTTACTGAGATATACAAATGTGGGCATCAATAAGAATGATAGCCTTAAATTTTCACCTTAATAAGTTTTCTTTAATGAAAAAGAAAAAAAAATTGTTCCACTCGGATGAGAAGATCCTTCAAAATCACTTAAAGGACTAATTTCCAAAATCGGAAAAAAGTGAGTATCAAATCTCTAAGTTAGTCCAGAGGACTAAAAAAGAATTTGCCTTATTAAAAACTATATAAAAATAGAAATATTTTTTTAAAAAGAAAAATTAACAACATCCAAGCATAACTCATAGGAGGGCATATACCCCACCCTAACATCAACTACCAATCTACCAACAAGTCATATGATAATTGATAATTTACAGCACATAGCTCAATTGAATGCACAAGTTTTTTCATGTACATTGTGCTATGATTGGAGAAGGAAAGTATTGGTAGCAAGTGGGTTTTGAGTATCAAAGTATTTGAGCATGGGACAGTACTAAGAACAAAAGTTCATTCATGAGAGGCCAACAAATATGTAGAGGCTTTTTTGGTCTTTTACTACTTGCTTGGGACACTTTTGCACTGACTATTTTCTACTTTCGATTTACAATGGCGAATGGCTCACGTGCTGTGCACGTGGTTTAGCTTTCGTGTTTGCCTCACAAAATCTTTTACGAGTATTTTGTTGTCGGATCAAATACCAAAATGTTTTCATACTGTGATATATACTTTCATTTTTAACTTTATTCATAATATGGCTCATACTGTACATTATACATTATCTATCGAGTATTTGAATTTTTTTTTATTAATTTATGGATACTTATTTTTAATTATTTATATATTTCATATATTATTTAACAAATATAGCATTCATGGCACATTATCTTTTCCACTCTCCTTTATCCATGCCAACTGTAAAATTAATAAAAATGCATATTTGAATTCTTATTCATTCTTCTTAATTGTCTTCCACAGTTCCACTCTTTTATCCATGTGTCAACTTTAAAATTAATAAATGCATTACTGAATACTTATTCATTTCTTCTTAATCATTCACCTGTCTCAATTTTATGACTCAACTTTGACTCGAGGGGATGTGAAAAAAGAATGAAAATAAGAAAACATAATAAGAACAATTAATAGTTTTTACTTTAACGTAGTAATAAAAGCTAGTGGCGTAACATTATTGTTTCAAGTGAGAAAATATTTTTAAAAATCATGTCTTTAACACAATGTTTTAATTTGAAAAGTCCAAAAAATTAATATTAATAAATTTATGGCAAACGAAATGTATATTTTACGTAATTTATATGTGTTCTTTTAATTTATATACTTTTAATATCTTATCTTATTTAATTATAATTTGCTCTAAATTATGAAATCAGGGATTTGAATCTCCAATTGGATCTAATTGTGAACCCTAGTCCTAAATTGATCTCTAATTTTTGTGGATATTACAATAAGAATATCAAATACACTATTCCAAACTTAATCAAGAAAAATATATAACTATATAACTAGATAAAACTTAAAATGCATTCTCTTTTGTTTGTTTTTTTTTTTTTTTTTTTGGTTTTTTTTCCCTCTTCTAGCTTTTCAGTGGAAGTTTACATTATTTAAAAGCTATATTAATGATTTAATATCAGAATAAATTTTATGGTGTTATTTTCCGAAATGATTTTTCAATTAATATCCTAATTTCATTTTTTACTTAAGAGCATCTATAGCGGTCCTCAAAAATAGGGAATCCACTAAAATTGAGTACACTATCCACTCCAACCATTTTGCAACGCCAAACAGATGGGGATGAACAGTGCACCAATTCATCTAGTGGTGCATTGTTCCACGCTACATATTTTTTTTATTTTTCTTGGCACTTTTTTTATTTGTTTATATAATTATATTATCTAATTTTTATAATTAGTTATGTGGTTTATGATTTTGTATATTGATAAATTTGTTAAAATAAGTTTGAAAACTAATTCCTAAGTAGCAAGTTTTTTTTTAAATTAAGATTTTCTTTTTAATTTTTATATTTTTGTTCAATTATATATATATAAACATAATTTACATGATAAATTAAAAAATAAACTAAAAGAGAATTCATAACACACATCATAAATTACAGTCACTTAAAAGACATCAAATAACATAAAATACATTAAATTAAAATAAGGTTACCATAACCTAAAACACATAAAATAACTTAAATAGACATAAAATATCGAACACGTGCGTGATATAAATAAAAATACAACTCGAACATGTAATACAATATTCTTTTTAGTAAGGTCCAAGACCACTTCTAGATCCACCAAAATCTTGAAGAGAAAAAAAACCCAAACATATCAAAAATATTATTTGCCCGTGGTTGATGTAGTCGTTCTTCCCTTTTCAACATAATTCTTGTCCATTCTTTTTGAAAGTACCCGCGCCGATTGGGATCAGAAATGGTGTCCAAATCTATCCTTAAAATTTATTATCGGTTTCCCACTGAGTCACTCAAGTCAATCTCTTTTTTGCTTCAGCATTTTGTTTTTATGCTTCAATTTTTTGCATTTGTACCTAAATATCACATCTTTTTTAATTTGGTGCTGAGCTCTCTAATAAATCTCAGAGTTTTTGATTTTATTCTCTGATCTTGTTTAAAACAATAGACATATTTTCACTTTTTTCTCTCTTTAGTTTGATTTTTCATACCTCTGGACGATGTGATGATGCAGAACTACTGCCTTTTTCATCACTTAAATTGAGTGAAAACGAAGATGAACCAACATCAGGTGAGATTGGGGACTCTGGCACCGTATCTGATTGGGATGAAGACCTTTGTGGTCGAGATTTTCGTGTTGTACCTTCAAAGTTCGTAAAATCTTTCATAATAGACTACACATGCTCAAACTTAAATACTTTTGGATATATTGATTCTAAAATCATTAGTTGTTTTGCACGGTCTAACTGCATATTGAATACAACTTATTAAAATTAATAAGATACACGAAAAAAACCATAGGAATAATTCCTTTCAATGTCAAGTTCAGAACAATTGCTTGGTGTAGTGTATTCAACTTGTTGTACACATCCTTTTAATTTTAAAACAGAGAGTTTTGCTTGCATGCGACTTGTTCGCCAAAATAATTTTGGTTCATACAACTGCAAGTGTACAGTGTAGTTTATAAAATAATGGCAAGCAAGGTCATATTCCTCAAGGATTGGTATTCTAAACACTTAGGCTATAATAACATCGCATTCCAATTTTATTGAAGCGACCGAATATTGAGTATTAATAAAAAATGAAAATTAAAAAGAAAAATAAATAAATTTGCGAACTCCACAAGTATTTTCAACATCTATAGGAACAACTTTAGGAACATAATCTCAACATGTTTCTTCAATATTAAATGCAAATAAAGTTTTAAAAACCAATGCATGCAATTATATGGTTCAATTCCTAAGATAGTCTATTCCCCCTCCCGGGTGATAAATAAACAGTAGATTAATTACAATTGTAGATCTCCCGATACGTTACAATTCATACTAACTCCCAAAAGATTTATGAATTGAATGACTCCCCACAAACAATTGTAGGTCTCTCGACACGTTACATCCGTTTATGTCTGAATTCGATTTATGTCTTTGTTAAAACTCATCTCCCGAATCTCATATTAACAAATATGACATGCAAATCATTGGCCAAATAAAAAGCAATTATAAATAAACACTCGAATTCATAAAATAGAAAGCGTGAATTAATTAAGAAAATAAATAATCATATTTAACATGAATCCACAGTTTCGATTATGCCCCTAAGATCCGAAAGATATGACAAACATTGATTACAAACTCATATACAAATTCGAATCAATATTATGACATCGTTTAAGCACGATAAAGAGTTCTTAGATATAGAAAGAAAAACCCTTCTTGTCAGGATGGATTCCCCTCCTAAGCCTTCGAAATCGACTTCCGCTCGAACTCTGCCGTAAACCTGCACAAAAGAGAGGCCGGAGGAGTGCTCCGCCGTGTCCTCTCTGATGCTTAAGTCAGAAGAGTTGTAAGAAAGAGGCGAAAATATAAAAAATGAATGTAAAAAGTGTGATTAGGGTAGAAATGAACCTAGACTTGAGCTTTTATAGCTTACCCTGATTAGGGTTTCCGTAAAATCTGGATTCTGTTACGATTTGGTAACAGAATCATGATTAAGATATGATCAAATCTTTTGAACCCTAATTTGCCTTTGAGCTCGGCAGCTCGAGTTGAGCTCACCTACTCCAATTCGTCAGATCGACTATTCTCATGCGGAACCTTTGCTCAGAAGGCTCAAAACAAATCTTGCCCATCTACCTCGGCCTACTTTCTAGACCGAGCTTACACTCTTCAATTCAACAGCTCAGCAGGTTAGGCTAAAAGGAAATTTGACTTGGAATTTATTTGGTCCAATCTCACTAATAGGACATCTCAACCCTGCCCATTTACAAGGGTTTCTCAGGTCAGCCTGGCCATAACAAAGCCCACCAGTTCGGCCCAATAGGTTTCTGTTAGTCCAAGTGGCTACGATAATCTAGAGAGGGGTGAATAGATTATGCCGGTTTTTTCAAATTCCACCCTCTTTTTCGATTGAACAAGCAAATATAAAAAACTGTAAATGCGGAAAATAAACAACACACGATGATTTAAAGAGTTTCACCCTACCTAGGGACTATGTGCTATACCACCCCAGTATATCCGGGATGGGTTTTGAAAAAGAAAAAGAAATTTTATTAATAATTACCAAAATTATTACACCACCACCTTTGAAGATTACCACAATCTTCTTACAACACCTTCAAGGAGATTACCACAATCTTCCTTCAACACCTATGAAGAGTACCACACTCTTCAACACCTAAGATCACCTAAGTGTGCTCTTACCACAAGAACAACAACAAGGATATCTTGTTTTGGATGATGGACAAAATTCAAGATTACAACTCGATAATGATAATACAAATATTGAGTGCAAGTGTAATCAAGAATTAAAAGCCTAGACCTCAAGATGTGCAAGTGTAAGTACTTAGGCTAATACAACAAGAGTTTTGACAAAGTGTTTTGCTTGTATGCTATTCCTTGTATGTTGTGTTGTCTCTTGTTGCTTGAATGGTTCCTCTATTTATAGGAGAGGTCTTGTATTGATTTCCAGACATTAGCTCCTTCTTGGAGAGTGAATTCTGCAAAACAAATGCAATTAACCTTCTTCACTCAGAAGATCCTCGATTCTTGCATTCATGTGTTATTTGATGTGTATTCTCTGTATGAAGTTGTATATTTCCGTGCAAGCCTTGAGTCCCTTTTATAGATGCTTGGAGAGATCACTTGTAGAGTTGGAATGTGAAGAAAATACTGAAAAGCACATCTTGGCAAAGTCCTACACGGCTGTAGTCTTCAGCCCTTCTTCACACGGCCATGTGAGCTCACACGGCATGGTCGTGCGATGCGTGACCTTTCTCACACGCCCATGTGAGTCCACACGGCCTGGCCGTGTGGCCCTGTTTCTATCCCCTATTTTTGCTCAACTTCACATGGTTGTGTGGTTTCACACTGCATTTCCACACGGCCGTGTGACACCACAAGGTCCGACCGTGTGAAGTATTTTTGTCCATTTCTTTCGTCATTTTGATCTTCTCTTTGCATTCGTCAATCTTAGTCGGGCATTCCAACTGATATTTATTCGTTTTAAGCTCCGTTTCCTGTAAGAATTACTAGAATACGTAGTATCATGCCCTTTTAAGGAAACCAAGTAAAAACATACTAAATATGCATGCAAATGTACCAAATATATATCATTTTAAACCTCAAAATGCACATTTATTTTACACACATTAAAATCCCCCAAACTTAAAGCATTGCTCGTCCTCTAGCAAATTAAGAAAAATAATATAGGGGGTAAAAACGAATGAACACCCAAAACACTATGAACATTTAAATAGCATTTGACTCCCTACTCAAGGAAACCATGTAATTCATCATCAAGAAGTCATCATTCATAAACTCGGCATAATTATAACTCTTTTGGGCACTTGTCATCGTGACTCACAAGTAAATAGTGTCTACGCCCAAATTCAATTCAATGAAAGTAGAACTACCATAGGCTTGCAAATCGTCTTAACATCTCTACCAATTTTGTGTGCACAACTTAAGAATCAAGAATGACTTTTATTAGGTTGTAATGTAGGCTCTTTGGTAAGGGTAGAAAAATTTGGATTAAGTGACTTGATTTGAGCAAATAGAATTTGTTAGATAAATGTTTTTATCAAGATTTTGATGATTTTGTTTTAATAAGATTTTATACCAAAACAATGTTTTTATATGTTGTCCAAATACTCCTAAATGATTTAAGATGTTTTTACTAATTTTTGGAGTATTTCTTAGAGTTTTTTATTTGATAAAAATTGGACAACACTTTTGATGGTTGTGTTTAAATTGGTTTTTACACCAAAACTATGTTTATAAATGTTGTCTAAATACTCCCAAATGATTTAAAATGTTTTTACTAATTTTTTGGAGTATTTCTTGAAGTTTATTTTTGAAAAAAATCGGACAACATTTCAAAGGGGAGGTCGACCGGTCGCCCAAATGGTCGACCTGTACCTGAAGATAAGAAAACACGAAACAGAACTTACGGACTTGAAAAATGGAGCAGGGGGACCGGTCCAGGGGAGGGCCGACCGGTCGCACCCCTGGGCGACCGGTCGAACCCCTCCGACGGCCGCACCCCCGCAACTGGGACTGGCCACGGTTGAACCGCGGTTCGGCCCGCCCGGTTCCGATTCCTCCAAATTGAGGAACCGGAACCAGAACCTTATGCTCACGATTCCTGGTTCCTGTTCCAAACCGGAACACGTTCCTATACGATTCCTAGGTTCTGGTTAAACCAATTTTGTTTTTAATTTTATTTAGATAAAATGTTTAGCAATTTAGTTTAAAATAAAAAGAAAAAAGGAAAAAAACGCGAGCGTGATTCATCTAAAATATTTCCATCAGAGCTAAACGTTTGCTCTACTTCAACAGTTGAAACGGGGCATGCCAAAACCTCTTTTGCGATGATTGAGATGATTGTATAAGGTTGAGTTCTTTGTGACCACCATTTCAAAATATCAAAGTCTTCAATATCTATTTCACTAAACTCGAAAGAAGTAGTTAAATAATTCTCAAGCTCTACATTTGAGCTAGAGGAACCCTTGGACGTTTACTTTTTTCCCTAAGTAATCGTTGTGCAATATTAAAAATATCATAATAAACATTTTACATTTCTTCTAGAATGTATTTACCAAAACAAGATTGTTGGTTTTAACCTTAAAAAAACGGTTCCATCACGGTTTCATATACGGTTCTAACCGACGGTTAAAAACCGCCGGTTCCACGGTTTTGAGACCTAGGAACCGAACCGAACCGATCTACATGGTTCCGGTTCGGTTTTGGAACCATTGACCACGGTTACGGTTTAGGAACCGTTGACCACGGTTCGGTTCGATTTGGAACCCGGTTTTGATTCCATTTGGCCAGGTCTACCTTCCCCTATATGTATCGCACTATTTTTTAAAAACGGTCGAAATCTTCAACAGGACAACCGGTCGCCCTATGTTATTTTTTGACAAAGAAAATTCCAACCGTTGCTGTAACTGTGACAGCAAGATTTGCTTTTCAATTTTGTACAATATTTCTACATCTTGTGATCTTCTTTTTGTAGACAAAAGTGAAGATAGAGGAGCCTATGTTGGTGAAGCTTCCTATAAATAGAGGATGAATTGAAGACACAAGATAGAACACATACAAGCAAAATACACAACAAGAAATCTGAAAATTGTTCAAGCTTTCATTTTTACATTCTTGTTGTAATAGCCTAAGTACTTTCACTTGCACATCTTTGAGGTCTAGGCTTTTTGATTCTTGATTACACTTGCACTCAATCTTTGTATTGGTTTCATAGAGTTGTAATCTTGAATTTTGTCCATCATTCAACACAAGACATCCTTATGAGTATTTTTGTGGTAAGAATACACTTGGGTGATTTAGGTGATAGGTGTTTGAAGAGTGTGGTACTCTTCAAAGGTGGTGAAGGAAGATTGTGGTAATCTCCTTGAAGGTGTTGTAAGAGGATTGTGGTGATCCTCAAGGTGTTGTATTAATTGTGGTAATTAATAAAATCTTTTTCTTTTTGAAATCCATCCCTGAATCTTTGGGGTGGTAGAGGATTAGGCCCTAGGTGGGTTGAACCTCTTTAAATCAACGAGTGTTGTTTAATTTCCGCATTTACATTCTTGTCATTTACTTGTTGATTCGAAAAAGGGTGATTTGCGAAAAATCGGCATAATCTATTCACCCCCTCTAGATTATCGTAGCCACTTGGACTAACAAGTGGTATCGAGAGCCAAACTCGTTGGCTAAGCTCGTTCGAGTAAAGAGGAAAGATCCATGGCTACGAATGAAGCTTATCTCACCACCGGCGCCTCCACCAACAAGCCACCACTATTCGACGCCAACAACTACGCATTTTGGAAAGACCGCATGGAGTGCTTTCTACAAGGATGCGGATTTGATATTTGGAATGTGGTCATTGAAGGAGTTGCTCAACCAACAACAAAATTGGAGGATGGTACCACTACTCCCAAGCCATTCAAGGAGTACGATGAAAATGACAAGAAGGCTTTCTCTCTAAATGGTAAGGCCTTAAATATTTTACATTGCTCTCTTACCGCCACCGAATATAATCGCATAAGAGGCATATGGTCGGCACATGAAGTTTGGGAAAAATTAGAAACCATTTATGAGGGCACAAAGAAAGTAAAGCAAGCAAGAAAAACAATGCTTGTGAAAGACTTTGAAAATTTCAATATGCATGATGGTGAAAGCATATCAAAAATGGTGGAAAGGCTTGACAACATTGTCAATCCTCTTGTGGCTCTTGGAAAGGTCATCTCCGAAGAAGAAAAGGTGACCAAGGTATTAAACGCCCTTCCCGCTCATGGTCCGAAAGGTGACGGCAATAACGGAGCTCAAAATCTTGAGACACTCAAGTTTGAAGAGCTCATTGGGAATCTCCTCATTTATGAAGTATATCTCAAGGAGAGGAAAAATTCTCAACCATCCACCTCTAAATCGGGTGCAAAAATATTATTAAAGGCTTAGCATCTTCTTCTAATAATGTTTATTATGCTAGTGATGAGGATGATGAAGAAACGGCGGCTCTTGTTAGAAAATTTGCAAAATTTGTAAACAAAAATAAAGCAAGAAAGCCAAGAGACAATTCTTGCTTCAAATGCGGAAAATTCGGGCACTACATAGCCGATTGCCCAAAATTAGCGGAAGAGGAACAAAAGAAGAAAAAGCCTTTTCCGAAAAAGAAGGCGTTAAATGCGGACGTCAAAACTTGGAATGAATTACTTGAAACAACCGAGAGGAAGGAGAATCCGAACATGGTCTTATGGCCATAGACGATGAAAATACCGAGTGCGCTCTAATGCTTCATCTTCTTCCCTAGTTGATGAATTACAATGTGATTTTGATGAATTGCAAAATGAGTTTCAAAATTTGATTGTTAAATACAAGAATTTGAAAAAGGAGCATAAAGAGCTTAAACTAGAAAAGGATAAATTATTTACTTCTTATGACTCTCTTGATAAAGCTCATGCTATTACTCTTACTATGGTACGTACTCTTGAAACCGAAAAACAAACGCTCACAAATGATATTGAAAATTTGAAAAAGGATGTGCATCGATTCAATTTAAGTACGGATAAAGTCACAAAAATTTTAGATACACAAAGAGGTGAGCATTCTAAATTAGGACTTGGTTATAAACCTTTTCAAAATGCTTTTAAAAAAAGACCAAGGTCCAACATTTGTACGTGCTAGTAGTCCTCGTATTATTACTTGTTTTTATTGTGGTAAGAATGGACACTATGCTAGCAATTGTAAATTGAAGAATAATTTTAGCTATTATTGGAGACCTAAAGGTCTCAAGGCTAACCCCCATGGACCCCAAAATTATAGGGTACCTAAAAATAATTCCTTTGTAGGTTATAGGGGCTATAACAAGAATGGAAGATTCAAAATGGCTCGTGGACGGTAACGGATGTTCACGCCATATGACCGAAAGAGAGAACCTTTTACCAACATCAAGCTCCAAGAAGAGGGTATGGTCATGTTCGGCAATGGCAAAGGAAGAATTCTTGGAAATGGAGAAATTGGTAACTCTTCTTTCTCTCTTAGTAATGTTCTTTTAGTAGAAGGGCTTAAGTTCAATTTGATAAGTGTCGACCAACTTTGTGACTCAAATTATAATGTTGTTTTTAATAAAGAAAAATACCTTATTTCCAAAAATGATAAAATTATTTGTGAAGACAATTAGAAAAGGCAATCTTTACAAAATTTGTACAAGTGATTTGGTTAGTCAAAATGTTTCTTGTCTTGTCGCCAATAATGATTTAACTAGCTTATGGCATAGGCGACTTGGACATGTTGGATACAAAAATTTGCAAACTATTTACAAAAACCAACATGTAAAAGGACTACCCAAATTGAATTTTGAAAATCTTGGCTTATGTGACACTTGTCAAAAGAACAAATTAGTTAAGAGTAGTTTTAAGCCCAAAAATGAAATTTCCACTACCAAACCCCTACAAATGCTTCATCTTGATTTGTATGGGGATATTGGTACGGCAAGTCTAAGTGGAAAACATTACACTTTTGTTATAGTTGATGATTTTTCTAGATATACTTGGGCTCTATTTCTTACAAATAAAAGCGATGCCGTTAATGAGTTTGTTAAGTTGTGTAGACTCATTGAAAATGAAAAGGAAGATACTATTAAGTCCATTCAAGTGATCGAGATGGAGAATTTGACGGCGAATTTAGAGTCTTTTGTGAAACCAAGGGATATAGTCATAATTTTTCGGCTCCAAGGACACCTCAACAAAATGAAGTAGCCGAAAGGAAGAATCGGACACTTCAAGAAATGAGTCGGTCCATGCTCAACGAATTTTCACTTCCAAAATATTTTTGGGCCGAAGCCGTAAGTACCGCTTGCTATGTCATTAATCGAGTTTATATTCGTCCTAAAATGAATAAAACTCCATATGAGCTTTGGAAATGAAGAACTCCAAATATTAGTTATTTCAAAATATTTGGATGTAAATGTTTTATTTTGAATACTAAGGATCAATTAGACAAACTTGATCCTAAGGCCGATGAAGGAATATTTATGGGGTATTCAATCAAGAGCAAAGCATATCGGGTTTATAATAAGACTAGTGGGGTTGTTGAAGAATCTATCCATGTCAAATTCAATGAAGCTTGTGTTGAAAGGATACCCAATGATGAAAGTGATGAAGAGGATATCGTTGAAACCATTGTTCAAGATGAAACTCAAAATGATCAACCTTCAAGCTCAAGTGTTCCTCAAGAAGATAAAGGTGATACTTCGAATCTTCCCGTAGCATTGAAATTTAAGGGAGATCACCCAAAAGATCTTATTATTGGTGATCCCTTGATAAAGTAATGACTCGAGGAAAATTTGCCGAGAAAGCTCTTATATCTCAAAAAGAGCCTAAAAATGCTAAGGAAACCATTGAAGATGAGGATTGGTTTTTAGAAATGCAAGAGGAGTTGAATCAATTTGAAAGGAATGATGTATGGGAATTAGTACCTTGTCCTCCATCTCAACCATTATTGGTACAAAATGGGTATTTCGGAACAAGCTCGATGACCAAGGCAATATTGTTCGAAACAAAGCAAGGTTAGTAGCTCAAGGTATTGTCAAGAAGAAGGTATTGATTATGATGAAACATTTGCACCCGTAGCACGTCTAGAAGCTATTCGTATTTTACTTGCCTATTCTTGTTTTAAAAATTTCAAGCTTTACCAAATGGATGTAAAATCCGCATTTTTAAATGGTATTATTCAAGAAGAAGTCTATGTAAAACAACCTCCGGGCTTTGAAAATTTTTCTAGGCCTAATGATGTTTATAGACTTAAAAGGCCTTATATGGTTTGAAACAAGCACCCCGTGCATGGTATGATAGACTTAGCTCTTTTCTTTTGCAAAATGGTTTTACAAGAGGTAAAGTTGATACTACTCTCTTTGTTTTTGAAAAAGGGCAAGATTGCTTATTAGTGCAAATTTATGTTGATGATATTATTTTTGGTGCTACTAATGAATCCTTGTGCAAGAAATTTTCTAAGTTAATGCAAGGTGAATTTGAAATGAACATGATGGGAGAGCTCAACTTCTTCCTTGACTTCAAATTAAGCAATGCCAAGAAGGAATTTATATTTCTCAATCAAAATATACAAAGGAGCTTTTGAAGAAATTTGGCATTGAAGAAGGAAGAACCGTCTCTACCCCAATGGCAACAAACGTCAAGATTGACAAAGATGAAAAAGGCAAGTCGGTTGATGAATCCAAATATAGAGGTATGATTGGTAGTTTACTTTATTTAACCGCAAGTAGACCGGACATTCTTCATGTCGTATGCCTATGCGCTCGTTTTCAAAGCAATCCCAAAGAATCTCATTTAAGTGTCGTTAAAAGGATTTTTCGATATTTGAAAGGCACTATTCAATATGGTTTATTTTATCCAAAGAATGAAAATTTTTCTCTTAAAGGTTATAGTGATTCGACTATGCGGGAAATATTGATGATCGGAAAAGTACTTCCTGATCATGTCAATTTTTAGGCGATTGCCTAGTATCTTGGTTTTCAAAGAAGCAAAATTGTGTTTCACTTTCAACGGCCGGCCGAATATATTTCCGACATTTTGTTGTACTCAACTTCTTTGGATGAAACAAACTTTAGCGGATTATAAATGTTCTTTTGAAAATGTTCCTATCTTTTGTGATAACATATCCGCTATAAATATTGCTCAAAACCCGGTTCATCATAATCGCGTACTAAACATATTGAGATTCAACATCATTTTCTAAGGGATTGTGTCTCAAAACGAAAAATTGAGATATCTTTTGTACCATCTCAAGATCAATTAGCGGACATTTTTACTAAACCGCTAACTTTCGAGACTTTTGCATCAATACGAGCTCGGTTAGGCATAATGCATATTGAATGAGGTCTATGATTGCATTTTGCACGTTTTTAAAACTTAGGGGCGAAAAATCGGATTTTTGGTTGAAAATTCGGATTTTGGAAATTTTATCAAAACAGTGGGCTGAAGAGGTTGAGGGCAACCGGTCGCCCTCAACGTCGACCGGTCGCCCTCAACAATGACCGGTCGCCCGTCAACTAATTTTGGTTAAATTCGGTTCTGTCTTCAGTTTCAGCCATTGTGGCTTATTTTGTCTATTTTTCGTCCCCTTCGCCAAATACACTAAAATTTCACTTCAAATGTATTTTCTTGTATATGTTTCATTTTTTGGACTTCATTAAACTCGATTATCATCATCATTGCTCATCTTTACCGAATAAATGGTAAGAATTCTACTCCATTTGCTCAATTGGGTTGAACCCTTGAGATTTTGACTTATTTTGCAAAATTCTTGATGCTAGTTTCATATGAATGTGATGAGCTTAATATTTATAATGTATTGAATGTTGTTTGAACTGAATTGGTGATGAAAATTTTTGGCTTAAATGAATTTTAAAGGCGTTATATACTTCTAGTTTTATTCGACGCACGCCAAGTGTTCGACAAAATGTTTCAATGAAAAATTCATCACCAACGTGATTCTCTCGATTTGAAAAGACATATAAGTTTATAGAGATCATGTTTTATCAATCAAATGAGCTTTTGCAAGTCAATTGATCAACTTTTCCCTTTTATTTGGAATTTAAGCTTCAATTTTCAATAAGCTCGATAAATCGATAAATTTGCGCACTTTGATATGAATATATGATGTTTTTATCGTACTAACATTCTTTTTTATGATTCCAAAGGGGGAGAAACAGGAAAAATGCTCATACGCTCAAAGAAGCGAAAATAAGCTTGCAAGAAAAGCTATAAGCTAGCGCTTTGAAAGCCATGAGTCAGAACAATGCCTAGTCCATTTGATGTATTGTGGACTTTTATGCTTGACTAATGATGTTTTGTGACAGGGGAGCTTATAAGCTCATGGAATTCAAGCTTAAGTTGTAAAAGCTAAGCTTTTAGCTTCTAATTGTTGCTTGTATACTTGTTCTTTATATGCATGTTGATAGGGGGAGCTTGTGCAAAAATGATTTTGAAAAATCTTTGCTCCTATCCTTGTGTGCTTGTACTTATGATGTATCTTGTTTGTAATTGATTGTTGTTTTAAGACCGGAAAATTTGTTTTGTTTTAAAATCGACCTTCTAAAATTGTTTTGGTTTGTAATCATCAAAAAGGGGAGTTTGTTAGATAAATGTTTTTATCAAGATTTTGATGATTTTGTTTTAATAAGATTTTATACCAAAACAATGTTTTTATATGTTGTCCAAATACTCCTAAATGATTTAAGATGTTTTTACTAATTTTTGGAGTATTTCTTAGAGTTTTTTATTTGATAAAAATTGGACAACACTTTTGATGGTTGTGTTTAAATTGGTTTTTACACCAAAACTATGTTTATAAATGTTGTCTAAATACTCCCAAATGATTTAAAATGTTTTTACTAATTTTTTGGAGTATTTCTTGAAGTTTATTTTTGAAAAAAAATCGGACAACATTTCAAAGGGGAGGTCGACCGGGTCGCCCAAATGGTCGACCAGACGAAGATAAGAAAACACGAAATGAACTTACGGACTTGAAAAATGGAGCGGGGGACCGGTCCAGGGGGAGGGCCAACCTGTCGCACGCACTGGGCGACCGGTCGAACCCCTCCGACCCGGCCGCACCCCCGCAACCCCTACCTGGATCGCACTATTTTTTAAAAACGGTCGAAATCTTCAACAGGGCAAACTCCGGTAAGCCTCTATGTTATTTTTTGACAAAGAAAAATTCCAACCGTTTGTAATCTGTGATGAAAGATTTGCTTTTCAATTTTGTACAATATTTCTACATCTTGTGATCTTCTTTTTGTAGACAAAAGTGAAGATAGAGGAGCCTATGTTGGGAGCCTATGTTGGTGAAGCTTCCTATAAATAGAGGATGAATTGAAGACACAAGATAGAACACATACAAGCAAAATACACAACAAGAAATCAAGCAAATTGTTCAAGCTTTCATTTTTACATTCTTGTTGTAATAGCCAAGTACTTTCACTTGCACATCTTTGAGGTCTAGGCTTTTTGATTATTGATTACACTTGCACTCAATCTTTGTATTGGTTTCATAGAGTTGTAATCTTGAATTTTGTCCATCATTCAACACAAGACATCCTTGTGAGTATTCTTGTGTAAGAATACACTTGGGTGATTTAGGTGATAGGTGTTTGAAGAGTGTGGTACTCTTCAAAGGTGGTGAAGGAAGATTGTGGTAATCTCCTTGAAGGTGTTGTAAGAGGATTGTGGTGATCCTTAAGGTGTTGTATTAATTGTGGTAATTAATAAAATCTTTTTTCTTTTTGAAATCCATCCCGGAGATACTGGGGTGGTAGAGGATTAGGCCCTAGGTGGGTTGAACCTCTTTAAATCAACGAGTGTTGTTTAATTTCTGCATTTACATTCTTGTCATTTACTTGTTGATTCGAAAAAGAGGGTGATTTGCGAAAAATCGGCATAATCTATTCACCCCCCCTCTAGATTATCGTAGCCTCTTGGACTAACAGAATTTACGCATACAGACTTGCAATTCACCAACCCAATTTCATATAATACTCATTTTCATCTTTCAATTCTACCCTTATTTCTTTTTTTTCATACTTAGGCTTTTTTGCCTTTTTTTCCATTTTTTCTAGCCTTTAAGCTTTCAGAATTTTTTTCTTTTTGCTTCGCTCGGTTTTCTCTTCTTTTTCAGAGACGTTTCTTTCTTTTTCGAGCTTCATGTATTTTTTCTTTTACCCAGATACTGCTTCTCCCTCTTTCTTTTGCCAACTTCCACTCTTTTTTCCATTAATTTTCGACCACATCTCCCCCAAACTTGTTCATTTGCCATAAGCCCAAGAAATTTCAGGGATAAAAACATATTTAAATTTTAAAGATCAATGTGGTTCAAAATAAAGGTTTTGGCTAAAAATTGGCTAACTAGGGAATCATGAGTTCATAGGTAGGCTTTTTAGGCTAAGTAGGCTAAACATAGATGGCCTTAAATCATTTTCAAAAATTACACACACACACATGGCTTCAATGAAAATACCAGAGCAAGTTCTAGAGTTATATCAATCATGAATGACACACTCAAGAAAAAATAAGTCTGCAAAATATAAAGCAGTTTATGCACAAAAGCTCACAGGCTTATTTTTCGCAACATGCTCAAATACCCAATTTACTTAACTAATGCCAAGCAAATAAATAACATCATCCCAATAAATTATCTCATTATTCCCACAAGTATGTTATCTCATTCTATAAAATGCTTATAGAAATCATACGGGAGCTAGGCATTTAAAAATTTAACTAAAAACACACACAAAAGCAATTAAACGTGCTAAAGCGGTAAACGTGCTAAAACAATAAAACAAAAAAATCAAAAAAAAATAAACTAAAAATTAAAAAAAAAATCCGAAAATATTAATGCAAAGTGCTCTACATGCAGTCCTAAATGTAATGCAAAATGCAAGAAAGTATCCAATTGCGCATTCTTGACAACCCCCCACCCCAAACTTAAAATATGCTTTGTCCTGAACATATGAGAAAATTATCAAAAAGAAAGAGGAATGCGTAATAAGTACTTATATGGATCATTGTGGTGGTGGAGGTGGAGGGTAGTGGCCCTGTGAAATGTGCCACTGGTCCATACGAGACATTATCTCGTACATATGCTAATGTTGCTGGGTGATGGCATCCAATCGCTGTAAGTACTCCTGGTGGTATCATCAGCTGTGGTTGTCAACTGATACGTGTCATCTATTAATTTGCCCACGTCAGCTTCTACCCTTTCGATCCTCTCACTCATAGTAAATGGTCGGTTACCCCCTTGACGAGAGGATTCCAGCATCTCCCTCATCGGCTCATCCAGCTCTTCTTGAGCAGCAACCCTCTGTACCTCTCTTAACAACCAGTTACCCCTATTTCTAATGGATGTTGCTTCGGGGTTAGAAAGCTTAATTGTTGTTCTATCTCGCTGATTGAGCCGAAAGAATCACGCCCATCAAATTTTATAATTTTCATAGCGATTAAAACATTCATATCAATCAATTTAGGCCATGCGGCCTCCACATACCCCTCCAAATTAATATTGAAATATTCAACAATAGGGGTAATCATCCCCCCGATGCAAATTTCACCCCTCTCATATTTTTCTTATCCTATCAAATTGATGGGGTATCATAGCCCCGACGTTTGGCACAACTTCAGTCCCTGACGCCATACACCATATGATAAATAATTCGTCTACCCATAATGCCCCTCGACTCTCCTCCCTCGCAAAAATTATTTCAACTAAGACGCGCTGAACATATCGAAATACTGGGTTTTGAATACTAGACGTCTTTGAGGTGCCTGGCATATAGATTCGTTTCCCAGTTATCTTTTTCCAAAACCTATCCTTATTAAACTCCTCGTGCTCCTAAACCCCATAAGCCGGAGTTTTGTAAATTTCATTTAAATCATCTATACTTAGTTCCCTTTGCTCATTCCCCAGGCGAAACCTAACTCCCATGAAGTTTCTTTTTCGAACCACCAATTCAAAGCTACTAAAAAATTCAAGTGTGATAACGGAATAAGTGGTCCAATGCCCATTTAAAAATTTATGCCAATCAATTCTACCAGACAAAGCTCGAAAATCTTCCAATAAACTTAAATTCGTAAAAGTAGGTTCATCAGGATACCTTGTATTAATCCATGGACGAAAGTATAGTATCGTCCATCTAGCCCAGTGTATTTCATTTGGCAAGATTACGTTTGAAGTTTTGGGCTCCTCGGGGTTGAAAATTGGTTGAGGCTCGGGTTCAGGCTCCGGAGTCGGTAATCTGTCCGTTTCTATTGCTAGGCCACACGGCCGTGTGAAGTCACGCGGGCGGGCTGTGTGGCCCTGGGCGCTGCGTCTGTTTGTGGCCTTATGTCACACAGCCGTGTGATGCTGGGCAGTTCGTCCTCTCGCACGGCCTGGTCGTGTTACCTCACACGCCTATGTGGGATTTTTTCCGTCTTTTTTTTCGATAACTGGGAGTTTGCCATGACGCCTCCTACACAAAAACTCAAGAAAACTAAACAAAACTAAAAATCAAGTTAATAGAAAATAAACAAAAAGTAAAAATTAAAATTAAAGGCGATGAAAAATGTATGGAAATAGGAAACAAATTGGGTTGCCTCCCATAAAGCGCTAAGTTTTACGTCTTCAGCCAGACTTCGGATTTTTAATCACTTTTGCTAAACCGTGTCATTTGAAATCTGTGAACCCTCAATGCCATCCCTCAGATGAATGACGTTGCATTATTCTCGCAAATCCAGCTCAGTATCGCTTGGGAATTTTCCTTTTTGATGTTGGCCTCCCACAGCAATCGCGATCTAGGCTACTTGTGTTTCCAGAGATTTTAGTCTTGCATTTACGTTTGTGTTTAGTTGAGTAACATGTTCTTCTATCCTATCTATCTTTGCTTCATCTTTGTTAAGTCTTGCCATTATCTCTCCGATAAATGAGGATAACATCTCTTCAACAGATGATTTCTTATCATTTGACTCCGCTCTTCCTTGATTACCCACGTTATATCCCTGAGGTGGCTGCAAAACATTTTTATTGTTAGCATAAGATAAATTTTCATGGTTTCGCAATCATGGATGGTAGTAGTTGGGTATCTAATTATTTCTATAATTGTCGTTGATGTTCTTTTGTTGGCCCACAAAGTTTGCTTCTTCTTCAACAACAGTAGGATCTCTTGGAGTCACTTGTTGCATCGCATCCAATTTCATATTCTGCAGGATACATGTTCGTGAGCATGACGACCTTCTCATCCTGAACTTCTGCCACTCGTCGGATAGTAGACCTCTCGGATGGCCATTGGTAACTGTTGTTCGCCATCTTCTCTAACAAGTCTAGTGCCTCCTCAGGATATTTCCCTAGTAGTGCACCCCCAGATGCAGCATCTATAATTGTTCGTGTGTTTCCACATAAACAATTATAGAAGTATTGAACTTGTTGGTAGTCAGGATATCCGTATTGAGGGCACTTCCTTAGCAATTCCCTGAATCTATCTCATGCTTCATATAGTGTCTCAGCATCTAATTGCCTAAATCAAGCGATCTCGATTTCGATTGCGGCGTTTTTATCTTTGGAGGAAAAGTATTTGGCTAGAAACCGTTGGATAAGTTCTGCCCAATTTGTGGCTGGTGGTGTTAGAGAGCATAACCATCCCTTATCCTTATCACATAGAGAAAATGCGAAAAGGCGGCATTGAATGATATCCTCAGAAACACCATTCATTTTAACAAAGATTATCAGATTTTCTAAAAGTGCGCCCGATGCGTGTCGGCTCCTCAACTCTCTACCCCCAAACTCGGTTTTGTGACACCATCCGGATTAATCTTTGGTTTTAGTTCAAAATTGTTTGCATTGATCGTGCGACGGCCACACCCCATAAGTTTGACTTACCTCCGGTTGGAATAGTCCCTAACTGCCCTTCTCGCGGGGCCTTTCCACAATTTGGTCCTGGACGCTAGCCCCTGGTGGGCGCTCCTCATTGTTTCTATTCGCCACTGCGTTGTCCCATCCGCCATTTCTTTGGCTCTTTTCCTTAGTCGTTTTTTCTTTTTTTTGATTTCCAAATCAATGGGTATTGGCTGAGTCGATCTGATGTGTGATCATGCACTATCTGCACTTAACAAAAATAATGTTAGAACCGAATAAAATAAAAATAAAAATAAAAATAATTTCAAATTTTCAAAAAATTTGAAAAAATAAAAATATGCTTCAATTAAGATTGAACTACTTATTACTATATCTAAGTAGAATCTAATCAATCCCCGACAACGGCGCCAAACATTTGTTCGCCAAAAATATTTTGGTTCATACAACTGCAAGTGTACAGTGTAGTTTATAGAATAATGGCAAGCAAGGTTGTAATCCTCAAGGATTGATATTTGAAACACTTAGGCTATAATAATATCGCATTCCAATTTTATTGAAGCGACTAAATATTGAGTATTAATAAAAATCGAAAATTAAAAAGAAAAATAAATAAATGCGAACCCCACAAGTATTTTCAACATCTATAGGAGCAACCTTAGGCACATAATCTCAACATGTTTCTTCAATATTAAATGCAAATAAAGTTTTAAAAACCAATTCATGCAATTCTATGGGTCCAATTCCTAAGATAGTCTATTTCCCTTTCCGGGTGATAAATAAAGAGTAGATTAATAACAATTGTAGATCTCCCGATATGTTACAATTCTTACTAACTCCCGTAAGATTTATGAATTGATTGACTCCCCACAAACAGTTGTATGTCTCCCGACACGTTACATCCGTTTATGTCTGAATTCGATTTCTGTCTTTGTTAGAACTCATCTCCTGAATCTCGCACTAACAAATATGACATGCAAATTATTGGCCAAATAAAAAGCAATTATAAATAAGCACTCGGATTCATAAAATAGAAAGCATGAATTAATTAAGAAAATAAATAATCATATTTAACATGAATCCACAGTTCCGATTATGCCCCTAAGATCCAAAAGATATGCCAAACATTGATTACAAACTTATAGACAAATTTGAATCAATATTATAACATCGTTTAAGCACAGACAAGAGTTCTTAAACATAGAAAGAAAACCCCTTCTTGTCAGGATAGATTCCCCTCCTAAGCCTTCGAAGCTCTTATGCTCCTGTAGATGCGAAAGCCTTGTGGTGTTCTTCGCGACCTAGCCTTCTTCGCTCAGAAGATCCTCGATTTTTGCGTTCCTGTGTTATTTGATATGTATTCTCTGTATGAAGTTGTATATTTTCGTGCAAGCTTTGGGTCCCCTTTATAGATACTTGGAAAGATCACTTAGAGTTGGAACAGGAAAAAACATCAAAAACGTCTTGGCGAGTCCCACACCGCCTGGCCGTGTGGCACCACACGTCCATGTGGTGCAGTCTTCACCCCTCCTTCACACGGCCATGTGAGCTCACACGGCATGACCGTGCGATGTGTGCCTTTTCTCACACGCCCGTGTGAGTCCACACGGCCTAGCCGTGTGGCCCTGTTTCCATCCCCTATTTTTGCCCAATGTCACATGGTTGTGTGGTTTCACACCGGCATTTCCACACGACTGTGTGACACCACATGGTCCGACCGTGTGAAGTACTTTCGTCCATTTCTTTCGTTGTTTTGTTCTCTTCGTATTCGTCAATCTTAGCCGGGCATTCCAATTGATATTTCTTCATTTTAAGTTCTGTTTCCTGTAAGAATTACAAGAATATGCAGTATCATGCCCTTTTAAGGAAACCAAGTAAAAATATACTAAATATGCGTACAAATGTACCAAATATATATATCATCTTAAGCCCCAAAATGTAACATGATTCCAGAATTATGCCCTTTTTTGGTATACACCTATTTCTCAATCTTGTGAAATATCAATATACACGTGACAAAGGTATTGGTCTTCATCAATAGTATAATTGGAATTTCGAGAGGAAGCCATCTGAAGTAATAAAAAAATAGAGTAATAAGATAAATATAAGACAATGATGAAATAAGATATATGTATATATGACTAATAGTGTGTGTGTGTGTGTGTGTGTGAAAGTATATATATAATAGTATAGATGTAAAGAACAATCAGAATGGTGGATTGGTTTGAATCTTGCAATTCTAAGATAGGATAAGTATTCAATGGTGTAGATGTAAATAAAATTAGAATGGATAGTATAGATTGAATCTTGCAATTCTAAGATAGGATAAGTATTCAATAGTGTAGATGTAAACAAAATCAAATTGGATGGTATAGATTCAATAATTTAATTTTGAGATAAGATATTTTTCATTGAACAATTAGTTAAGAAGCATTTACTCTTTATAATTCATCTCATACCCATACTTATTTCTTTTCCTCATCTAAAACCCAAAAAATAATAAGAGATGAATTCCAATCATGTTGGCACTTCTTATGCATTTTCTTCTTTGAGCGTATCTGATGATGAGCTTGAACATATAATTAAGAGTTATGGTGCAGAACAACAATTGATAGCATAATAATTTTACAATAAATATTTTATCCTAGCCGAATTTTTTAGAAACCAAAACGCTACGGTTATCCATGGCGGCTCAGTTATTGGTTGTAATACAATCTATCGTGATTGACAAGTAGCAGTACAATGTCTTTTCAATGACTATTTTTCTGAAAATCCAGCCTATAATGAAGCAATGTTTTGTAGGCGTTTTCGAATGTCTTGAAATTTATTTCTTCGTATTGTTGATGTTGTTAAAAATCATAATGGTTACTTTGTGCAATAAAAGAATGCGTTTAGGTGACTTAATTGGCTTTTCTATCCTTCAAAAAATAACAGTTGCCTTTCATATGTTGGCATATGCAATGCCGGCAGATTCGGTTGATGAGTACGTCAATATTAGAGAGTCTACTGAAGTGAATTTGTCAAGAGAATTTATCGTGCAATTGTGGAAATATTTTCAGAACAATATTTAAGATCGCCAACTATCAGTGATATTGCTAGACTACTTTATATTGGTAAAGAGCGTGGCTTCATATGAATGTTAGGTAGTCTAGATTGCATGCATTCGAGGTGGAAAAAATTTCCAAAAATATGGGCAAGACAATATGCAGGTCGAAGTGGAGATCCAATTATTATTCTTGAAATTGTTGTTGATTATAATCTTTGGATATTGCATGCATATTTTGGTATGCTAAAGATCTAATAATGATATTAATGTATTGGAAAGATCTCATCTTTTTTCTGACATTGTTGGAGGTATTGCTCCACCCGTACACCATGTCATTCAAGGATAGTATAATATATGGTATTATTTAGCCGATGGTATTAGTCCAAGTGGCTACGAAAATCTAGAGGGGGGTAAATAGATTTTCTCGATTTTCCAATTTGTGCCCTCTTTTTCGAATGTGAAGATGGTGAAAAAATAAAAATGCAGAAATATAAACAACACACAATGATTTATAGAGCTTCAACCCACCTAGGGCTTAATGCTCTACCACCCGGTATGTTCGAATGGATTTTGAAAAGGAAAATATTTTCTTGATACCAAACAAATACAACATTTACCTTGAAGAGTACCACACTCTTCTTACAACACTACCTATGAAGATTACCACAATCTTCTTCAACAATGAAGAGCACCAAACTCTTCAACACCTAGAATCAACTAAGTGTGTTCTTACCACAAGAACACTAATAATGATTTCTTGTTTTGGATGATTTGAGAATTAGAATCAAGATTACACATTGTTTGAAAATATTACAACTCAAAAGTGCAAGTGTAATCGAGAAGAAAGCCTAATACTCAAGATGTGCGAGTGTAAAGCTTAGGCTAAATACAACAAGAATATAGACAAGGAAGAATAAGAATTTTGCTAATTTTTCTTGTTGCTTTGTATGCTTGTGTTGTGTATCTGATTCTTCAAATCCTTCATCTATTTATTGGAGAGCTTCAAGATTGCATTTCCAATATAGGCTCCTCCATCTTCACTTTTGTCTACAAACGAATGATCAAAATATCTACAAAAAATGGTTAAGAATGATAAAGTGGATCTAACAGATAATGGCTTAACAACGGATAGAATCTTGCTGCCAAAAACCATAGGGCGACCGGTCGCTCTATTGAAAATTCGAAAGTTTAAAACGTTAATTTGATATTAGACATAGGATGACTTGGGGATTGGACCGGTCGACTGGAGGGTTCAACCGGTTCCCCTCTCATTCGACCGGTCTCCAAGAGTTCAGAGACAAAATATGTTAAAACCAAAAAACCCAAGTACCGGTCGACCACCCCTATTTACTTCTCTATTTCGGTTCTGTTTCAAACTACAACTTTCAGGTACGGGTTGCCCTATAGGGCGATCGGTCGACCTCAATACAGAGAAGTTGTCCAATTTTTATCAAAAATAAAATTCAAGAAGTGCTTCAAAAACTTGGTAAAAATTACTTAAAATGTTTTGAAGCTTTTGAATAATATTTGGGGACATTTTTTTGGTATAAAACTCATTTAAAAAAATCATCAAAATCATGATAAAATATTTTTCTAACATATGGTATATATCCCAAATGGTCCACACGTGTGCAAACTATTCACGACAAGAAGACGTATTTTGCAATAAAACAAGAATCATACATGAAAGATGTACAGCGTGCATTTGGAGTTCCACAAAGTCGATTTGCAATTGTGTCAAATCAAGCATGTTATTGGAGGAAGAGTGATTCGGAGATATAATGACTGCGTGCATTACTATGCACAATATGATAATGGAGGATGACCGAGATCTTGATGCACCAATTGAACTTGCGAAAGAAGTGTCAACTCCAGATGTCGAAATGGTGACAGATGAACAATTATCATTTCTTGCACTATAAAAAATTAAAGACAAAAAGGCTCACATTGCCCTTCGAAATACGTTGATTGATCATTTGTGGGAGAAATCTTCAAATTTAGAAAATTAATTGAGTTTATTATGTAATTTATGTTAGTTCAAGTGGCTACAAAAATCCAAAGGGGAGAGAGTGAATAGATTTTTCCGATTTTTCGATTTGTGTCCTCTTTTTCGAATATGAAGAAGATGAAGAATGTAAGTGCAAAAAAATAAATTAACACATGATGTTTTATAGTGCTTCAACCCACTTAGGGCCTACGTTCACTACCACTCGGGATGTCCGGGTGGATTTCGAAAAGGAAAAAGCTTATTACTTGAAACCAAAGCAGTTATAACATTTACTTTGAAGAGCATCAAACTCTTCTTATAACTACACCTATGAAGAGCACCAAACTCTTCTTCACCTTGAAGAGCACCAAACTCTTCAACATGAAAAGCACCAAGTTTTTCAATCAACCACCTCTAATCAACCAAATGTATTTTTTCCAAAAGAACACTAACAATGATTTCTTGTTTTAGATGACGTTACAATTACAATCAAGATTGCACTTAAAATGAAATATTACAACTCAAAAGTGCAAGTGTAATCAAGAAGGAAAGTCTAATAAAAAAGATTTGAAAGTGATAAGCTTAGACTAATACAACAAGAATGTTGAAAGTGAAGAACAATAGATTTTGCTGAGATTTTTCTTGTTGTGTTGTATGCTTGTGTGTTGTATTTGATCCTTCAACCTTTCATATATTTATAGGAGAGCTCCAAGATGTATTCCCCGACATAGGCTCCTCCTAATTTCAATTTATCTGCAAAAGAATGATCAAAATAACTCCAAAAATAGTTAATAAATGAAAAGCCACAATTTCATGAGAAGTGTATCTTTGAACGGATAGTTTCTCATTGTCAAAAGGCTATAAAGAACCTGGCCGCTATGTTGGGAATTCAAATTATAAAGCCGTTGAAAAGTGTTTTTGACACAGGACAGCAAAGAGGGCGACCGGTAACTGTATAGGGCGACCGATTGATGTGGATAGTAACCGTTCGCTCGCGAGACAGAGAAGAAAAACAAGAAAACACATTTTTCTTCAGGCACCGGTTGTTGTACCATGTTCCAGCTCTCTGTTTTGTTTTTCTGAACACGTTCAGGTACGGGTCTTCCTAAGGGCGACCGATCGACCTCTTCATGGATAAGTTGTCCGATTTTTGTCAAAAATAAAGTTCAAGAAATACTTCAATGACTTAGTAAAAATCAATTAAAATATTTTGAAGTATTTGGACAACATTTGAAAATATTGTTTTGATATAAAACTTATTTATATGAAATCATCAAAATCAAAATAAAACATTGATCTAACATTTTATGCTTTTGTTAAGGATCTACTATTAAATATTAATTTATGTTCATAAATTTTATAATATTGTAAGGATTTATATATAATTTTTATAACTAACTAATTTTAAAGTTAATGCAAATTATCTAATATTTAATTATATTAAAATAAACTAAATATTAAACATTAATATGAAAATATTATAAATATATGTGCTAATTTATTAATTAAAATAATATATTAATTCAATATAACAAATAATAAAAATAAAATATTCAAGTTTAGAGTGAAATATATTGTTAACTATTAAAGTTGAATCTTGAATCTCTCTAAATTTTCCTCGAAAATAGTTTAAACACACGTAAAAATGCAGTTGATCCATTTTTATTTTTTTTGAGCAAATGCAGTTGACCATTGTAGTCTTGTAGATGCTCTAACCCTTTTAACTTTATTCATCAACGACCCACCAAATTGCCCGCAACTATCTGAAACCGCTTAATACCACCATTTGATTTTGCCCAATTAAAATCGCAACTTGAAGAAATTGACACATTTTACGCTTAACTACTCGGCTACTCCTAATAAAATTTTATTAATTTTCATTTAGCTCCAGTTGTGATGCAATCAGCATGTATGAAAATTTCAATTTTGAAAAGTAACATTTTTTTTCTTTTAGAAGTATTGGTTTATTTTTTAAAAAGTTGGGAGTAGTGGTTGAAGGGGAAGGGATAAATTTTAAAAAAATTGAAAGATACAGGGTTCGAACCCTAATCAATACCGTTACAAAGAGTGAGCAATTATTTTCAATTTATTACTTTTTCTTAGTTGTTATACCATACATCAATGAGTCATTTTTCTTTTCCCAGGGATTAGAAGATGAAGAATGTTGAGACTCAAAAACATGTGTTTCTAATGTTTGTACATTCTAATAAACTTAATTTTGTAGAAATGTATGTGAAGAGAGTTAAGGGTACCACTCTCTCTCTCTCTCTTTTTTTTTTTTTCCCTCTTCTCTCTGAAAAACCAAAACCCTAAAAAGAATTCTCTTTTCTCTCCCCCGACCAGCCGCTCCTCCCCCTCCCCCCTCCCCCTCCCAAGCAAATTGTCTTCTTCTCCCATGAGAATGGAAGCTTTTATGGTAACCTCATGTGGATGTTCGGCCTTTTGCACCGCCATGAAGACCGGCGATGACCGGAAATTTTTGGGTCATTCAAGCTAGAACCCCCCGTACAATATTTTTCTTCTCTATTTCACGATCCGGGCTTTGGGTGTTTTTTCGTGGTGCGGGCCAACAATGAGACGATGGTAGATTTGCGGGGAGCAGTGGTGTCGGATGTGGCGGTGGATTTCGGGGAGGGAGAAATCTTTCTTTTCTTTGTTTGCTAGGTTGTTATTTTATTTCTTTATTTTTATTTTGTTGCTAAGTTGTAATTTTCTTATTTTGTTTGTCTTTTCTTTTCCCGGTTGATTTGCGAAACTTGTAGGTGGATCAATTTTATCTGTTTTGTAGTATGTAGTGGTTGCTCGTGTCTTGTTTTCTTAGTGTTTCTGATCTCCATTAAGGAGTCTTTGAAGTCTCCCAACGTGAGAGTGGTCTAGTTTTCCGTGTGAAGTTTTTAGTTTGTGAAGTGGATCTGAATTGGTCTTATCAATTCCCCGCTCGGCTTTTATTTAGTCAAGTCGGCTCATAGCCTGTTGGCTACATTTGTAGTTGTAATTCCAGTTTTTTGAGTTGTTCTAATAAAATACTATCGTTCGGGAAAAAAAACTTTATTTTGTCTACATATTTATATATAGTTTAAAAATACTTGTGCTATTTTCGCACGGTACCCTTTACCTATGTTAGTTAATTCGCGTATCATACCCGTATAGTACCCGTACGTACGAATAATTGAAAAATACTTTCGTCTCCTGTACAGATTCTGAAGCAGCGTTAAATACTCCGTATTTTTCAAATAAAACGTTTAATACTCGCATTATTGTTATCCGTATAATACTTGGCGAATAAAACTTCATTTTAATATTTTTATAATATTTAAATAAATCAAAAAATCATTAAAAATTATTTATAAGTATAATTACAATAAGTATGAATCATAATCTATGTATTATACGTATGAATCAATCAGTATATATTTAATATAATTAATCAATCAGTATATATTCTATGTATATATTTAAATAAATCAAAAAATCATTAAAAATAATAATATTAATAATAAATAAGTGTATTAATAATTTAAAGTAAATTAATAAAGTACCTAAAATTAATTTTAATATAATCTAAATATAAGTATGAATCACAATCTATGTAAATATACTGTTAAAATAACCCGTATTATTACTCCCGAATAATTATTTTATATTCGTATTAAACCCGTACGTCTATGGTTCCGTATTTTAAATATTTTCATATTTTTTGCCGATTTTTTCGCCGTAACTTTCAAAAAATATTCATAATATACTCGTACATACTAAATAACGAACTTTTCATGTCCCGTATTTAACTAACAGAGCCCTTTACATTTATGTAATTATCAGTAACTAAATGAATAGGGACAACATATGAAATGAGTTGAAATTTCTACACAACAATACAGTTGTTTGTTAGTACTAGAATAATTGAATAAATTCAATAGACTTGTAGCCACAACCGAATTTTTAATTTTAAATACCTCAATAGAACATAAAGTATGCCCCATTGAAGTAAGTATATACGTATATTTTTAGACGATTACCACTAAATAATATTAGTAAATTTTAATAAACATTAATTGTTCGGTTCACTTACGTACGCCTCAAACCGCTACTACATCATATAAAACTGTGCGATATTAATTAAGTTTCTAAATCATTATTTGCATAATAATTTGATAAAATTAAATAAATACTATGTGGTGTAGACTAGGGATAATAAATCGTGTAATCGTATCGGGTCGACACAATACGATAAGATCAAACATAGGAATAACGATGGGATGGATAGACGCGGTATCCACCCGCCCAAATCCTAATGGGACGGATATAGGTAAGTTTATTGGTGTTGGGATGGGTATAGCTAGGATGCAAATTCAATACCCATTTATAAATAGGTAGGGTAGTGCGGATTTACCCCTAAGTGCGTATTTACCCCTAGGATACCCTCTACCCGAACCCATTTCTATAATAGGGTATGGGTATCGGGTATATATAACAAAATATTTTTATAATAATTAAGGAAAATATTTTTGCTTAAATAGAGGAATAGTCACATAAATTTCCATTTTGGGTAAAAAAAAATATATATATGGAATTGTTACTTTCTTTTATTTTGTCAAGCTTGATTGAAAATTGAAATCGATGTATGATGATATAATTATATGGAATAAATGATGTATTAGTTGATCGATTAAATCTATGTTTCTTTTAATTTAGTTGATGAATAGTCTTATATAATAATTCATTTTTATTGTTGGAATACATATTTAAATATTTAAATATTTTTATTTTTATAAAGTAAACGGGTTCTGGCCGGGTATGGGTAGTATGTGGTTATTAGCAAATAAGTTTGGGATGGGTACGGGTAATAAGTGTAATTTTAATAGGGTTTGGGATGGGTGCGGGTAGTAATAATATTATAGGGTCGGGTATGGATACTCTTCAATAGGTGGATACCCTACGTACCCATTGACATCTCTAGTCAAACATGAACACGACACGATAAGGATCTGTACATACACGAACACGAACACGAAATTTTTTTGTTGACACGACACAACAAGATTTGACAGATAAGCCAAAAATAAAAAGAAGTTGATTTACACGTTAATACATGATATTACATTATAATACACGATACAAACATACAAAGTATCAGGTTATCGTGTCAATAATAGGCAAACGTTTTACTATCATATCACTAACAGGTAAATGTGTCGTTATCGTGTTCGTATCCTGACACTAACAGATTAAGAGGTTATTAATTAGCAAATTAACGTTCTATTTGTTATTTTGTATCGTGTATACACGAACACGACATGAACAATATAAAAATAAACAATAATCCCTTATTTTTATATTATTTTCGTATCATGTGCCTTATTAATAATTGACATGACTAGTGTAGACGTTAAGACTAATTTTCAATTTTTATGATTGACATAGGATGACCAAATAAAAAGGTGGAATAGTTTCTTGCTCTGTTTTCGCTTCATTTGCAATAGAGGGAGCAAATTACACTTGATTGAAATGGGCGTTGACCGAACTCCCCAAGCTTACAATTATTGATTCCTCATAACCTCATCAATCCAACCCCACTCCACGCTCTTGTCCTTGTCAGATCTGATATGAATAAATTGAATCCAGCCAAAAAGAAATACTATTTCATTTAAATTTGATTTTAACTTTATATTAAATTCAAAATTATGTTTTAGTTTTATTTGATTGTTTATTTGGTATATTTGAATTTTTTATAAAAAGAGTTTACCTTGACACTTTTTTACAGTAGTTTAACTTCACCGAGACATTTGTTTATCAAATACATTTTTTTCCAAAGTATCATCTCAATAAAACTAATATTGTTATATTACTAGCCTTTATCTACTTTTTTATGGATGATAATATTAAATATATAATCCATATTTACTTTTCATATTATCATCTATACTTTTGTTTCTGATCATATATAGTAGGACCATAACTTTGAGAGAGAATTACTATATGATGCATTATGGTTTATAAAAGGTTCACTAAGCTATGTTCAAAGGTTTAAATGGGCCATGAATCGAAGTATTTTTGAGATGGGTTATAATGCTTATGCTAAGCTCCTAGAGGCACAATTACTATTTGGGAAAAGGACATAAATACCATATTTTTAATATTCAATCCCCGCACAATGTTCATTTTCCACGATTTTGAACAAAAATACCATTTTCCATTGAATTTGGACAAAAATACCCATTTTCCACCGATTTTTGACAAAAATACCCATTTTCCAATGATTTTTTTGCGTTGGTTTCTTTTCTGTTTCTTTGTTGTTTCAAACATGTTTAAACTTTTTCTTTGTTGTTTCATACCTGTTTTATTTATGTTTCTTATATGTTTCACTTAGCCAACTTTTCATTGAATTCCACAGTTGCATAGAGAAAATCTCAGTTGTGGTATACTATAATGAATAATGGGAAGAAAATAGAGAGTATACCAACTTTGAAATAACAAGAATATCGATTCCAATGGATCGCACATTCAAGACCCTAAACGAAATCTTGGAACAACAAATTCAATTCAGAAAATTTGAGCTTACTTGTCCATCATCGGCTACGAGAAATGGACACGACTCCACTGTCAGACCAAAAAATACTTTGTATTGACTTCCAACATCGTAGAATTATTGAATGCATCAACTGTAGCGGGGAAAGACTTACTAGTAACAACTTTGCTAGAGTACGTGAGATCTTTAGTTCAAGATTAGACATGCAGACATCGAAATGAAGCAAAGATCAACATTTACAAGGATGACAAAAAAAATGAAGAGTATATGGGGAAAAACTACACTATTTCTCTAAATTTAAAAGCAATTTACTATAAACTTTTATCACATGATCCCATGTTTCACAATTATTTCTTACATGTTGCATTTATGTTTCTTACATGTTTCAACTGATTACATCATTATTAAGATTTACATAACAACAATTCTCTAAAATCATTAGGAAGTGGAGGTAGAAACTCAATGTCGTTGTCATCGTCATCACCATTTTGCAGCTTCAACTTAGCATGATTGTGAAGCAGATGACTGGGCCTTGCTTGTTCATTCTCTATCTCAAACGCTTCGACGTCCATAGCCTTCCCACCAATAAAGTGCTCGGCATAACAAGCAACAAAAAATCCCTCATTCACTATAAAAGATATAAAAAAAGATACATAGTCAGATAGATAACACAACAAATCAAAAACAATAAAAAGAACAAATAAATGGAAATACAGAAACATAAAAGAAACAACTTCGAAACAACATCGAAACAAACAAAAAACTTCAAATCACAAAATAATAAAAAGAACACAGAAAATTGGGTTTAACCTCTGTAAGATTTCAATGAAGAGTATCCAAACAACAACATCACGTAAGATTTCACAGAAGAGTATCACAACAACAACGCCATAAATGGCAAAAATCATCAAAATCAAACCATACGGGCACGACGCACTAGATTTCATCCCAAAAGTTATCTCACCCAGAAAAACAGGGTTTCTCTTACTCGGCGGCACGAGGGTGAATTCCGGCGACTCGTTGTTTTCGTCCAGCGGCGAATGGAGGGTACCACCGCCATAGACGGAGTGTCGAGAAGTTTCGATCCGTGCACCGAAAAGCGAAATTAATGAAAATATCGGCTGCGTGATCTGCGAGTCGTCGATGGTGAAATTTGTCGGCGAGTTTCAATAGCACCACAAATGGCAAAAATCATCAAACTATACGGACACGATCGCTAGATTTCACCAAAAATGCGAGCGACCGAGTTCCAAAAATCGAAGAAATTGCTTTAACCTAGGTATGAAAACGTAAGAAACCGGAGGAGGGTAAAAATTGATAAGAAAAGCGGCCGACTTGTCCAAACTTCTTCTTTCGAATTATTGAAATTGAAATCTTCGCTTGAACCAATTGATACCGTCATGATGCTTCCTCTGATCAAGCCCGGAATTGCATTCACATTTTTTGCATTACAGTTTTCGGTGAAACTATCTGCATTCTTTGTCATCAAATTTTTCTGATTGGTGTCTAATGCGATTTCAGGTGAACGGACCGTCTCCTTCACAACACAAGTTGGTATATCTTCACCGATCAATTCAAAGGAAACTATTTGTTCAACTACACCATCGTCATTTTGCAATTCTTAACAGGGTGAGTATATTTGGGAAGTTTAGGACCGGATGGGGTAGATTAGTGATAGGGTGGTATTTTTGTCTTTTTTTTAAAAATAGGGGTATTTTGTGGTATTTCCTCTTACTATTTCTACAATACCCAATATGAATATATAGAAATCAGCAATTGAGCGCACAAAGCCCTAAATGGTCTACACTGAACTGATGAAGAGATCAGCAATTACTATTTAACAAAAGTATTATCTTTCTATTAAAATTCTATATTGACTTGAACGTTGAAGAGATCTTCCCAACCAACTCTAGTTGTTGTAGGCATCCCTCAGATTATCATAAATCCTCGTGATGAGAATTCGAAAGAATTGCGCGTTGTAAAGATACCCCAGTCAACCTCTAACATAATGAGAAATTGCAAAAAAAAAAAATGAATTGATGACCATTCAAATTGATCTAAAATAAAACTACTTAGTATTGACCACATCACAGTCTCTTGACTAACTGAATCGATTTGGAGGTAACCATAGGCGGTACCACTGAAGCCACCAACTTCAATGCTAGATACTCCAGAAAAGAGTTTTTCAATCTTGCTCGTGGTATCTAGGGTCTTCGTATTGATGCTAGATAGAGCCACAATTTAAATGCTAAGTTTTATACAAATGCTGCTAAAATCCGCATCACTCCAAGTTAAGGTTTCTAATAAATTGTCCAACTTCTTTTCAATAGATGGTAGTTCTTGAGATGAGAACTTTCTGCGATAATTCAGCAAACGTATACGGGACCCGGGGTTGTCTCAGGAGGCCCTCTAACGCTCAAGTCAATACTGTTGAATTTCAGATCGATGGGCGCATCAATTGAGAGCAAATAATAACAAATACTTCCAAATGGAACAAATGAACCCTTTATACCTGGGTTGATGGGTCGCACAAGCCTTGTAGGATAAAGTGGGTCGCGTGAGCCTATATGGACTGCATAGGCCGGATATAGTGAATTGAACCTAACGGGCTGCTCAATAAATTGGCATCATGGGTCAATTAACAATATTCAGATCTAATAATAAATATTTTTGAGTAAGTAATTAAATGATGATGTAATTAAATTAAAAAAATATATAATTACTATTTTACACGTATACAATGAAAAAAGTATTATGATTTAAATCGTCATATTAATTAGATGGAATCCCAAATTGGATTTTCAGTAATTTCGAGAAGGAATTTACAAGTTCTTCAAAATATTTTATGAATATCCGCTTATAAAATGCTTTGAAACTAAGTTGTTGGTTAAAACTTTCAAAAGATTAGTTTATAATATTCAAGATAAGTTATATTAAACTTTACGATATTTATTCAATGACTTCGACAAAATTATATTTAAAAATAAAATAGTTTTGAGATTTATGATACTATTAATTAAATAAGTGTACCCTATTTCCTTTTTCCCTAAAAATAAATAAGTATATCCAATTTTCTTCATTTTTTAACAGTGCTTAACGCATGGGAAACACGCGCTAAATATTGCACTTGAGCTTGAAAAGAAGTGAATAAAAGAAAAATGAAAAGCAATTTTGTGTCAGAGAGGTTAGTGCAAAGAGAGAAAGAAGTTTGTGCAGTATTAGAAAGAGAGAAACACAGATCTGGATCCACTAAAAGGACTCTACTCTCCACGTTTATTACTATAATTTCCAAGAGAGAGGCAGAAATACAGAGTCTGTATGTATATGTACATGCATAGACAGAGAGTATAATGTATAAGTATACCTGGCTCTAACCACGACCGTGTCTAGCAATTTTTAGGTTTGAGTCAAATTTAAAAATGAATCCTCTTATTTTACCAACTTGAAGACCACATAAAATAATATTTAAGGCGAACTATTTATAATGTATAAAATTTGTTAAAATAAAATGACAACCATGTTCAAAGTAATTATTTAAATATAACTTTGACTTACAAATTTGGCGGTAAAAATATTAATCAGGTTTGTATAGTCAAGTTGCTCAATAATTCATTGCTAATCCATTAAAAGGAAGGTTTATTCCTTTTTCCAAATTTCATCTATAAAAGTTTTATTTCATCATTTCTCAAGCATGAGGTAATAAATAAATCTTATTTCATCAATAGAAAGAAGGCTTATCCTTCTTCCTTTTTTCCAAGTTGCTCATTAATTTCTCTTGCCAAAAACTCATATGAGACGGTCTCACAAATTTAATTTCGTGAGACCGACCCATATCAACTAATCCATTTAAATTTAGATCTAACTTGCTTTGATTTATAAACAAGTTGAATATGTCTCATAAATTTAAATCTGTGAGACGGTCTTACATGAGACTTGCTCTTTTCTCATTATGGATTGTCTGTAGCTATTACATACCGAAGAATTATTCGAATCCATTTTCTATCAAAATCTACTCATTGTTAGTCAATATACAAATAGTACTAAAGAAGTAAATTTCATAAAATAAACATGGGCTCCAATACCATTTTTTAAGATGAAAACAATCATAAAATAGAACATTTCAAATTTAAGTGAATAAAGTAGAAAAACCTGCATAATTTGAGGGAAAAATTAAAATTACCTCATGTTATATTTACATTCCTATCTAATTACATATAGGGATAATTACAAAAATACCCCTGAGGTTTGGGCTAATTACAAAAAAATCCAGAGATATTCAAAACTTCAAAAGCCCCCTCAGGTTTGATTCTGTCTTAAACTTGAGTGGGTAATTGTGATATTTTTAAAAATACTAGTGGGGATTTTGAAATATTTTTTGCTTATGAATGGGGAAAATGTAAGAGAAATTAAACCTAAAGGATTTTTTGTAAGTTTCAAAAACCTCTGGAGTTTTTTGTAATTAGCCCGAAACTCAAGGGGGTATTTGTAATTATCCCATATATATATATATATATATATATTAAGGTAAAAGAAATTTTAGGCCCCTAAAATTTTATTATTTTTCTGGGTCTGAGTCGAAAAACTCACTCACCTTACATAAGGCACGACATGGCTCTAACCAAACGAAACTACTTGATAATTGAGTCGAGATCAGTCGTAAAAAGGTTGTTTGAGCTCGTTTCATTATATTAGTTCGATCGTTAAAAGCTCATTTCGTTAGCTTAAGGAACCAAGCTTAAATACGTTTTGTCTTTCAATAATTAATATAAAGCTAGCTCGGCATAATCAGTTATATAATAATATAATATGTGTAAAAATATCAAACTACTTGACTCGATTTATTCTCGGTTTGACTGAAACTCGTTCAAGATTCGAATAATAATCAAACAAAATTTGAATATAATTTTTGAGGCTCGATAAAAATTCAAACAATCTTGAATAATATTATATTCATTTCTACTCGATTTTTTACACCCCTATAGGCTATATGTATACGTATATGTGTATGTGTATGTATACAGAGAGAAAGATTTGGTTGTAGCAACTAGCAAGTCCTTGATTGAAAAATTAGAGTCCCGACAAACCGTCCCAGGCCACCACATTGTGCCTAACTTATTCAAGTTTCCCGTTTTGCCCTTTCATTTTACTTCTTTTCTTTATTCAAATATTTGTCAATTTGTTTAATTATGGAAGTGTTAAATCTATCTCTAAATTTTGTGAGATATATCTTACTGAAGTATGTTTTTCAATTCAATTGTCATGCTAAATTAGTTAATCATAAGTTATTTTTCTTCTAAGTTGTTTTTATTAGTTAATTGGTTAGACATAATTATGGTATAATTTATATTTTCGTTATGTTTGACAAATCCAACTCAACTTCTTATAGTATGATTACTAGTTGTTAGACCATCTCCAGGTAGTTTATTACTTATTTATTTTGATCACGTAATCTGCATTATTTTAGTGCATAATCTGTATTCTATCTCCAACAGTTTGCACTACTTTATTCACTAAAAAAGAATATTCCATAAGATTTTTTTAATTTATTTAATATTGATTTTTATTACATTATAATTGAAAAAAATATTACATAAGTAATTTTATTTAATATAATATTTATTAAATATTTAATTTTTAAAATTAAACAAATTCAAAAAAATATTAAGTATAATGAAAATAATGCAAAATTAGATTAACAATTAATAAAATTACATATTATATTATTTAAAAATCATCACATATAATTGTAGTAACTTTAGTATTATTTTTTATTAGATTTACTGAAATATAAAATTAATAATAGTATTTAAAGTTAAAGTAAACCAGTAACAAATTAAATTAAAAAAGCAAAAAAAAAAAAAAAAAATAATAAGCGCTGCTACAGTGCAACGCCACAAATGGCGTTGCACTGTACCAATTGACAAAATAGCGGAGAAGATAGAGCAGTGTTGGAGGGGGCAAAATAGCACCAGTTGCTATTCTCCAGCACTGCTAGAAATGCCCTTAGTTCATAAGTATTAACCTTCCACTCTAATGATAGAATCTTGTGCTTTTAGGGCATTGACCCGATTTGATATTATATGAGTGTGACAGTGTGCGACAGTGTGTGTCCTCTCTCCTACTATCATACAAGTATATGTCTACTAAAGAAAGAAAACTAGTGGTTAGTTCATTGAATGAACTTTTAAGATACAAATGAATCATTAGGATAAAATAAAGTTTTAGACTCGAAAAATATTGTAATTTTGTAACAAAATCACATTTAGAAATATAATAAAAGATTCTCAATACTATTATGGTGTGACGCCATTACTTGTCTTTTTAATATTTTACTATAATTTTATATTATATTTTACATTTGCATGTTATATATATAATATTTTTTGTAATCTCTCTCTCTCTCTCTCTCTATATATATATATATATATATATATATATATGTGTGTATTGGTTCAAATGAGACCAATATACCAGGGTGAGACCGTAGAGATTAATCTACCCGTTTTTATTTTTCAAGATGGATGGTTGTGATTATTTAATTATTTAAGATAGGAAAAAACAATTTTATCAGTTTCAGGGTTAGTTTGGTAAATACATTATGGGAGGTTTTTCTAATTAAGGTTAGTATGTAATTTTATATGGTATGTGAGAGAAAGAATAGATTCTCCCCCACGATTATTGCTACTAATTAGGATTTGATTTTATCACATCTAATTTACATTATCAGAATCACACCACTTGATAGTCTAACACTGCAAAGATGAAAATATTCAATATTTTTTTTCCATTCAACAGTTGAAGAAGTCGAAGGTTCTCGTTTGTTGTAGGTATGCTTTTTTTCTTCTTTTTAATAGTGAAAGGGTTCGACAGCCGCGACGGCGGCGGTGGTGGCAGTGGTGGCGGAGAAGGGCGGTCGGAGGAGAAAGCAGAGAAAGAGAAGGAAGAAGAATTCCATGACCATGGTGAAGATGGAAGAGAAAACAAAGACAAACAATTATTGGACCCATTATTCGTGATCAAAGCAAAAACAACAAAAGAAATGAAAGCAAGAATTATTTGAATGCATGGAGTTTTGTTTTCAACTGGTTTTTTTGTGTTTTTTTTTTATCGATCAGTCACTAGATATATATAATTTTTTTTTTTGTAAAATGGATTTTGTTTTTGTTTTGAATTATAGTATACTTAGGTCCAATTTGTTGCATATTTAATATACGATTAACCCATAATAAGTGGTATATGATGCATCTTATTATAGTGCATAAATTGATCATGTTTTTTGCATATATAGAATATTTTCAGGGATAAACATCTGTGATTTCATTAGTATGCACCAGACGTAATTATGCACATGTATATGCAATATTTTTGGAGTATATATATGCATATTATAATTATAATTTATTGTCTTCGTCAATCCTATGATAGACGTAATTAACCAATATGATTTATAATTTTGAAAAGCACTTATCCAGTATTGAATGGCGCTGGTTTTTCTGCCTGCTTATATAATGATTATTTCGTGCATAAATAGGTAATTGTTGCCAAATAAGTTAAATTAATGATGCATATTTTTTGGTTATGTAATAAGTTAAATTAGTGATGCATAAATAGGTAATTATTGTTGCACAAATAGGTATTTGTTGATGCATAAGTTAAATTAGTGAGACATATTTTTGGCTATGTAATAAGTTAAATTAGTGATGCATAAATAGGTAATTGTTGCTACATAAATAGGTAATTATTGACACCCATTTTTAATTAGTAACTCTTACTTTTCCTTACTTTTCCCGCCCATTTTTCAGTTTCTAAAAATAATATTTCTTTTTGCTTTTCGGATCTAACTAATAAAATAAGATTTTATTATCTTTGGTGGTCAACTTCTCTAAATAAATAACTTCTTAAAGTTATATAAAAGATAGAGTTATATAAGTTTTTCAAATCTATATGTACTGCATTAATTATTATATTTGTCTTTTCTTTTTATTTTAAGCTTTAATAATTTTTCCACTTTATATCCGTTTTTGACGTATAATATATCCAATTAATCATCTTTTTACAGTCTTTAGTTTGACACCTATATTGCATATACAAAATAAAAAATAGACATAATAAATAAAATAAAATATATGATACAGTTACTCATTATTTTATAATGCGCTTTAAAAATTATGCATTTGAGCTACACTGGACATCATTGTATATTCATGTATTTTGACTATTTATAATACAAATACGGTTTATATTTGAGCTTATCTCATTTCGTCATAATTATATAGAATTGTATTTAAGTTGATTAAATTCAATCAAAAAATATTTATTTTAATTGAAGAAAATATCTCAAAATATGTAACCAAATATTATTTATATATATATATCCATACATAGCTTTATAATTATATATATTGATGTAAGAAGAAACAAAATTTTATTAAATATGAAATTATATTCATAATAATGTATATAGAAAATTTACTTCTTATATTAACATACTTTAGACTTTTTTCATATTTATCGATGCATTTTGATATTCAACTTTTAAAGTTGTACATTTTGATTATTAGATATTAAGTTGTTTGTTTGATATTATTTTGATATATGTACATATATAAAAATAGAATAGTTTTTATGTTTTGAAATATTTTATTTTCCCCTAAAATTATGTTGTTAAATACAAAACACGATTTTTGTGTAATTCCTCTAATAGTCATAACAATTGTTTAACTTTATAAACCCTAAAAAATGTTGGAATTTGAAATGACTTTATTTATTGATTGTATTAAAAATATAATACATTAATATTTAGCATTGGGAAATTATATTTTTTTCAAATTGTTACTTTCTTATAGATATTTATGTTAATAAATAGATACAATTCACATTCAAAAAAATTATTATCAACCAAATTTATTGTCTTTAAAGAGGTTTTTTTAATATAATAATTTATTTATATATTATTAACTGTATGATTTATAATCAAATTAATTAAATTTATATTTCAATTATTTTTGAAATTCTAGAAAATTTGAAATTACTAAAAAATATTTTTGTACAAATACAATTCGTGCATCGCTCATCCTAAAAAATGCCAAATATGAGAACTCGAATAGAACATAATAAATAGAAAATCCAAATAGTACAATACAAATCTCCACAACTAAATTTCAAGAAAAATTAAAAATTGGCTTAATAACATGAATAAATAAAATATATGGTAAAATCGACAAAAATGAAAAATATCTCAAAAAAATAAATCTAATAAAAACAATAATGTTGTCAAAACTATGTTTTGTTACAATGAGCTTTTTGCAAAAATCTTTGCCACCAATTTATACATACAAACAACTTTGGAAAATAATTTTTCATCCGAATTTACTACTATAACCTTCAAAAAAAGTGTGACACCAATTTTTACACTTATTAAAAATTTAGACATGACTAAAACGAAATAGGCGATGTAGGTACGCATGTGCAGTTCTATGAAAAATTACTTTTCGAAGATGGAACACAAATGCGCAACCTTGAATGTATTATTTATAATTATGAAGTATGATATTTTTTTTCTTTTTTGACTTCATTGATAAAAAATATTAAATAATATCTCATGTCTATTGTTTGATGTTATATCAAAGTTATTATAACACAGGAGATATAATTCGTAGAATTATTAGGATAATGCACAAGTCACAGTACAAAACGGAGGCCTCACAAATATACACCCGTGCATCGCATGGGTGAAATACTAGTGTATAACTGTATATTAATAAATAAACAATATATAAGCAACAAATATGTGTATAAAATTGTAATTAAAGATCCACATCGCTGGAAAATTAAGTGTAACCTTTAGTATTATGATGCTTAAATTTTGGCTAAATTAACCATATTAATTGCCAAACTGTAACTTGAATTTCCGACTTTATATTTCCATCACAATATTTGTTTTAAATAATTTTGAAATCTGTCCTACTTTATATATATAAAAAGATCAATTACTAATAAACATAAAAAAAAATTGTGTGAGGCCGAGAAAGTGATAAATTTTGATTTAAGAATAATATTTTTTAAACAAAAATAAAAGTATACTTTTTTTGGTAAAATATTATAAGGTATTAATTAAAGCAATAAAAGTATTAAATTTGTGTTTGAACAAAAATGTTTTTCTGTCTCATGTCCGTCTCAGGATGAGACGGTCTCATAGGAGAAAGTTATCAAGAAAACCGAAGTCTAACCAATAAACTAAAATAAAAAAGATAATATGAACTATTAATCTAATCAGTAATGAGATTTCTGATTTAATAATTTTTCAAAAAGTAACCCCAATTTATAAACAAAAACACCAAAGAATAGGAAATAATTATCGCAGAAAACTTAAACTAAAGAGTTCACTGATACTTTTGAGGAGATATAAAACAAAAACAATCGAGATTTTATGAGAAAAAAAGTTACCAACCATTTATAAATGATAAGCCCAAAAGAGAAACCAATAATTTAACATTTAAGTACACAGTAAAAATGAGTGGGGATCAAGATGAGAGTTAGTGGAAGACTGTCAGAATAATAATCTCACAGACTTTCATTGAGACAGCTTTCATCAACTTCACTGTCCCACTTTACCATTTTTTTACTTTTAATTTTTTTTAAATTTTTTGACCACCAGCCCATAAGAACAAAGGTAAAATTGTAAAAGGGTTCATCAAAAATTTAAGTTGTGATAGTGTCACAGCAAATGAATTTAATGGTCCTGTGCCATCTGCTGTTGCTGTCAAACTGCTGCTAAATTCTGCAGCTGCATAGAAAGAAGGTCTTGCTTTGGCTTTTGTAGTAACTTCCATTGCTAACAAACATATATGTTCAAACCTGGAAAAAAAGTAAAGAAAAAAAAAAATAGAGAGAGAAGATTAATAATATGGGCTCTGAGTTGATTTTCTTCTTCATTTGAGAGATCTTGCATGGGTAAGCACTAGTTTTGAAGTCTACAGTTCAAATTTTAGCTTTAAAAGAAAAAATATTGAGAGAAAAAAGATACCTCCTTTCTGGATTCTTGAAAGTTGAAATCTAGTGTGTTTATTTCTTTTTCATCATGGTTTCTTCTTCTTGTTGTTGCTGCAAACTATATAGTCTATATCATCTTTCTTTATAGAGAAATTCAACCACCCTGTTTTTTTAACTTAGCACAGAGGGAACTAACTTTCAACAAAAAAATTTCCTTATCTTTTAGTTTCCCCTCACGGGTAATACTCCTTTTTTCTAACGCTTTTTTTCTTTTTTAATTTTTGCCTATTTCTTTTTTGGGGTTTTCTGCAGGAACAAGAGAAAGATGAAGTGAACTACTGCTACTACTAAATTACAGCTTGGGTAGGTGAAACAAGAAAAAAGGAGACAACTTTTTTTTTCTTTTTGAAGAAAATTCTTTTTTTCCTTTTCTTTTTCTTTTTTGCTTTTCTGGTCTCTTTACTCAAACAAAGCACATAAAACAAGAGGTGGGTTTTTGAGGGTTGGAGTGGAATCTTTACTACCGACCCCAAAAATAAACACAGAGAACAAGAAACAATGGATGCATATGAAGCAACAAAGATTGTTTTCCAAAGGATCCAAAATTTGGACCCTCAGAATGCTTCTAAAATCATGGGTGTTCTCCTCATTCAAGACCATGGTGAGAAAGAAATGATTCGTTTGGCTTTCGGCCCTGAATCTTCACTTCACTCTGTTATTCTTAAAGCAAGGCAAGAGCTTAATTTAGCAAAACCAAACATGCCCTCAACCCCTTCAACTCCTTCTTCTCCTTCACCTTTCAGCAATCTTTCAAGACAAAATTCATGTTCTTCATCTTCTTCAAGACTGATTGCTGGTGTAAATCTCCCTTCAAATGGGATTTCTTCTTCTTGGACAAATTCAAGCAGCTTTTCTGACTTTCAAACTTCAGATGACTTAATCAGTTCACCCTCCACCATGAACTCTAAAGCTGCTCCTTTTATGCTAACAATGGTGAAGTTGACTTAATTGATGAGCTCCAGCTTCAAGATCAGCTTTCTTTTCTCAATGATGGCGGCTCACCTCAGCTGGGCCCAAAAACCTCTGATTTTTTTTACCAAGATTTAGCTTCAAGTCCAACTGGGAATAATGACCCTTTGCTCTTCCCTACTTACGCCGCCGCCTGGGGCGGCGCAGCCGGATTGCACCACCGCCGGAGCTGCTCTGTTAGTGATATATGCATGGGGTCTGATGATCTGAGTGGAGGGTTTGGTTGGAAACCCTGTTTGTTCTATGCTAGAGGGTACTGCAAGAATGGGACCACCTGCCGGTTCCTCCACGGCGGAGACGGCAGCGCTCCGGCGGCGGAAGGCGGAGCTGTGGTGGGGTCCCCCAGTAAGTTTGAAATGATGGAGCAGTGTCAAGAGCAGCTTAGATCAAAGTCAACTCAACAGCAGCAGCAGCTTATGGCTTCAAATAATTTCCCTTTCTCTCCAATGGCATCAAATAAATGCATGAATTTTCTTCAACTTCCACCTGACAGCCCAAGGCATGTGTTCCTTTTGAACTAATAAAATCTTTGAGATTCTTGATTTTTTGTTAATTATTTCTGAAAAAGAATGAAAATAAAAAATTAATCTTTTGTTGTTGGCTTGATTTTAATTAGAGGGTTGATGATGGGAGATGGAATAATGCATAAATTCGGCCGAGCCCGGCTCGTAAGAGGTGATTTTGGGATTAATGGTGTGAATCCTGGTTCAAGGCAGATTTACTTGACATTTCCAGCTGATAGTACTTTCAAGGAAGAAGATGTGTCTAATTACTTTAGGTGCATTTTCTTTTGTCTCAACACAATTTATTTAAATTCTTGCATTTACATAGTTATTTGTAGTAAAATTTTCCTTTTTTCCCCCATGTTATAGTAATTTTGGGCCAGTTCAAGATGTGAGAATTCCATATCAGCAGAAGAGGATGTTTGGTTTCGTCACATTCGATTTCCCGGAGACAGTGAAGCTCATTCTTGCGAAAGGCAATCCACATTTTGTATGCGATGCTCGAGTTCTTGTCAAGCCATACAAAGAAAAGGGAAAAATCCCAGATAAGCACAGGTTATTATATATATGTACATATGCTAATTATTTTCCTTCTTTAATGTGGTTCGAAATTCTTGAGTTTTTTTTCTTAGGCCATTTTTTACATTACTTGCAGGAAACAGCAGGAAAGGGGGGAGTTTACTGGATGTGGTAGCCCCACTGGACTAGAATCAAGAGATCCTTATGATCTTCAGCTTGGTAAGAGAGAAAATTCATCAAAATTGGCGTTTTTTCCATGTTTGACTAGTGATAGACTTGTTTAAGCTTAAATTTTCCTTACATTAGGTGCAAGAATGTTCTACAATACTCAGGACATGCTATGGAGGAGAAAATTGGAGGAGCAGGCTGATTTACAACAAGCCATTGAGCTTCAAAACAGGAGAATTATGAGTCTTCAGCTTCTTGATGTTAAAAGGAATAGCCATAACCGTACTCTTTCGACCGGCGCCGTTATTTCATCTCCGACAACATTCTCCCCAACTTATTTCAGTCAAAATGTCGTTGTACCAAGCAATCGAAGCAGTCCAGAAGCCAAAGAAGGTCATTACCCATTTTTCGTATTTTCGGTTCCATTTGATATTCCAATTTCTTAAAAGGGATAATTACCAAAAAAAAAAAACAAAAACAGAAAAAACTGAGAAGATTCTGTCTAATTACAAAAAATCTAGAGGCTTTTGAAAATTGCAAAAAAACCCTTGAGATTTGATTCGTCTTACATTTCCCCACTTCATAAGTAAAACATTTCAAAAATACCTGTGACATTCATAGAAATATTAGCAGTTACCCCTTTAAATATAAGACAATCAAACTTGAAGGGTTATTTCTTAATTTTGAAACATCTCTTGATCTTTTTGCAATTAGCCAATCCCTAGGGGTGTTTCTGTAATTATAATGTTGAGGAGATTTGAGAAAAGCGATCTTCTTGTTATTGCAGAAAATGGCTCAATTGGGACAATGACGAACGAAGCGCAGCCGACTCTAAACGTGATCGAGAAAGATAAAGATTTTTCTGCCAAGAATGAGAATGTCAATGGGAAAGACAACCCACCCCTAAAAGAAAGTGATTTACATGAAAGGTAATAACTATTTTCCATAATCAAACTAAAAAATGGGGTGTTCAAATTATTGAATTTCGATTGTTTATTTGAATGTAGTAGCTTGGAGCACAACCTCCCCGATAGTCCCTTCGCATCTCCTAAGGCGGCCGGAGACTATGTCACCGCCTTTTCTAATGGCACCTTTGAGGCGGGAAAGAGCATTTCTGTCCCATCTACTAACAATAATTTGATCACTGGGCCGGCGTTGTTTCCGGCTACTTCATCACTTGACATGGCGACACCTTTCAAATCATGTTACTACCAAGTTCCTAGGTAATTAATCTTGATCATTACTTTCACTTGCTTGCTTAATTTTGTCTAAACATTATAGGTTTTAATTGCAAGCATTAATTAGAATCCATAGCATTAATTAGAATCCTAACAAATTCATACATGACTGTGATATAGGTTTGCTTCTGGTCATGAGACCATTGGAATGTAGGCCTACAAATCTTGTCGGCCTTTCTAACCACCTTAGTGAGAAGGTAAATTGGGCAACAATTTATTCCATCTTAAGTTGGCTCATTTATGTTTGGGTTAATTAAAAAAAATACCCTTAAGATTTAGTCAAATTACAAAAATTCCCAATTATCTTTCAAAATTACAAATACCTTTTGACATTTGTTTCCGTTTTACAAATTAGTTACACCCTCAAGAGGGGAGTTTGTAATATCTTAAGGGGATGTTTGTTATTTTGAAAGATGACTGGATTTTTTTGTAATTAAATTAAACCTTAGGAGTAGTTTTTGTAATTTACCCTTTATGTTTCACCTTAATTTATATTAAGGGATAAATTCGAAAACTACCCCTGCGGTTTAGTCTAATTACAAAACTCATGTTATCTTTTAAAATTACAAATACCCCTTTGAGATTTATTTGTTATATAAACTACCCCCCTCAACACTCCTTCCATAGGTGCAATGTTTATAACAAATAAATCTCAAAGGGCTACTTGTAATTTTGAAAGACAACTGAGGTCTTTTTGTAATTAGGCTAAACCTCAGGAGTTGTATTTGTAATTATCACTAATATTATTTATCTTAGTACTTGTTCTATTATTGAAGTTGGTGTTGCTCATTTATTAAGGTTGGTTCCTTATGTATGTTTGAACAGGCCGTTGATCGATAAATGTAGAGGACCACCACCGCCCCGTCTCCACGACCACCGCCCTGGCACCAGTAGCAAGCACCACCAGCATTAGTTACCAATACTATATAATACTAGTTACTACCATACAAGTTGCATACATAAAAAAGGCAGTAAAGAAGAGTGGGACAGCCATCCATTTTCTCTCAATTGTTGTCTACTGTATTTTCAGTCTCCTCTCACATCTGTAGTTGAATTGGTTGGACCACAGGTAAAAACAAAAAGGAAGAAGAAAATAGTCAATAGTAAAAATCTAAAAAGTGAGTCATCAGGGGCTGTAGTTTTCTTTTATTTCCTGACCATTGATGGCTTTCCCTTAATTTTAAGAGTAATTTATTAGGTACAAAAAATGAAAAGGGCAGTTCTTTTTGCCTTATGATATTGTTGTAATATTGTACAAATACAAAGTAAATTATGATCAGAAAAGAAAAGAAAAGCCTGAAATTATAACAAGGTTTTCTCTTCTCTTTCATGTTTTTTTCTTTAAAACTCAGTCAAGTGTTAATACTTTTATTTTTATATTTTAAAATTAAAAATGTTATATAGATGTAGTCGGGAGATTGTGTTATAAATAAATATAATTGTTGATTAGTTTGTTTTGTTGAGATATTCTACATTTTTTTTTACAAATATTTTAAAAACTGTACATAGTCTTATTAACATATTATTTCAACGAAATAAGAGAGATTTATTTGTGAAGCTATTGTCTAAGTAATGTTATTCTAAAAGATTTATTGAGATTCCAAATTAAAGATAATATTATTTGCTTGTACTCATCTTTATTTAAAATAATTATTAAAAAGAACGACTCAGAATGAACCCAGAGTAGCAATTAACAAGTTAAAATTTCGGAAAATTTAGGTACAAAAATACAAAATTTTAAATGCAGTTTGTTTTTTCGACGTAGTACGGTATTTTTCGAAATGGATCCTCTCCATTTAGGATGTGAAATTTCTTGTGCATTAGAAAGACGCACTGCATCTATACATACACTTATATATATGTATGTGTATGTATAGGTGTGTGTATAGATCAGACCATTTTTCCAAACGCAGAAATTTACCAAAATTTCTTTAACCAATTTCAATCATATATTCCAAAAAATCTATTTTTATTAATTTTTATGTTGATAGTCGTAGGTTTTTTTTTTTTTTTTTGATGAAACATAAATTCTAATTATTGACTTTGTCTCTTAATTAAACATATGAAAGAACACTAATTGTTCATAGAAGGTATTTAGACTACTAAGTTTATTTATATAAAAATTAGGGATAATTATAAAAAATACCCCTAAGGTTTGACCTAATTATAAAAAAACCCATCTAACTTTTAAAATTACAAAAAAGTACCCCTAAGGTTTGATTCAGTGTTCACTACAAGAAAATAAGGAAATTCCGACGGAAAAAATCTGTTGGAATTTGGTCAATTACCGTTGGAATTATCGATTCCAACGAAAATTCCAATAATAAATGCATTCGTGGTAAAATGGCCATTGGAATGGCAAAATTCTAATAGAAATTTCAATGGAAAAATATTCCAATGGTACTTCCAACGGTATTTATCCATTGGAATATACAACTGTTGGAAAAAACTCCAACATATTTTCCAACACTAATTCCAACATTGTTAAATCATTGGAATTTAGTCCCAATGGTATATCCATTGGAATATATATATATATATAACTGTTGGAAAAAACTCCAACGGTTATTCCAACGAGTTATGCCATTGGAATTTAATCCATTGGTAATTCCAATGGTATATATCAATTGGAACATTCAATCATTTTATCTCATTGTCTAATATATTTAACTTCCCAGTAGGTCACCCATCATCAATTTGTCCCAAGTCAAGCACGTTTAACTATGTAGTTTTAATATGATTGATTCTAGAAGAGAAGATACATTTTATTGATATGGATAATACTATCAAATCTTTTAACCCCTATTAAAATTTTCCAACGGTATTGGAGTTTCCAACGGAATTTTCTAACAACTTGGTAATGGAATTTCCGTTGGAGTTTTCAAAATTCCAACGGAAATTCCAATGGTTTATTCCAACGATTTTTTTACCGTTGGAATTATTGTTGGAATTTTCCAACGGTTTGTTGTGATGTTGGAATTTCCGTTAGAATTTTAAATTCCAACGAAAATTCCAACAACTTATACCAACGTTTTCTTTAGCGTTGGAATTTTCATTGGAATTTTCCAATGATATAATGTAGCATTGGAATTTCCGTTGGAATTGTAAAAATTCCAACTATTTTCTACTTCGTTGGAATTTTTTTGTTGGAATTTGATTGTTTTCTTGTAGTGGTTAAAATTAAGGGGTAAACTGCAATGTTTTATAAATATGAAGGGGGGGCTTTGAAATATTTTTTGGTTGTGAAGGGTTTAAATGTTAGACAAACTAAAACCTCGAGGTATTTTTGTAATTTTAAAAATTAGTTGAATTATTCTCAGTAATTAGGTCAAACCTCAAGGGTACTTTTTAAAATTAACCCTAAAAATATTCAGTCCCCAGGAAACTTGAGGGTGAATAATGTATTAAATTTGTTAATCTTTTTAACACTATTTGTCATTACTGGTTTAATATTATGGACTTTATTTTCCATGTCCTAAGATCATTTCCAAAAACTCTTTAAATTTAAAAAGTATTTATTGCAAAATAAAGAGCATTTTTAATTTTAAAGAGTGATATTTTTAACATATTTCAACACTATCTTTATATCTGACTCTTTGTTTTCTCTTCTGTCAAATTTAATTTATTATACATGGGATAGTTGGAAGTAATTTAAGACATTTTCAAAATTTGTGTTGTTTTTGGAAACTGCCATATATAAAGATCATTCAAATTGCAAGAAAACTAATTTAATTAATTATATATAGTGGTTTTGGCTCTTCAAATTTGGAGATTCAAAACTCATTCTCTAAATCTAAATGTTGAAATAAAGTATTTGTTGGGGATTATTTTTGGTGGATGACTCTTCAAATTAAAGAAAATTATTCATTTAGAGAGTCTGTTGGACATGCTTTAAGTTTTGTAACTACAGGTAAATTGAATGTATAAATGTAAACTCCCGAAAAATATATTGTCTTATCAATATATAACAAATGCAAATATTGTATTTATTTAATCTCTCCTCATGTATATTACTTAATAATACAACAATTTAATGCTTTAATAATTTATATATATATATATATATATATATATAGAATAAGAGACTATTCTTAGAATAGTAATTCTTACTTTTCCCGCCCATTTTTCAGTTTCTAAAAACAAAAATTTTTTCTTGCTTTACGGATTTAACTAATAAAATGAGATTTTATTCTCTTTGGTGGTCAACTTTCATTAAATAAATCACTTTTTAAAGTTATATAAAAGATAGAGTTATATAAGCTTTCCAAATCTCTGTGTGTACTGCATTAATTATTATATTTGTCTTTTTATTTTTATTTTAAACTTTAATAATTTTTTCCTTTTATATCCATTTTTGACGTATAATATATCCAATTAATCATCTTTTTACGATCTTGATTTGACACCTATATTGCATATATAAAATTAAAAATAAACATAATAAATAAAAATATATGATACATTTACTCATTATTTTATAATGGGCTTTAAAAGTTATGCATTTGAGCTGTTGGACATCAATGTGTATGTTCATGTATTTTAACTATCTATAATACATGTATAGTTTATATTTGAGTTTGTCTCATTTCTTTATAATTATATAGTATTGTATTTAAGTTGATTAAATTCAATCAAAAAATATTTTTTTTAATTGAAGAAAATGTCTCAAAACATGCATTCAAATATTATTTATATATATTATATATATCCATACATAGCATTATGATTATATATATTCATGTAAGAAGAAACTAAATTTTTATTTAATATGAAATTATATTCATAATAATGTATATAGAAAATTACTTCTTATATTTATTCGCATATGTTTCATGTTAATAGATTTTTTTAATATTTATCAGTGTATTTTGATATTCAACTTTTAAAGTTGTACATTTTGACTATTAGAAATGAAGTTGCTTGTTTGATATTTTTTTGATATATGTACATATATAAAAAAAAAAATAGTTTTTATTTTTGAAATGTTTCATTTTCCCTAAAATTATGTTGCTAAATATGAAACAAGATTTTGTTTAATTTCTTTAATTATTCTAACAATTGTTTAACTTTTTAAACCCTGAAAAATGTTGGAATATGAAATGACTTTATTTGTTGATTGTATTGAAAATATAATACATTAATATTTAGCATTGGGAAATTATATTTTTTTTCAAATTGTTGTTTTCTTATAGATAAATATATTTAATAAATATATACAATTCATATTCACAAAATTTATTATCAACCAAATTTATTGTCCTTAAAGAGGGTTTTTAATATAATAATTCATTTTTATATTGTTTAAGTATATGATTTATAATCAAATTAATTAAATTTTCATTTTAATTATTTATTGAAATTTTGAAAAATTTGCAATCACTAAAAATTATTTTTTTACAAATACAATTCGTGCATCCCCCATCCTAAAAATACCAAATAGGAGAACTCGAATAGAACATAATAAGTGGAAAATCCAAATGGTATAATCTCCTCAACTAAATTTCAAAAAAAATATAAAAATTAACTTAATAACATGAATAAATAAAATACATGGTAAAATCGGCAAAAATAAAAAATATAAAAATAATAATATTATCAAAACTATGTTTTATTGACTACTATTTCATTAATTAGTGTACTTCGTCCTCATATTATCTTATATACACTTGTTAACTTTTCATTTATTTTACAATGAACTTTTGCAAAAAGCTTTGCCACCAATTTACACATACAAACAACTTTAGAAAATAAAATTTCATCCGAATTTACTACTATAACCTTGAAAAAAGTGTGACACTAATTTTCACACTTATTAAAAATCTAGACATGACTAAAACGAAATAAGTGATATAGGTACGCCTGTGCGGTTCCATGAAAAATCACTTTTCGAGGATGAAATACAAATACATAGCCTTGAATGTATTATTCATAATTATGAAGATGATACTTTTTTCTTTTTTGACTTCATCAATAAAAAACATTAATAATATTTTATGTCTATTGTTTGATGCTATATCAAAGTTATTATAATGCATGAGATATAATTCGTAAAATTATTAAGAAAATACACACGTCACAGTATAAAAAGGATGCACGGGTAAAACACTAGTATCTCTGTAAGTTTATTTTAGTCATTACGCAAAGATTAAAAAACGTAAAACATCCCAAATCGTTCGTACTTAAATAATATAGTATCTAATAATATATGTATATTAATTAACCAAACAATTTAAATGATATGGGTATAAATTGATATGTATGGTGTATTGATGTCAAATAATCAGTGTTCGCATATAAGATTTCTAAAGGAACTAGATATAGCTAAAAGTATATAAACGGGAAAATTGCAAAATTGGTCCTATAACTATAACCATTTTGCAATTTCGGTCCTATAACTATTGAGTTTGCAAAATTGGTCCTGTAAGTTTGAAAGTTTTCGCAAAATTGGTCCTATATGTTTTATACTTAAGCAATTTCGGTCCTGTAAGTTTCAAGTTGTTGCAAAATTGGTCCCATGTGGTCATTTCATATTTTCAAAATACCAAGAATACCCTTATTCACATAATTGGTTTATTTGACTAAGTGTTTTGCCTAAAATGGTATAAGAGCCCAAGTTTATTAAGAACTTTAAGTTATATTTATTATTTTATATAATTAACAATTGGTGAGGAGAATTTTCTCCAAGAAAATGGATCTGGACGAGTGTCCAAGATGTATACCCTACATGAGATATCGTCAAATTTTGACGATGTATGCACAAGAACACCAGGACAAGATAACATATTGGGATAATCAATATGTTGAAAAAGAACTCGCAGGAGCCGATAGGGAAACTTTGATACAATGCGGAAAACAAGCAGCATATTGTTTGAGTATCACTTCCGCCCCGCGAGTACCCGCCCTGCCCTGCATAGAATTTTTAGTTTTAAAATATATTTTAATATATATATTGCATATATAATATATAGGGATAATTTCAAAAAGTACCCCCGAGGTTTCACCTAATTACAAAAAAATCCAGCTAACTTTTAAAATTACAAAAAATACCCCTGATGTTTGATTCAGTGTTAAATTAAGGGGTAAACTGCAATATTTTTATAAATATGAAGCGGGATCTTGTAATACTTTTTGCTTATGATGGGTTGAAATGTTAGACAAATTAAACCTCGAGGATATTTTTTGTAATTTTAAAAGCTAGTGGGGTTTTTTTGTAATTAAGTCAAACCTCAAGGGTACTTTTTGTAATTAACCCTAATATATATTATAATATAATTTTTATGTATTTTTATATTATATTTAATATTTATAAATTGATAATAATAAATTTTGTAAATAATATTTTATAAATATATATTTTTTCATTTTTTTAATTTAATATAAATTAAAATGGGGCAGAACGGGTCGACCCGCCCCATTACCATCCCTAAAAAATTGCTAACTTTAGAAATATAAAGGACTAAAAATGCTATTTAGCTACAACTTACAAGGGCAAAATTATCCAGAACCAAAACTGCAACTTTTAAAGATAAAGGACTAAAAATTACAACTACCCGAAAGTTACAGGACTAAAATTGCAACTTACCCGTATATAAACCATTGGTAATTTTTTGAGAGTAAATTACAATTCTAGTAAATATCAAAATTATAAGAGGGATATATATGGTCAACCTAATTTTTTTTAAAAGAAATCTATTTAAATCATTTCATATTTTTATTAATAATATAAGTTAATGTGCCTGGTTGGTGTCCCTTTCTTTTTTTTTTTGTGATTATGGACTGACAATATGGTTTTAATAATGTTAATTATTTTTCAACAATTTCTATGAATTTGTCACTCCTCCTGCAGGTGTTGGTACTTTTATAGTGATCTGGGGTCTGTCTTTTTGCTGCCTTGATGGGGAGTGGAAGGGAAAAGGCACACCATCACATGGGGCTGACAATGCAACCCCTACTCCATTTATCCTACTGTTTGATCGGGTCCGTGGGTCCATACCACCAACACCCATGTGATTGAGCCCCCATTTACTTTTTTATTGCTATGTTTTCAAATCTCCCACAATGCAATATTTTTAAAAAAGAATAAACCGATCCGGCCTCAATGCGGAGATCCTTTTCTCAATGTGATTATGGACTGACAATATGGTTTTAATAATGTTAATTATTTTTCAACAATTTCTATGCATTTGTCACTTAGCTGCAGGTGTTGGTACTTTTATAGTGAGGTGGGGTCTGTCTTTTTGCTGCCTTGATGGGGAGTGGAAGGAAAAGGCACACCATCACATGGGGGCTGACAATGCATATGGGCCCTACTCTATTTATCTACTGTTGGATTGGGTCTGTGGGTCCATACCACCAATACCCATGTGATTGAGCCCCCATTTACTTTTTTTTATTGCTATGTTTTCAAATCTCCCACAATGCAATATATATTAAAAAGAGAATAAACCGATCCGGCCTCCAGTTTTGCTATATATATGAGATCATCATCTTTTTTTTTTTTCACATAAAAATTTCCTCCAATCTATTACTAATTCGAACCTCCAAACTCACACAACGAATCCGAAATCACATCACTCAAATCCTCTAGACCAGTTGAACTATGCCCTGGGAACAATACAATATATATACATACATGGGTTGTGTGTCTATATATATAGATCATCATCTGAATCATATTATTGGTAGTTATTGAATTCCATTTCATGTTCCCCTTTGATTCAGATGACTCTAATGCTAGTACTTTGAAGGTGTAGTACTTTGAAGGTGTTTGGATGAGTTTATTTAACAAAATTTTATAAGATTCTAAATTATAAATATTACATCTTATTTTAAAGATAAATTTGTTGAATTGTCTCGGTAAAATAAGATAACGAAGCTTTTAAGATATTAGTTGTGAAAATTTTGTTATTTAAATTAGCTTAAATTAAAGAAGGTTGTTAAAGAAAATCCAATCTCCATACCTTTTTTTATTAAAAAAACAACTTATAATCACCTAAATAGCTTTATTCAGAATTGTATAATTTATTTAAGAAAAAAATTACCAAACAAATTTAAGAGTTTGTAAGCTTTCAACAATATCTTATAAGCTGTTTGAAAAGCTTTAAGCTCTGTCAAAAACATCCTAATCCATTTTGAAATTTCATGTGTTTACATGTTGAAGATGTATGTATATATGTGAGAAGCAAAGGAGAGAGGAAGAAAGATGAAATAGGAAAAGGATTAGTCCAAAATTATAGAAGAGGCTAGGAAATAGAATAAGGTTTTTGTGTGAGATTTGATCTATAGATGACTTGATTAATCACATAAATTACATGCTCTACATGTTACTTGATCCAATTTGGTAGTTTCCTTTTGGTGTGTGAGAAAACTTGGGAACAATTTTTGTGTTCTTTAAGATTCAATTCTTGATAAATTTATCCAAAGCTAACGAGAGGGGCACAAAGGAATCTTTTGGGGAAATGATATATTGTGATTGTTTTTCTTTTTAATTTCATAATGGCCCTCCAATGTTGAAAAATTGTTCAAGTACTAAAGGAGAGGTAAAGAAAGAAAGTAGACAGGCTGGCAAAAGTGGAAGTGCATGAGCCCACATGGATTTACTAAATTGTAAAGGTTTGAAAATATTGAGGGAGGGACATAGGCCTAGCCATGGTTGTTTTGTACAAAATTTTCACCAGAAAATATCAAGTGGGATATCATAATTATATTTGGTTGGATTTTGTACAAAATTTTCACCAGAAAATATCAAGTAGGAAAAAGAAGAATTTGGACAACAATTAGCTCATTTAGCACAATGTTGGGATCTCGAAAAGCACTTTGGCTTTTTAGTAACACCTTTATTTTGACACAGTCACTTGGTTTCTATTATTTTTCAGCTGGTAAAAGTTGAGTGTAATTTATATTTATCCCTTTTTTTCTCTTTGTTTTGTTCTTATTGTTTCTCATTTTTTGGATTAACAGGGAGAAAAAAATAAATATATAGATGATACATCAGGGGAAAATAACAGCACATTTGAAGAGATATATTAAAAGATAGCTTTTTTATATTATAAATATAAAATAATTCAAGACTAATTCATCAAAAAGTTATTGAAACATTAAATCACATAATAAATACTATTTTTTTCTTCTCATTTTCATTTTTCTTATCCTTTTCTTTTTTCGTCCTTTATCTTCATTAAATTTTATTTTCTTGCGTTTGCGAATAGTTTTTTGCATGCACCTATTAATTGTTTATCACTAATAAACACTAGCTTTTGACTCGTGCGATGCACATGGTATACATTGTTGGATTATATAAACTAAATGCATATAAAATGTACAATCTATATATAGAATAAAAACCTACAATAAAAATCTAAAATAAAACCAGGTTACTTCACTATAAATGAATTTACAATTTTTAGAATACTGTTTTGCATAAATTATTTTTCAGTGTTTGTTTTTCAGTGTATCATTTCCACAAACTAATATTTTCAACATTTTACGATTGATTACTCTAGATGTGACAATCGTGCAATGCATGGGCTGCATATTAGTGATGTCTCCGTTTTATACGATGACATGTACATTTTCCTAATAGACGGGAAATCCAATTTAAATTTTTTTAATCGATGAAGCCAAAAGAAAATATCATACATCGAAATCATGAAAAATAAATTCAAGACTACATATTTATTTTGTTATATAAATATATATAATGCTATGAATGGATATATATAATATGTATAATTAATATTTGGATACATATTTTGATATATTTTTTTCAATTAAAATACATTTATTAATTGAACTTTATCAACTTAAATACAATTCTATGTAATTTTAAAGAAATTAGTTAAGCCCAAATAACAACTATCTATACATATATCACAGATAGCCCATATACACGAATATATAAATTGATGTCCAATAGCCCGAATAATTTTTAAAGTCCATTACAAAATAAAATTTAAGTAAATATATTCTATTTATTTTATTTTATATATACAATATAGGTGTCAAACTGAAGATCATAAAAATGAAGATCATAAAAAGATGATTAATTTAATTTATTATACATAAAAAAATGAATCAAAAATAAAAAAGTTATTAAATTTAAAAAAGAAAAGAAAAAGACAAATATATATAATAATTAACGCAGTATATACACAAATTTGGAAAGCTAATATTTATATAATTCTTATTAAGAGATCTTAAAGGTTGACTACCAAAGACTGTCATTCCAATAGCAATCAACCTTTTTTTTTGTACATATTTTAATTAATTTTTATAGTATTAATTATCAAATGGATAAAAAACTTTAGTGCTAGAATTTATATAGAAAAATCTCTTTATATGTATATAAAGATATTGAAATATATCAGAAAGTAGAACACATACACAAAATATAGACAAACAAAAATAAGATACAAAAAAATACAAAATTACTCAAATTTTATAAAAAAAATATTAAATCAAGATTCTCAACGTTAATTAATAAAATTTACCTATATTATTAACTATAGATTTATATATACTAATTATATACAGATTTATTATATAAATTATCCAAACTATTAAAACTTACCTAAATTATTAAAAGTATTAAATCCAGAATGTATATATAAAAATATATTCGGCCATAATTATTGTATGCAAATGATTAAAACTTACCTAAATTACTAATTATAAATAAAACATATTCTATATATGTATATAATTTATATGGCCACATATATACCAAACATGAAAATTTACCTAAAATTTAAATTTAGACACATAATTAATTATATTACGTTTTATAGTATTGCGTTTTAGGCGGAAAAATTTTCAAGTTACTATTCCTAGAATAATCTCTTTTTATATATATTAGTGTTTCACCTGTGTGGTGCACGGAAGATGTTATGCTAAACCATATGATATGTGAATCATATATTGTTTGTTTGTCGAATTACGGTTATACGAAATAATTGTAATGAGCCCAAAAAAACGATTTGAAATGAATTTTTCAAATTAAAACACTACTTGTACATATTACAAATTTTGGAATACTTCTTTATACACCACATTCATCATTTGTTTATTGTTTGATTCGTCGTCACCACAGACTAATATTTTCAAACCCTTACAATTCATAACTTGGGAAACAACAACGTATAATTGGCCATGACTAAATACTGGATTCTTCAAGTACAACCCGACATTGCAGAGAGAGTGTCCTTGGCTCTTGTTTATAGTCATGGCATAAGATACAATGAGAGAAAACTGTCTACGTTGGAACTTGAAGGGGATTCTAAGATCCGACGGTGTCAATGTCATTCGCGGAATCAAAACTTTATAACCTGCATTGGTTCCAGTGAGAATTTTAGCTTCAAGAACATGTTTGGCAAGCCTCGTAATCACCAATCTAGTGTCATTACACAATCCAATAGAATGGTCCATATTTCTCAAGAGCATAACTGGAGTCCCAACCTTCAAATGAAACTCATGATTAGGAACCCTAGAACATTTTATCCCATTCAAAAATTCAGAGTGTGCGGATCATACGGAAGTTAACATTAGCATCGATTTACATGTCTTTGTCGAACTCAAATATATATATATGGCCCTCCGATGAGTTTAAAGACGTCATATATTGATTTATAGATTCACCAACATTGAGGGTAGGTGCTAGTATGACCCTTTTTTTCAAGTACGTCGGATCATCAATGGCGTTTTTAAACATTGGATAAGTACTTTCTACAATAGTTGTAATCGGATCACTTGAAGATTCTAGAAAAATATCTTCAGGTATATCAATGATGGCACAACCATCATTTGATCCTCTGATTGTTCCATCACCAATGCTTGCGATCCATTCAGAGAATTCGGCCAAATATTTATAATCATTGGTATCGCAAAAGTTCTGAAGACGCATGTTCTTAGTCAGTTTTAGGACAGTGCAATCTTTCCACAAATACGACGCGTTAATGGATGCATTAACAATATCTTACTGAGTTCCCTTCGGAATAACAGGCAAGATCTGTCTAAAATCCTCACCAAAGATAACGGTTTTCCCTCCAAACGGTTTATGTTCCAACAGCGGGTCGATGAGTTTCAAAATAGCTCGTAAAGTCTCGTCTAATGCCTGAAAGCAATACTTGTGCATCATCGGTGCCTCGTCCCAAATTATAAGTTTAGAACGAATAATAAGCTTAGCAAGCGGACTCCCTTGTTTGATATTGCAAGTTGAGTCTTCATTTGGGTTCAAGGGGATAATAAATCGCGAATGTGCAGTCCCCCCACCGGGCAAGAGAAGGGAAGCTATACTGCTAGATGTAACATTCAGTACAATTTCTCCTTTCGACCTCAATCCAGAAGATAAAGCCTTCCACAGAAATATTTTGCATGTTCCTCCATATCCGTAGACAAATAACATCCCACCTTTATTGGATCATACCACACGCATTATTATTGAGTAAACGTTATGTTACTCGTCGTTAAATTCGGAGATGAGGTCTTTGTTCTCTTGCAACATAACATCACGATCATACCGCAACTCATCATATATAAGTCTGTTTTGGTTGCTTTGAATAGTGTCAGCATCCGGAAATGGCATTGAGTCAAAATCGAGTAGACTCCTACCTAGACTTGACAATAATTTCTCAATTTCCAACAGCGTAAGATTCTTGATTTCGTTCTCACTCAATACCAAATTTGTTGCATAAGATCATATTAATAAATTATAAAACAAAACATTGAAAAAAGTATAAAAAGTTTTAGTATTTAACATAAAAAAATTAAATAATACCTTGATGTTTGTAGAAATATTTGTATAAAATATCATCGAAAAAAAACTCCCAACATTTCTCCCAAACATGTTCAGTGCCGGCTCAAAGAGTCCAATGAAAGCAAGGATGCAAACAAACTTCTAAGATTCTCCAGAAGCCCAAGAGCTCGCTTCATTGATGGCATCAATATATTCCCTATCATCTTCTAACAATCTAAGAGAATAGCAAGCCTCTCGATAAAAGAATGTTGAACACTTGTTGACCTTCTTGTAGTCGTCATGACACATTGCTCCGCGAACAACATTGATAAGACACCTCAAAAAGTACATATCACCGGATCTAGAGGACATAAAATACTCGTCTATTGATTTTCCAATTTATCTCGGCATCCACTTTCCGAGATTTGGTTTCACGTGAATTTTGTGGGAGCTTCAGTGTATGTTAGCTCTCTCGCCTCAGGATATATTTTATTCGCTTCCATCCATGCTAAAAACACACTTTCTTTTACCGAATCTTTCTTAAGAACGTCATCTATTCTTTCAAAATCTGAAAAAATAACATTTTGTTCATCCAGAAGATGAAAACTTAAAAGTTCAACTGGAGGATATTTATATTGAATTTCGAATCCCAGGAGTCTCCATGCTACCTCACAGGACGAAACATACCTACAATCGTAATACATGATCACCTCGTCAACCGTTTTTCCAGATTCCTTGTCATTGCTACTCGTACAAAACAACATCGTCACATGATCATGTCTTTTATTGACATACTTGAATAAATACTTTATCGACCTGGATTGGTTACACCATTCTATATTAATGTGACCTCCATACTTGAGCAACAAATGACAATTGTGCGGCACAACATATATGTTTTCAAGAGGTACTCTATTTTTTCCCACTATCCTCTCATCATTCCCACGTCTATAACATGGATAACCTTTATCCTCAATAGTCGTCACATCTACAAATTTTTTCGGAAAATATTTAGTGCAAATTCCATCAGCCATGCACGGAGAAGTTTTTCTAGCATCACCGTATGGACCATGTATCATATGGTCCTTCACTACTACATAATAACATGGATCTAAACTCTCGTTGGGTATTTCAACTGATATAATTCGATCTATATCATCTGCAATAGGATTCTTGTCTTCTTTTGCCAAAAACAGCAAAATATGGGCATGAGGCAAGGCACGCTTTTGAAATTCTATTGTGTATACTACTACAATATAAAAAAAGGGAAAACAAATTAAACATATATTAAATCATATTGGAAGAAACGGATGTTTGAAATAAATTTTTAACCTACAATGACTTCCCCAAAGATTTTATTACACCGAAGATCTTTGATCAAAGCATCCAACTTTAGCTTAAACACCCGACAAACAATATCAGTCGCTCCTCGGGATTCAATTTCTTTTCATAAAATCTAAGAATCTCTGGCCATTTTGGATTGCATGTGACTGTTATAAACAAATCTGGATATCATGCCCATCGACATATAGCCATTGCATCCTGATAATTCAGAATCATATATCGAGCACCTCCCGTGAAGCTAGAAGGTAATATAATTCATTTACCCTAAGTACCGGGATTGATGTCTCCATGCAACAAAGCGTCACTTAGACCCTTATAAATATCACAACGCAACTGTTCGCCAAAAATTGTTTTGGTTCATACAACTGCAAGTGTATAGTGTAGTTTATAGAATAATGGCAAGCAAGATTGTATTCCTCAGGGATTGAATCTCGAAACCCTTAGGCTATAATAACATCGTATTCCAATTTTATTGAAGCGACCAAAAATCAAGTTATTTTATTCTAAGGAAAAAAATCAAAAATAAAGAAAATAAATAAAATAAATTTGTGAACCCCACAAGTATTTTCAACATCTTTAGGAGCAATCTTAGGCACATAATCTCAACATGCTTCTTCAATATTAAATGCGAATAAAGTTTTAAAAACCAATTCATGCAATTCTATGGGTTTAATTCCTAAGTTCGTCTACTCCCCCTTCCGGGTGGCGTGTAAACAGTTGATTAATAACAATTGTAGTCCTCCCGAATCGTTACAATTCTTATTAACTCCAAAAAGATTTGTGAATTGAATAACTCCCCACAAACACGCCTGTCACACATGTTTCATGTCTGAATTCGATTTCCATCTTTGTTAGAACTCATCTCTCGAATTTTGCAATAACAAATATGACATGCTAATTATTGATCAGATAAAAAGTAATTTAAATAATAAGCACTCGATTCATAAAATAAAAAGCATGAATTAATTAAGAAATCAAGTAATAATATTTAATACAAATCCACAGTTTCGATTATGCCCCTAAGATCCGAAAAATATGCCAAACATTAATTACAAATTCATAGACAAATTCGAATCAATATTATGACATCATATAAGCACAGACAAGAGTTCTTAGACATAGAAAGAAAAACCCTTCTTGTCAGGATGAATTCCCCTTCCAAGCCCTCGAAGCTCTTATGCTCCCTAGATGCGAAAGCCTTGTGGTGTTCTTCGCGACCTAGCCTTCTTTGCTCAGAAGATCCTTGCTTCCTTCGTTCCTGTGTTATTTGATGTGTTTTTGCTGTATAAAGTTGTGTTTTTTCGTGCAAGACTTGGTCCCTTTTTATAGATGCTTGGAGAGATCACTTGTAGAGTTGGAACGGGAAGGAAACTCTGAAAAACGTGCTAAAACAGACTCCCACACGGCCAGGCCGTGTGGGACCACATGGGCGTGTGGCTTTGGGATCAGCCTTTTGTCGCACGGGCAAGCTGTTCACATGGGTAGGTTGTGCGGCTGGTTTCCTTGTCCACACGGCCGTGTGGACCTGCTCCGTCCTCTGTTTTCTTCCCTTCTTCACACAACCGTGTGATTTTCACACCACCATTCCACACGGCCGTGTGAGGCTACACGGTCCGGCCGTGTGACTTACTTTTGTTCCCTTTTTCCATCGTTTTGATCTTCTCTTTGCATTCGGCAATCTTATCCGGGAATCCCAACTGACATTTCTTCATTTTAAGCTCCGTTTCCTTCAAGAATTACAAGAATACACAGTATCATGCCCTTTAATGGAAATCAAGTAAAAACATAGTAAATATGCGTGCAAATGCATCAATTATATACCAATTTAAGCCCCAAAATGCACGTATATTTTACACACATCAGCAACTTCTTCTGATGCAACCATAAATACTTTAATCGTGCTGACTCAACCATTGTATAACCATCGATAATGAATTGATGAAACAATTTTCTAGAAGACAATATTGTAGAAGGTACATCTTCTCTATCGTGTAGGCAATATGCGAAAAACTCTCTCACACTAATAGTTTTTCTGCCTCCTGGATTTTTTTTGAGATTAGAAAATAATATGTCTTCTCTGAAACCATCTTCACCGTACGGTAATAACAACGGATACTATAAAGCCAAATATGAAGCATTCAACTCATTGATCCATTTCAAACTGCCGGATTTTGTTTCGACTAATATATCCATATCTCCTAATGCTCGATCAAAATCTCCAACAATCACAACATCAACCTTAGAACTTGAAGGCATATTGTATCTCTTAGCATCCGTACTTCGCTTACCGATTAGACGCAAACAGACACCAGGGTGACCACCTTCTAAAATTTTCTCTTTTGCCATTCTAAAATTTTAACTAATACATTATTTTCATCTAGCATTCTCTTCAAATCATTGACGATCGTTTCATGCAAATTATTATTTTCAATCCATTGCCTAGAAAATAATATAGATATTAGGGAATTACTACATAAATTAATTAAAAACAAATATTGAGATTCACAAATAAATAAACCTGACAGAGTTAAATCGATTAGATATTTCGTTGTCGGTGTCATAGATGTATAATTGTGCGAATTTCAGTGTTGCACCATCTGTTGGTAATAAACTTCCCATCAGATGATAATTTTATCCATGCAATCGAAAAACAGGAGGGACTCTGCTTTATTTATATTGGTGTCAATCTTGCCTCCCATCGATGTGAAACAAAATATATTATTGTATTATCTAATATTGTCCTGAAAGTGTTTGCTCTTATTTCTATCTCCAAACAACAAATCTCCAAGTACTACATGTGGTTCTTTGATGGGAGGAAGTTGAATGATACCATGGCCACAACATAAAGAGTATTTGGGTTTGGATTTTGGATAGGAGATCAACCTCTCTTCAAACCAAAAACTGCATTACAGAATTCACATTTGTATGTTGCATCTACGATATCCCAATACTCTACAAAACAAGTTAAGACATAGACATTATACAGAGATATTCAATCTGAATTTGCATTTAAAATGTAACCGTAAACTTGAATTCATAACAGACATACCGTGTTTTTCAACTACGAATGTCCCATTTGACGAAGAATGTTTAAATCAAGCTTTGTGCCATCGTTTTGATGTAACATTAGAAATTGGATCCATATACGAATGTCACATGTTAGATCAATTATTTTTGTCGAGTCCCAACCGATAGACTCCCATGTTTAAATTATTTTTGGAAATGATAACCATGTAATTGCAAAACCGAACTAATAAAATAAATAAACGATGAATGAGTATATGTAACTTTAAATATATAAATTATACAAAAAAAATAGATCATTTGAAAAATATAATATATCATTTATGATGTTACAAACTGGCGTTTTTGACATTGGATTAACAATGCTACTTGATGATCCTTGCAATTCAAAATGTTTGGATATGTTTGTACACGTCTTTAAAGATCATAGACGATTTTCTGATAAAACAAAAGAACATTATATAAAATTAATTTTAAAAATAAATTGCAAGAAATAAGAAATAAAATATATTATAAAATATTTATTGTTAATACTAATAAATATTCAATATTAAATAATCACAAATAATTAAAATAAACATTTTGAAACAAAATGGAAAGTACCATTTGTAATGACAGAACTGGTGATATAATTATCTGTATTAATATTTGTGCCTAAGCAGCCTTGAAAATCATTTATTCTACATAACTTTGAGGATGTCCTATTTGTTATGACACGATCAACCGCAAAAATTTAAGTCAATAAATCAACTGCAATAAAACAAACACATCAATTATATATATATTGATTGTATGTTAAAATTTAAAAAAATTTGATATCATAATAAGACATCACCATATGATATGTCACGAAACAAAGTGTTTGATCCTTCATAAATATTCAATTCTCAAGAAGATGCATATCTATTCCGTTGTCATTGAAGGATATGTATTTGTGATATTAATAAGCGAATGGTTTGATAATTGTCTTTTTGGTCCAATTTGCAAATATTTTGTTGCATCCAGGCTCGAAATCGTCAAATTTGAGCTTTTCATATTTTCTGCATAGATGAAAACAAAATAAGGTCAACAAATAATTAATGTGTACACAATAGTATTAAAAAAATCATATATATATATATATATTTAGAATTAAATTAATAAAATTAAAATAAATTAAATTATAATTTTTTATTTTATATTCTTTGTAAACGAAAAAAACAAATTAAATGAATATATATGTATTTATACAAATTAGATCATTTCATTTTATTAACCTCCTAAAATAAATAGAATTAAGAGGTAAAATATATTATTTTAGAAGCTACATTATATTTAGATACTATATTTTACAATTTATTAATAGGTAATAAACGATATTTTTGAATTAAATAAATATTTTTTGATAATAAATTTTAACAAAATTATTAGCAATATGATAAATTGTGGATCCGAAAAAAATATTAATTTATATATAAGATTTATATTTTTTTGTGCAATATGTAGATATTATCTAAAAATAATAGTTTCTTAATTACAACTATTATAATTGAAAGACACTTAAAATAATTTTATGTTAGAATTAAAATGATTACATATTTTAATATAATAAGTAAAATTATATGATAAACAAATAAAGAATTTAAAAAAAAATTAAAATACTTAATCATTTATATACTTTATATATTAATATTGTTTTTTTTATTTTAAACATTAATTTTATTTAAATAACCTGAAAAACATAAAAAAAATTGGATTGAGTAGGATCCAGTTAAAAATATTGAACCAGACCCAACTTTTTTAAAAAATATCATATTTTTTATAAGGCCCAACTTTGCATGTGTTGGGTGCGTAAATTATTTACACGTGTAAAAGCCTACTCAATCATCCATTTATTATTGAAAAAACAAAAAACAAATTAAAAATACACAGCTATCCGATCACAAATCGGATGGCCATAATGCATCCAACTATTCCCTTTCTTGTGGTAGAATACTCTAGAACTAATACACGTGTAAGCCATCTTTTACATGCAATTTTTATTAAAAAACAAAAAAATAAAAATAAAAATACACAAGCCATCCGATTAAAAATTAGATGGCCATAATGCATCCAACTATTCGATTCTTGTGGTGGAATAATCTAGAAAACAGATTTGTGTTGCTGAATCAGTGTACTACCCTACCTTTCTCTCTCTCTCTCTCTCTCTCTCTCTCTCTCTCTCTCTCTCTATTCGAAAAACACCTCTCTCTCTCTCTCTACCATTTCTCTCAAACTCTGAAACCCTAATCTCTCTTATCTCATTTCTCTCACATTCGCACAAAACCAAACCCTAATCTAACCCTCACCATCTCTCATTTCTCTCAGTCTGTTGGTAATCTCTCGATATGGCCTTAAGGCCAGGTGTACTGTTATGAGATGATTTTTTTTTGAGTTAATTTTTATTTGTGTTTTTGTTCATTTTCGGCTTAGGGTTTCGAACATTAAAATTTGTAAATGTTCATGAGATGGGTTTTTTGGGGGGTTTTCTCTCATTTTTAGGGTGCTGTAAAAGGTTTTTCGAACATTTACGGTGTAAATCGTGAAATCCAGTGGTTTCTTCATAGCCACTCGGAGTAATGCGATTTACATACATTTTTAAAACGAACTAAAAATAAATCGTATGGTTTTCTTACGGATCTGTAATTATTTTCTTTTTTTTATTTACATACATTTTAGCCGTAAAAAACAAATCGTCTAAGTATTCGGCCAGATCCGTAAGTATTTATGTATTTTTACGATTTACATATATCTGAACCACAAACGCAAGGAAACTGGAGCTAATTTGCAAGATCTATTCGTATTTTGGGATTTTTCCGATTTTCATTTTTTTGAACTATAACTTCCAGAAAAATCATGGTTATCGCCCAGATCTGTAAGTATTTTTTATTTTTTTATCATTTTTGATTTGTTATTTTTACATTATTTTGTATTTTTGTATTTTTTGCTTCATTTTTGTAAACAATTGTTGGGATTTGGTCCAGCATCCTGCCTGCAATGGGCTTTAAAAGAGGCGTGAGGCACGACCAGCGATTGGAACTTGTGAGCGCTGTTATGCACAGTTAAAAAGAGAGCTTAAAGGAATTGATTTGGATTACCTATACCAACAAATGTATCTTCTTTTCTGGTGCCCATTACATAGAAACTCTGAGGTTAAGCGTGCTTGGCCTGGAGTAGACATGGGATGGGTGACCTCCTCGGAAGTTTTCCAAGGTGCGCGTGAGTGAGGACAAAGCGCGCTAGAAAAGATTCATGTTGGTTTGTGGGGACAATCGTCAATCCGGTAAAGCACTTGAGGTCCAATAACTGTATCGAGTTGTCACGGGTTCGAATTCCATTGAAAGCACACTGTAGTGGATGTTTCCAGGAGCAGTGGAACTGAGATGCTGGCGCAACGGAGGTAAACGGACCAAAACTAAAAGGGTAGGTTGTCAGGTGGCCGAAATTGAGGTAAACGGACTGGAACTAAAGGTGTATGTTGCTGGGTGGCCGGAACTGAGAGGCTGGCGTGACGCGACCCTTGAACTGAAGAAGTTGGCGTTATAACTGAGGAAGTTTGGCGGGCAACAGAGGTTGCCAATCACTGGAGCTGAGATGCTAGCAGGTCTGGGAGGGGGATTGTTGGGCTTTAGTCCAGCGTCCTGCCTGCAATGGGCTTTAAAAGAGGCATGAGGCGCGGCCCGCGATTCAAACTCGTGAGCGCTGGATTGCACAGTTAAAAAGAGAGCTTAAAGGAATTGATTTGGACTATCTATACCAACAGATGCATCTTATTTCTGGTGCCCATTACATAGAAACTACGAGGCGAAGCGTGCTTGGCCTGGGAGTAGACATGGGATGGGTGACCCTTTCCGGAAGTTTTCTAGGGTGCGCGTGTGAGTGAGGACAAAACGCGCTAGAAAAGATTCGTGTTGGTTTATGGGGACAATCGTCAATCCGGTAAAGCGCTTGAGGTACAACAACATTCTACAATTCGTATTTTTTAACAAATAGAAAAATGATTTTTAAAAATTATTTAATTGTATTTTACGAAAATCCCAAATATTTATGCGAATTCTTTTTTTCATACTTAAATCTTCATTTTTTTGGCATTTTGTTCATGTTATTTCAAGATTTGTCAATCCCTTTTCATTTTTATTATAAGTTATATTATTCGAGTATGATAATATATTTTTCTACTGTTATTAAGATTTAAAAACACAATTCAGAAAACGTTCATTTCGCATATTTAGATAGTCAGTTACACAAATTTTTCTATGTTTTTTTTAGTAGAACAGGTCCTAATCACTTATGAGAAAAAATAAAATTAATTTTCTTTTTTGAGAAAATCAGATCCAAAACATTATTGTATATAATTTTTTTTAAATCGAGCAAACACTTTACTGTAATTGATAGGAGGTTAAAAGTAATATCTTAAAACACTTGAACGATCTGTTAGAAAACATTTCTTTATCCTGCATAGTCAATTTTTTATCTAGTTATTCATACAAAATATAACAAAAAAATACTTAATATTTTGAAAACTTATTTATAATTTAAGCTGAATATTTTTTAATTAATGTATTTATTTTAAGATCCTATTTGACTAACTATAGATTGTTACAACTTTGACCTTAATACCAACTTGACCTTACTCACAGAAAGTAGTGGAATCCTGTTGGAGGCTCAAAGTCCTCCTTTGGTATTTTTAAATGTATTTTTGTACATTTTTCATATGTACAATCTTTTGTACAATTAGGATTTGAGATAAAAAGGAAAACTGACTTTGTTCTTTCTTGTTTGCACGGGAAAAATGTTCCAGGCTATTGAGTGACCAAGATAACACTTAAGGTAATAATATTTATTTTCTTCTCAATTTTTAGTTTTAAAATTTATTTTCTGGATTTGGCTAAACACATTTTGGTTTATATACAATCATTTAGTGTGTTTGAATATTAAACCTAGACATGTGTCTTGTATCTGACATTAAATAGAGAATACACATAGAAAAGATGAATGAAAGAGGACAAACATCAAAGTTAATGATTGTACATATTAAAGCTAGGGATAGTTATCAGCTATAAGTACTTAATATAGTCTATACAAAACAATGAGAATTATGTAAAACAAATAGAATTGATAGTTAAAAATAAGAATAATTTGTTCACAGCATAAAAAAGATATAGAAGCAATATACCCTTGTCAATTTCGGTGTTCCTGTTCCTTTTATTTCCCAGAACACAGTGTCCTGTTAGCTTTCTCATCGTTAGAGTCAGGAGAATTTACAGTTTTCACTGTTGAACTATGAGATGTGTTGTGATATTTGATTTTTCTTCTGCACATCCATTTGGCATGATTGAAATGGTTTATATAGACTGTGGATGGGTAAATATGGAATGGATATGAAATGTGAAATAGTATCTTTGAATTTAGGTAAATTTAATGACAACTATACATGACATGTGTATTATGGGTATATTTTTATATGTTTAAAAAGTACAATATAGATTAACTATTTAGTAAAAAGAGAATAATATATTTGTTAAAATAAAATAAATATCTTTAAAATGATGAGTGCATGACTCTAAGTGCCTTTGATACAATCAGTCGATTTAAACTTTTAGTTTTCAACACATTTATTTTCAAATTGTACAATCATTAAATTCAATTTGTTTATTTTGGAACAAATCTATTCAGGGATATTTCTTCAAAGTTGTAATATCTTAATAAATGTTCACTTTAAGATAAAATATCTTATAAAAATTTCAGAGATACATTCCATACATAATATTATATTTCATGTTGAAACAAAAAATAATATTAAATTGACTTTATTGTTATTATTAAAAAAAAACTTTAGAATGGTCTGAAATAAAAAAACATTACTTGAGTTTGTTCGTATACATAGTTTAAATTACCAGTGATCGAAACATCTCAAATTAAATTGCGGATTATGTTTATGTTATAATTTTTTTATCTATATTGGACTTTGAAAATAAAACCCTCTTGACCCTGCTCCTAGAGAGTGGTGGAATCCTGTAGGGTTCTCAAAGGATGATTTTGCTGTTTGTTTGGAATTTTTAACAGTATGAATGCATGTATTTTTAGTCTACATGTTTATTTTGCAAATTAGGAATATCATAATAAATTGGTTTGGTTAAATAATTAGAAATGTATGACTTATTTGTATATTGTTTTTGCTTTCTAAATTCATTAGCTTAGATGTTGTATTCTGAACTTGACCCTACTCCGTGAGAGTAGTGGAATCCTGTTGGGTAATCAAAGTTTGAGATTGGGTTCATTTTTAAATAGACTGAATTTTTTTTATTGCACTTTAATTTCAAAAGAAAAAATAATTTTTATCTGATAAAAAAAATTGAATTGAATCAATATTAAACATAACTGAATTACAAAATTACTAAACTTTTTCATAAAATTACATAAATCCCTATAATTCTAAGTGTAAATCTTCAGAATGTCAAAAGCTTTAATGAACTAAAAAACAATATCAATAAATAAATTAAAGGTAAGATACAAAATTCTTAAAAAAATTGTTATAATGTAATATTAAATAAAATAAATAAAGGTTTAATTCCTTACCTTCAATAATAATGTTCGAAAAAGATAGGAAACATACATTAAAATTCTATTTGAACCTATCCTTTAATAAGCAATTGTGATAATGAAACTTTAAAAACCTTAAATTAAAAATACCTATTAAGCAAAAACATTAAAATAATCTGAAAAGAAGCTTATGATATAATAATTCAAACAATAATCTGAAAAGAAGCTTATAATTCCAACAATAAGGAAAATTAAAAAACTTAAAAGAAAAAACAGTGAAAGTTGATTTTTGTAATTCTGATTTAAAAAACAGTGAGAAAAAACTTAAGTAGATGACATTTTTTAAGTTTGATTTTATATTATATAATAAGCAAATGAGATTAATATAATCTGAATAGAAACTGATATTAACTATAACTGCAACTATCAAAATAGAAAACTGAAATAAACCGTCGTTCAAAATAGAAAAACACCATATAATAGGGTGTTTAAATACCAAAAAACTAATTGTTCAACAAAAATACTATTCATTATCTATCTAATCTTCTTCCATTTTAATAACGCTTTTCATCTTCATGCTCGTCGAAGATGATGAAAATTGCTCATTCAAAGTCCTCTTAGCAAGTGGCGACACATCGTTCCGATTGCGTTTGCCAAGAAGTTTGCTAGGTGTGCTAACTTCATCTCTCGGTGAACTATCCTCTAATTCCTGTGAAAACCAAATAACAATTTTTAAGTTATTAATCCATAAAAAGAATATAAACAAAACTTAATGATCGGATTCTTACATTTTCACGATGAAGTTCTTCTCCTTGAAGCTTTGATAAAAAGTCCGATTCCTTTATAACAAAAAAAACTATAAATCTATTTTAAAAAACAATTAATGAATTCTATATTTTATAAAAAATTACCTGACTCTTAAGTGAAGTAGCGCCATATTTCCAGACCAAATCTTGATCTGCTGTTAGCTTAACCACCGAAAAAGCTCCCGCATAATTGCGCAATTGTTCCTCTTTAATTTGTATCTTGAAAAGTACCATCTTGTCAATGAGTCCTTTCAACTCAGCTGACAACTCAACCGGCGAACTACTACAACCTTCCTCTTTCTATATAAATCAAGAATAATAAGGTATATTTATATATTAATTTAATATATAAAAATATCTAAACTTTTTAAAAAAAAAATATACCTCAACAAATTCGTTCCTCAAATCAATACAAGCTTTCCTTATCAAGAGCTCACATTCTCTATCCCAATAAAGCAATGTTGCACTTGCAGATTCATCAACAACTTGAAAGTGAATCATATATCTATTAATATACAATTTTAATAAAGTATAATCAGAAAAACAATTATAAGCAATGTATTTTTATTATAATAAATGTAAAAAATAAAATATTACCGTATACGTCCAGTTGGCTGCAAATAATCACACTTTATGCAATAAAACTGATCCACAACTGGATGCAGTTTTTTGGTATATCGTGTGCACAAAATGTACCACCATTCATCAGAAACACCAACGATTCTTGCACAAACCCAAAAACTCCCGGCCTATAGGCGTATAACAACATTAAAACATTAGAAGATATATTTAAAAATACTTTAAAAAGAAATTGTAATTAATTGTTGGGAAATTTATTTTTCAGATTTTGATGAATGATATGTAAAACTTAAACTAGAAAGTTGACACCCCATTTTTCTTGTAATTCTCATTGTAATAGATAGGGCTGGAAAAGCTGAGTTAAGTCAGCTAAGCCTGGAAATACAAGAAGTCAACTGAAGACTGAAGTGAGGACTCCGCTGTGGAACAACTGAGTACGGCCAAGAAGGAAGATCGAGAACTTGACTGAAGATGTATCAGCTGAGGATCAGCTGTGTGAAGTATCAGTCAAAGTCATCTCAAGAAGCCAAGTCATAAGTTGAAAGTGACAGATGAGTCTTTAAATGATTGGAGCGACTCAAGTCACCTGGGAAATAGGGATCATCCAAGAGTTAACTAAAAGGAATCCGTTGCCTGAGTCAAGAACATTACTTAAATAAGTAATACTTCCATGCTGCCAGGTCTTAAAGTGCTCATCCAAGAAGCGTGCAAAAGGAATAAACTAATGGGAAGCACTGCACCTCGTGTCAGAACCTGAAAAGCTGCACATTCATTTAATACGAGAAAAAGTCTACATCTCAAGATTGAAGACCAAGAAAAGACAAGCCAACGAACACAAGTCTTTTGAAAATCACTATCTCTTCAATGGGTAGATTTTTGAAAGTTCACTATAAAAGGCCGAGGAAACTCATTGAGAAGAGTTACCCGAACCACGAACAAGCAAACAATATTTAAGTCATAAACCCGCAAACATTCTCAAAGATATTCAAGCAAATCCTCAAGCCTCAAACTCGAAGAAAATCAATCCAACACAAAGTCATGAAGGAAAGACAACTTCAAACTGTTGAAGAGAAACTTTTGAAGAATCAAAAGGGTCTACTTTCCAAGGAGGATTGTAGGAAGGTTCAAGGTCGAGTATCAAGTTATTGGAGGGCTTCGTGATCAAATCCAAGAGCTTGAGAAAGTGAGTCAAGTAGCAAAGCAAGCATGCCATGTGAAGAAGGAAGTCGGACGAGAAGCCACCGTGTGTGACCAAAGTCGTCTCTCTAGACTTCACCACTCAGAACCGATCTGTTACTTAGTGGATTCCTCCAGGAGTTGGAGAAAAGAGAGATTAGAAGAATTACCCCATCTTCGAACCTCTATAAAAATCAATCGTGTGTCATTTATTTTCCAAAGACATTTATATTTCGCATATCTACTTTATATATCTTTGATAAACTTATTTGCTATCCAAACGATTAATAACCTAGTGCTAAAATCAAGTGTTAAAACAAGTTTAAAACAAATCAAAGAGTGTTAAGTCTTCCGCTGATAAAACCAATACAACCAAGTTAAGTTTCGGGTTAAGCAAATTGAGTTATTCTATCGGAACAGTGTGATCGAGTCTGTTGAGTGGCTAACTCTGCTGAGTAACCAACTTTGCTGTCCCTCAAGGACTTAGTTGTTTGTGTTAACTCTGTAATTTCTTTAATAGGACTAAATCAAAAATTTGGTAAGGTTTATTCAACCCCCCCTTCTAAAACCTTACTCACACCCCTTGGGACCTACAAGTTGTATCAGAGCGGTTGGTTCATTGAGCCTTCCGCACTGGTTACTGAACTAGATCATTAATCTTTTCTAAAAGATTTTTAACACTTGTATTTTCAAAATCTTTCATTCTTAGCAAAGTTATTACCATGGAAGCAAATTTGACACGTATTCCTATGTTCACTGTTGAGGAATTTGATGACTGGAAAATTCGTATGCAGGCTCATCTATCTGCTTTACATAATGAAATGTGGCTAGTAATAGAGGATGGGCCACTGCAAATACTTAAGGTGAACACAGCTATAAGAATAGCAAATTTAGTAGCGAAAGCATGAAGAGACCAACCATGGTTGAAAAGCCAAGGATCGAGTGGACTAACGATGACGAAAAGAGATACAACTTGGATAATGTGGCGGGACATTCTCTACAAGATATTGGACAAAGCAATGTTCAATAAAGTCAAATCTTGCAAATCGCAAAAGAAATGGGATAAATTAACTTTAATTTGTGAAGGATCTCGAGCAAATTAAAGAAAATAAATTGTCTTCTTTGTACAAAAATTTGAAAAGTTTAAAATGCTTGCAGTGAAACCTTGGATCACCGGGATGCGATTCACTAAAATCACAAATGAGCTATCAAAGACTTGGGAAAGAATATACACAAAAGGAAATGTGTATGAAGATTCTCGAAAGCCTTCCACTAAATGGGAAATGATGGTCATGGCCCTAGAGACATTCAATGAACCTCACAACAACATCCAATCATGAGCTATTCTTAGATATCAAAGTCTATGAGTTTGAGCTGAGAAGAAAATAGCAAGAGGAGATAGCTGTACCTAAGACAACTGCACTTATAGTCACGGATGGAAAGAGAGCTGAAGTTAAGGAAGCCATAGACCAGGAGGAGATTTCCCTAATGGTTAAAAGATTCAACAAGTTCTTCAATAAGAACTATAAAAGATACAAGGGTGAAACCTCTAGGAGACATTCAGCTCCCTCCAATTCAAGGGAAGACAGGCCACCCAAGAGAGCTGAGGATCAAAGAGTTGAGTATTAGAGAGCTGATAACCCAAGGACAGAAAGAGCTGATCAAAGAGCTGAGAACCTGTGTTGGAATTGCAGACAACCAGGACATTTTGCAATTGACTGTTCCTATCCACCAGTCAATAAATACAGGAATGAAGAAGAAATAAAAGTCTTCAGAGAAAGAAGACAAGAAAAGAAGAAAGCCATGTTGGCTGCTGAGACTGCTGAGACAACTAAGTCTAAAGAAGCAGAAGACTCAGAGAGTAGTGAAGCTGACTACTCAAGTGATTCTGAAGAAGAAGCAGTGATCTGTCTTATGGCTAAAGAATAAGATCAACCAGACCAAGAAGATGAGGTACACTCTAACTCATCTCATTCAGATTCAAGTGATAGTTTATGATTCATTCGGCAAAATGATGAAAGACTTTGAGCACATAAAATCTCACACACACTTATAAATGAGGAAACATCCAGTTTAAAAGCCAAAACTCACAGCTGACTAAGGAGCTGAGTACTCTAAGTCACATAGCTGATGAGAACAAAGAGCTGAAGGCTGAGAATGCCAAACTTATGCCAGAGATAGCTGCTATAGAAAAGAGAGAAAATGATCTTAAAAATGTAATTGCCTCATTTACAAAGGCATCCAAATCATTGGATGACCTTATCATGAGTCAAAAAGAATGTGGAGATAAAACAGGCATATGATTCAATTCCTTTGTGCACAGTCAAACTCCTAGAGTGATTTTGGAAAAAGGATCTTTGAGTAATGAAGCATCTCAAAAACCCAAAACACCAAATGTTGCACCCACATTCATTCCAAAGCACAATCACAAACAAACTGGCCTTGGATATAAAGGGAAAGGAAAACAACCAGTTGAGTACGCTGAGAGGACAGCTGAGAAGAAATCCAGCAGAGTTCCTCAGCAAACTCCAAACAAAAAATACTCTGTGAAGAATAAACAGAGCTACCAAAAAATCCAGAAGTTTCATCAAAGAAACACATATGATGGGAATGGTAGAAACTACCCAAGCCAAGCTGATTGGAACAATGTGAAACATCAGCAAAGACCAATGGAATACAAGCCTAGGTGGCAAAGACCTAAACCTCAGTAAAGGTCATTCCAAAGGCAAAAGAGCTATTATCAGCACACATATGTACCTAGGCACTACACTCAAAAATATCACAACTATCCAAAGAGGGCAATTGCTAAAACACACACACATGCATACAGACAAAAGAGACAACTGTATGAACCTAAAACACCCAAGCAATTTGCCAATGTGCACTATGATTATGGCACAAATAGATGGCAACCTCTTAGAGTCAAATCATTTGGCTATAGGCTGGTTGGATCATCTTACAACACTAACCCCTCAGGACCCAGGCAAGTATGGGTACCTAAAAACTAATTTCCTTGATTGCAAGTTCAAGGAACAGCTGAGTGCCAATGAACCTGGTACATGGATAGTGGTTGTTCCAGACATATGACAGGAAACAAGAAAAATCTGTCAAGATTCAAGGAGATTAGAGGTGCAAAAGTCATATTTGAAGGAAATGAAGCTCCAGGGGAAATAAAAGGCACTGGATCTATCAAGAAAAATGGATTGGAAATCACAGATGTTGCTTATGTTGAAGGTCTAAACTTCAACCTGTTAAGCATCAACCAACTCTGTGACAAGGGCTACAATGTTAGATTCAATATGGGAATGTGCCAAATGAAAGATGCTGAATCAAATGAAATAGTGCTGCAAGGATCAAGACAGAAGAACATGTATGTGGTAGATTGGTCTACTGCCACTCCAAGCACCTGTCTGTTAGCAAAAAGCACAGCCGAATCAAGCTGGCTATGGCACAAGAAACTGAGTCATCTAAACTTCAAGACAATCAACAAGCTTGCAAGGAGTCATCTTGTGGAAGGACTGCTAGACTCAGTGTACAAGAAGGAAAGCGTATGTGATGCATGCCAGATGGGAAAGCAGATTAAATCTTCATTCAAGGAGAAGCCTAGTCCTTCTTCAACAAAGATATTGCATCTGTTGCATATGGATTAATTTGGTCCAGTTGAACCAGCTAGCATAAGTGGAAAGAAATACACCTTAGTGGTGGTAGATGATTATTCAAGATATACATGGACAATCTTCATGTGCAAAAAGAAGGAAACTTTGCAAAAGTAGCACTAGATTATTAATCAGTTTGGATAGCAAATAAGTTTATCAGCAGATATAAAGTAGATATGCAGAAATATAAATGTGCTGGAAAACTAAATAACACAGATGATTTTTATAGAGGTTCGAAGATGGGGTAATTCTTCTAATCCTCTATTCTCCAACTCCTGGAGGAATCCACTAAGTAACATATCAGTTTACAAAGTGGTGAACAGTCTAGAGACAACTTTGGTCACACAACTGGCTTCTCGTCTGACTCAGCTTCTTCACAGGGCAGCTGCCTTCCTACTTCAGCTCACTTTCTCAAGCTCTTGGATTTGATCACGAATCCCTCCAATAACTTGATACTGGTTCGACCTTGAACCTTCCTTCGATCCTTCTTGGAAAGTAGACCCCTTTTGATTCGTCAAAAGTTTCCTCTTTAGCAGTTTGAAGTTGTCTTTCCTTCACAACTTTGTGTTGGATTGATTTCCTTCGAGTTTCAGGCTTGAGGATTTGCTTGAATATCTTTGAGAATATTTGCAGGTTTACAACTTAAATATTGCTTGCTTGTTCGTGGTTCAGGTAACCTTTTCTCAATGAGTTTCCTCAGCCTTTTATAGTGAACTTTCAAAAATCTGCCCATTGAAGAGATAGACTGATTTTCAAAAGACACTTGTGTTCGTTGGCTTGTCTTTTCTTGGTCTTCAATCTTGAGATGTAGACCTTTCCTCGTATTAAATGAATGTGCAACTTTTCAGATGCTGACACGAGGTGGGAAGCACCCATTGGTTTATTCCTTTTGCACGCTTCTGGGATGAGCACTTTAAGACCTGGCAGCATGGAAGTATTACTTATTTAAGTAATGTTCTTGACTTCTGTGCAACGGATTCCTTTCGATTAACTCCTCTTGGTCGTCCGCTATGTCCCAATGACTTGAGTGTGCTCCAATCATTTAAAGACTCATCTGTCACTTTCATCTTATGACTTGGCTTCTTGAGATGACTTTGACTGACACTTCACACAACTGTTCCTCAGATGTTACATCTTCAGTCAAGTTCTCGATCTTCCTTCTTGGCCGTACTCAGCTGTTCCATAGTGGAGTCTTCACTTGATCTTGATTGACTTCTTGTATTCCCAGGCTTAGCTGACTTGACTCAGCTTTTCCAGCCCTATCTATTACGATGAGAATTACAAGGAAAACGGGGTGCCAACTTTCTAGTTTAAGTTTTACATAGCATTCATCAAAATCTATAAAGTAAATTTCCCAACAATTTCCCCCTTTTTGATTATGCCAAAACTTAAAAACATTAAACAATATGTAAACAACAAAGATACATACAGACAATGCAGTAACAAAGAATGTATGCGTTGAATAGATCATTTTATTGATCATATCATTATTGTCCTTTACACAACTGTTTACAAAGTGTATCAGAGCATACTATATCAAAGCAAAATACAAACATCTATGCTAGGATACAAATACAAAGTAAAAAATTACAGAAAAACTTCACTAAGTACACAGACGACTTACACAAAAATGTATTTACAGGAGTAAAATACATGAAGGGTTCGCATCAACACTTCATTGCCTTCGCTGCTTCCTTCTTGCTTCTTCAGCTCTGTCGAAGTCATCAGCTCTTCTTCTCTTTCTTTCTTCTTCAGCTGCTTTCTTCTTTTCATAACCTAGTGCTAAAATCAACTGTTAAAACAAGTTTAAACCAAATCAAAGGGTGTTAAGTCTTCCGCTGATAAAACCAACACATCAAAGTTAAGTTTCAGGTTAAACTTATTACTTCTTTACATAGACTTAGGGTGGCAAGGCTTCCTCGCAAAGAGCCCATTATCATTCATGTTCATTGGCACATTCCCTTATCGGGCTGGATGAAAGTTACACTGATGGCAGTGTTTTAGGGACTCCGGGTACATGTGTGGCAACTGGTGTTTTTCGGAATCATCAAGGCTTCTATCAGGGGTGTTTTGTTTACTCATGTGGTATTGCTTATGTATCTGAGTCGAAACATCGGATTCTGCATACGTTGTTGTTCTCTCTCGACGTTCTCTCTCTATCCCTTGGCGTTATCTTAAGAGGTAATTTTAATTTGTCCTCCAAACTATGCGAGTTTTCTACTTTGCCTACTTAATTTTGAATTGTTCTACTTTACCTCTGGATTTCGCAAATTATTGCACTTAGCATAGAATTTCCAAATTTATCCCTTAATTAACTTATATAGTTACTTTGTTTTGTGATATCTGAAAATAGTATTATAACCTAGGTCAATTGATGAAATTTACTATTATTTAATACTATTTATATATTGACTAAAGATGAGGAGAATTTGAGAGAAAATTGATTCAAATAACTGTTCGAGATGTAATAGCTACACACAAACCACTTACAATGAGGGGTAAAATTGGAAATTATAGGATACATTCAACAATTTACAAAGTTCAGGTGGTAAAGTAGAACAATTCAAAGTTAAGTGGGCAAGGTAGAAAAACATGCATAGTTTGCGGAGCAAATTAAAATTACCTCTTATCTTAATAGGCGGTGTATTGCATTACACTATCTTTCTTTGATGGTTTTGTCATCTCTCATATTCTTCGAGAATGAAATAGGTAGGAACGGATCCAGATTATTTATACAATGGGCACACAAAATAAATGCTATTTAAACGACATCAAAAACAATTAGTAGGGGCATATTTTATTTTTTAACCTAATTAATAACTCTTAACATAAATAATAATAGTTAAAAAATCTACATTAAACACTATTAGTTGGGGCACCTTGTATTTTTAATATAACAAATATACAATTTTAAAAAATAAAAACTAACTATGCAAAAAAAAAAAAAATAGAAAAAGTTAAGTGGGCACACGCCCCATAGTAGGTAATGTACTTCTGTAGAGATGTTTGTTGAATTCCAAGAATCGAGAGAGAAAACAAATACTTGCATTAGCTTATTATGCAAAACCAAAAGTTAATTACAAAATAGAGAAAGCGAGACTTATATAGACGACTAGAAAACTTAAACCTAAAAGGACTTGAAATCCTAACCATAAAAGAAATAAAACTAAATATGGAATCGTAATATTATAATACTATTTTTTAACACTTACTCTCAAACTCACGATGTAACCGCAGAATCATCGAGTGTTTGTCAAACAAGAAACAAAAACGTGAAGTGGAATTTGTCTTGGTAAACATACCAGTAATCTTCACCGAAAAAGAAACAAAAGGGCAATATGATGACATCACAAAGTTATCTTCAAGTCTTGAATACTCATTTACCGAAAAAAGGAAAACCAAGTCAGCCAATAACCAAATCCGACAAAAGGAAAGATGATCCACAACCAATCACAAAATGATCAACCAAATTTTGCTCCACATACCATATCAAATTCATCAAACTAAACCAACCACAATATAATCAACCAAATCTTGCTCTACAAACCATATCAAATTCGCCCAACTAAACCAACCATATGATGATCAACCAAATTTTGCTCCACATACCATATCAAATTCACCCAACTAAACCAACAAAATCTGAACCAAAAATGCCAATGGAAACTAACCAAATCTGAAACAAACAATTAGCGAAAACGAACCAAATTTGAACCAAAAAAAATAGCAAAAACGAACCAAATCTGAACCAAAAAACTAGTAGAAACGAACCAAATCTGAACCAAAAGCTAGCGAAACGAACCAAAACTAGAGAAAACGAACCAAATCTAAACCAAAAAATGAACCAAAAGGCTAGAGAAAACGAACGAGAAATAATTACCAATAATACTTCCTCAAAACCCTTTCTCACTTGAGACCCCAGATTTTCCATGTCGACCACCGCCTCCAGCCGCTCCAAATCCCCTCCACTAGCAAAGCGGAAAAGACGCAGTTGACATCCCAGTAGCACAAATGTTGTAGTTGGAGCATTCACGAGCAATACGCCCATCTTCCCCATAATCATAACATCCATCGTGAACAAAAAGAAAAAGAAAAACTCGAATCTGAATAAAAAGCTAGCGAAGACGGATGAATTTTCTAAAAGAAAAGATTAAAAAATCTATATATATATATATATATATATATATATATATAAGCAAGCCACTTATAAATAGTAGCCCAAAATTTTCCCGTCTATATGTACCTCCCCAAAATAGTAAATACATTTTCATTAACATTTTTTTGGTGATTATTATTATTATTATTATCGCGTAACACGATTTCTATATATTAAGATTCCGATAATTTTGGTAAATTTAAATTAAGATTGCTAGATATAATTACATTGACTGTAATTATATTATTTATGGAATTATTGACTAATCAAATTAAACATGTTATTTAAAAAGAATTTATTTTGGTAATATAATTAGGATTATGACGGTAAGCACAAAATCACTATGGTAGAATAATTACATTGAATGTAATTTATGAAAAGATTTTACATGATTGAATACAATCATTAAGAGCGATATATAATTAAAAACAAAAATAATCAATTGGCAAATTGAAGATAACAACTTCAGTAATTTGAATTGTAATATTCTAATATAATAAATTTCGAAACGTCTATGATTGTAATCTTATGAAAATGCGAAATTTTAGATTAAAATATTTGGGCTGAATCATAATATATATATATATATATTTTCCTAAAATATATTGTTCATGATACATTCATCGATTAAGATCACAATAATTGGGCTGAATCATAATATATATTTTCTTAAAATATTTTTTTACAGGACTCCTATAAATATGAGATATCATTGCATTCATTGTATTTCAAATTCAACGCCCAAACATATTCTCGGCGAAATATTGATTATCGTCTAAAGAAATAATGGCACCAATACTTTCATTGATCAAAGATATAAATATGAATAAATCAAAATAGGCAATGAAGCTTCGTCCGGTCCGTCTGTATGAGAAACCATCTTTCAATGATAGAACAAATATAAATACTTTGGAATGTGTCTTCCACGATTCATAGGTATGATTTTTATTTTTGTCTATATAATATCAAAATTAATTATTGCATTTATATTGATGCAGATTTCCATTTTTTTACGGCTAGGAGATAGAATACAAGGGAGCATAAAAATACCAAACATATAACGGCATGATTGGTATGAATGAATGGAATTAGGTTGGAATTGAATGAATTTAGGTATGGAATAACATTAGGAATGGAATGATGCAGTATTACTATTCTTATGATTGGTATGTACAAGGAATGGAGAAATGAATGGATGACGATTTTTTACTTGATTTAAATATATTGATTGGTAATTATAAATTAATGATAGTAATTGAGAAAAATAATTTTAAAGTATCAAATTCTCTTAAATAAGATTTTTTAAATAAATTTTATTAAATATGTTATTCGTAAATTGATATAAGATTATTTTAATGTGTGCTAAATAATATATATATATATATTTATATCTATGATATCAAAAATATTTTATATAATATTTTTTAGGGATAATTACAAAAACACCCCTGAGATTTGGGATAATTACAAAAAAATCCAGAGATGTTTTAAAATTACAAAAAACCCCATCAGGTTTGATTATGTGTCAAATTTAAGGGGGTAACTATAGTATTTTTATAAATATCAGGGGGGGTTTGATATTTTTTTTGCTTATGAAGGGGGAAAATGTAAGACAAAATCAAACCTCAAGGGGTTTTTTGTAATTTTAAAAAATCTCTGGGTTTTTATGTAATTATCCCAAACCTCATAAGTATTTTTGTAATTATTTCTATTTTTTATACAAAAATATAGAAAATCAACAAAAGAATTCTTTATCAAAATTTTGATTTAACTATTGAATATTGATAGAAATTGACTATGATTTATTAAAATATTAAATATAACTTATATTTAAATTATAAATTTGTTTTTATTTATAACACTACTTTTCGAAAATATAGATTATATCCAACATTTTTAGTCATTTATAGAAAGATAATTTTATTAAAAATAAAATTCGAGTCATTCTTCATGATTGGGAATAGCTAAACCCATGGGAGAGAGGAGGAATGATCATTCCCTTACTTTTGGGAATAGGGATTCGAATAGCTAAACCCATGGGAGAGAGGAGGAATGATCATTCCCTTACTTTTGGGAATAGGGATTCCCATGGGAATGGGTATTCCCATTACTAAAGCATACCAAGCATGTGAATGAGAATGAAACAAGGAATGCTCATTACATGCCTACCACATTCCCACATACCAATCATGCCGTAATTATATAGTTAGATTATGATAAAAGTTGATGTCATAGAAATAGCATACTTTTGAACTTATCTTGATATAAAATGTCAGAATTTGCTGCATATACTTTTGGACATTCGTCCAAACATATCATGAACTGTTGAAACAAAATAACATTATTTTCAGTGATGTTAATAGTACATAAATATGAAGGGTTGTAATAATATAATAAAAGCAATTTATTATTACAAAACTCACCTCGGTCAATTGGTTTGATTAGTTTAATATATTCTTTTTCTGTGAATACTAATTTCAATAACCGAAACAAAATGACAGAGCATAAAAATGAGTAGAAATTTTACTTTATTTTATTTCAAAAAAATGAAAGTAAATTTTTTGGAAAAAACAAATTAATACATATGTATGCATACTCTAATAATTATTCATAATAATTCTAAAACAAGCAGTACATTTAAATACAGATATAGTAAGACACAAAAAAAATTAGGCACTTAAATACAGATATGTTAAAATAAAAAGATTATGTACAAATAATACCACATCAATAGCATGAATGACCAAAAATTGTAACATATATTGAGAGTTCTACTATTCTTAAACAAAATTACAACTGAATCATTTTAAACAAAATTTTTATATTCATCGACAATATGATTTTTAGACCCATGCAATTTACGTCCAACGACACATTCCACCACGTGCATAGCACAGGTGAAATACTAGTTTTGGCTCTAGATACCATGTTGAATTCCAAGAATCGAGAGAGAAAATAAATACTTGAATTAGCTTATTATGCAAAACCAAAAGTTAATTACAAAAGAAAGAATATTTATATTGAATTTCGAATCCCAGTAGTCTCCATGCTGCCTCACAGGACGAAACATACCACAATCGTAATACAAGCTCACCTCGCCAACCGTTTTTCCAGATTCCCTGTCATTGTTGCTCGTACAGAACGACGCCGTCACATGATCATGTCTTTTATTGACATACTTGAAAAAATACTTTATCGACCTGGATTGGTTACACCATTCTACATTAATGTGAGCTTCATACTTGAGCAACAATTGACGATTGTGCGGCACAACATATCTGTTTTCAAGAGGTACTCTATTTTTTTCCACTATCCTCTCATCATTCCTATGTCTATAACATGGATAACCTTCATCCTTAATAGTCGCCACATCTACAATTTTTTCCGGAAAATATTTAGTGCAAATTCCATCAGCCATGCACGGAGAAGTTTTTCTAGCATCACCGCATGGACCATGTATCATATGGTCCTTCACTACTGCATAATAATGTGGATCTAAACTCTCGTTGGGTATTCAACTGATATAATTCGATCTATATCATCTGCAATAGGATTCTTGTCTTCTTTTGCCAAAAACAGCAAAATATGGGCATGCAGCAAGGCACGCTTTTGAAATTCTATTGTGTATAATACTACAATATAAAAAAAGGGAAAAAATTAAACATATATTAAATCATATTGGAAGAAACGGACGCTTGAAATAAATTTTTAACCTACAATGACTTCCCCAAATATTTTATTATGCTGAAGATCTTTGATCAAAGCATCCAACTTTAGCTTAAACACCCGACAAACAATATCAGGTCGCTCATCAGATTCAATTTCTTTTTCAGAAATCTAAGAATCTATGGCCATTTTGGATTGCATATGAATGTTATAAACAAATATGGATATCCTGCCCATCGATATATAACCATTGCATCCTAATAATTCGGAATCATATATCGATCACCTCCCGTGAAACTAGAAGGTAATATAATTCATTTACCCTGAGTACCAGGATTGATGTCTCCATGCAACAAAGCGTCACTCAGACCCTTATACACAACACAACTTCTTCTGATGCAACCATAAATACTTTAATCGTGCTGACTCAACCATTGTATAACCATCGATAATGAATTGCTGAAACAATCTTCTAGAAGACAAAATTGTAGAAGGTTCATCTTCTCTATCGTGTAGGCGATATGCAAAAACCTCTCTCACACTAATAGTTTTTCTGCCTCCTGGATTCTTTTTTTTTTGAGATTTGAAAATAATATGTCTTCGCTGAAACCATCTTCACCGTATGATAATAACAACGGATACTGTAAAGCCAAGTATGAAGCATTCAACTCACTGATCCGTTTCAAACTGCCGAATTTTGTTTCGACTAATATTTCCCTATCTCCTAATGCTTGATCAAAATTTCCAACAATCAGAGCATCAACCTCAGAACTTGAAGGCATATTGTATCTCCTAGTATCTGTACTTTGCTTATCGATTAGACGCAAACAGACATCAGGGTGACAACCTACTAAAATCTTCTCCTTTGCCATTCTAAAAGTCTTAACTAATACATTATTTTCATCTAGCATTCTCTTCAAATTATTGACGATCGCTTCATGCAAATTATTATTCTCACTCCCTTGCCTAGAAAATAATATAGATATTAGGGAATTACTACATAAATCAATTAAAAACAAATATTGAGATTCACAAATAAACAAACCCGACAAAGTTTAATCGATTGGATATTTTATTGTCGGTGTCACAGATGTATAATTGTGCGAATTTCGGTGTTGCACCATCTGTTGGTAATAAACTTCCCATCAGATGATAATTTTGTCCATGCAATCGAAAAACAGGAGGACCTCTGCTTTATTTACGTTGGTGCCAATCTTGCCTCCCATCAATGTGAAACAAAACATATTATTGTATGATATAATATTGTCCTGAAAGTGTTTGCTCTTATTTCCATCTCCAAACAACAAATCTCCAAGTACTACATGTGGTTCTTTGATGGGAGGAAGTTGAATGATACCATGGCCACAACATAAAGAGTATCTGGGTTTGGATTTTGGATAGGAGATCAACCTCTCTTCAAACCAAAAAACTGCGTTACAGAATTCACATTTGTATGTTGCATCTCCAATATTCCAATATTTTACAAAAAAAGTTAAGACACATACATTAAACAGAGATATTCAATCTGAATTCATTGCATTTACAATGTAATTGTAAACTTGGATCCATAACATACATACCATGTTTTTCAACTATGAATGTCCCATTTGACGAAGAATGTTTAAATCATGCTTAGTGCCATCGCATTTTGATGTAATATTAGAAATTGAATCCATAGACTTAGATTCATCACATGTTACATCAATTATTTTTGTCGAGTCCCAACCGATACCTGAAGACTCCCCTGTTCACTTTTTCTTTTTATTCTATGTTGAAATTATTTTTGGAAATGATAACCCTGTAATTGCAAAACCGAACTAATAAAATAAATAAGCGATGAATGAGTAAATGTAACTTTAAATATATAAATTATACAAAAAAAATAGATCATTTGAAAAATATAATATACCATTTATGATGTTACAAACTGATATTTTCGACGTTGGATTAACAATGCTACTTGATGATCCTTGCAATTCAAATTGTTTGGATATGTTTGTACACGTTGTTAAAGATTGTAGACGATTTTCTGATAAAACAAAAGAACATTATATAAAAATAATTTAAAAAAATAAATTGCAAGAAATAGGAAATAAAATATATTATAAAATATTTATTGTTAATACTAATAAATATTCAATATTAAATAATCACAAATAATTAAAATAAACATTTTGAAACAAAATGGAAAGTACCATTTGTAATGACAGAATTGGTGATATAATTATCTCAGATAATATTTGTGCCTCGAGCGACCTTGAAAATCATTTATTCTACATAACCTTGAGGATGTCCTATTTGCTATGACACGATCAACTGCAAAAATTTAAATCAATAAATCAACTACAATAAAACAAACACATCAATTATATATTTTGATTGTATGTTAAAATTTGAAAAAAAATTGATATCATAATAAGACATCACCATATGATATGTCACGAAACAAAGTGTTTGATCCTTCATAAATATTCAATTCTGAAGACGACTGCATATCTATTCCCGGTGTCATTGAAGGATATATATTTGTGATATTAATAAGCGAATTGTTTGATAATTGTCTTTTTGGTCCAATTTGCAAATCTTTTGTTGTATCCAGGCTCGAAATCGTCAAATTTGAGCTTTTCATATTTTCTGCATAGATGAAAATAAAATAAGATCAACAAATAATTATGTTCACACAATAGTATTAAAAAATATATATATTTAGAATTAAATTAATGAAATTAAAATAAATTAAATTATAATGTTTTATTTTATATTCTTTATAAACGAAAAAAACAAATTAAATGCATAAATATTTATTTATTATCCAATATATTTATAATTATATGGTCAATTTTTGTTTTTTAACAAATTAGATCATTTCATTTTATTAACCTCCTAAAATAAATAGAATTAATAGGTAATATATTAATAAGTAAAATATATTATTTTCGAAGCTACATTATATTTAGATACTATTTTTTACAATTTATTAATAGGCAATAAACGATATTTTTGAATTAAATAAATATTATTCGATAATAATTTTTAACAAAATTATTAGCAATATGATAAATTGTGGATCCAAAAAAAATATTAATTTATATATAATATTTATAATTTTTTGTGCAATATGTAGATATTATCTAAAAATAATAGTTTCTTAATTACAACTATTATAATTGAAAGACACTTAAAATAATTTTATGTTAGGATTAAAGTGATTACGTACTTTAATATTATAAGTAAAATTATATGATAAACAAATAAAGAATTTACAAAAAAAATTAAAATACGTAATCATTTATATACTTTATATATTAATAATTGTTTTTTTATTTTTAAACATTAATTTTATTTAAAATATACCTGAAAAACATAAACTAAATTGGGCCACTTTTTTTAAAAAATTGGATTGAGTAGGATAAAGTTAAAAAATGTTGAACCAGGCCCAACTTTTTTCAAAAATATCAAATTTTTTTATAAGGCCCAACTTTGCATGTGTTGGGTGTGTAAATTATTCACATGTAAAAGCCTACTCAATCATCCATTTTTTTATATTAAAAAACGAAAAAAAATTAAAAATACACATCGGATGGCCATAATGCATCCAACTATTCCCTTTCTTGTGGTGGAATAATTTAGAACTAATACACGTGTAAGCCATCTTTTACATGCAATTTTTATTAAAAAAACGAAAAAATAAAAATAAAAATACACAAGCCATCCGATTAAAAATCAGATGGCTATAATGCATCCAACTATTCGATTCTTGTGGTGGAATAATCTAGAACACAGATTTGTGTTGCTGAATCAGTGTACTACCCTACCCCTCTCTCTCTCTCTCTCTACCATTTCTCTCAAACTCTGAAACCCTAATCTCTCTCATCTCATTTCCCTCACATTCGCACAGAACCAAACCCTAATCTAACTCTCACCATCTCTCATTTCTCTCAGTCTGTTGGCAATCTCTCAATATGGCCTTAAGGCTTGGTGTACTGTTCTGAGATGGTTTTTTTTGGGTTAATTTTTATTTGTGTTTTGGTTCATTTTCGGCTTAGGGTTTCGAACATTAAAATCTGTAAATGTTCATGAGATGGGTTTTTTTTTGGGAGAGGGGGGGGTTTCTCATTTTTTCGGTTCTATAAAAGGTTTTTCGAACATTTACGGTGTAAATTGTGAAATCCAGTGGTTTCTTCATAGTCAATCGGAGTAATGCGATTTACATACATTTTTAATACGAACTAAAATCAAATCGTATGGTTTTATTACGGATCTGTAATTATTTCTTTTTTTTTATTTACATACATTTTAGCCGTAAAAAACAAATCGTCTAAGTATTCGGCCAGATCCGTAAGTATTTATGTATTTTTACGATTTACATATATCTGAACCACAAACGCAAGGAAACTGGAGCTAATTTGCAAGATCTATTCGTATTTTGGGATTTTTCCGATTTTCATTTTTTGGAACTATAACTTCCAGAAAAATCATGGTTATCGCCCAGATCTGTAAGTATTTATTTATTTTTTTTTATCATTTTTGATTGTTATTTTTACTGGCGCAACGGAGGTAAACATACCAGAACTAAAACGATAAGTCGTTAGGTGGTGGCAAACCGAGGTAAACGGACCGAATCAAGATGTATGTTCTTTGGGTGGCCGGATCGAGAGGTCGGCGTGACGCGATGCTAGCGAGTCTTTGGGAGGGGGATTGTTGGGCTTTAGTCCAGCATCCTACCTGCAATGAGCATTAAAAGAATCATGAGGTGCGACCCGCGATTCAAACTCATGAGCGCTGGATTGCATAGTTAAAAAGAGAGCTTAAAGGAATTGATTTGGACTATCTATACCAACAGATGCATCTTCTTTTCTGGTGCCCATTACATAGAAACTCTGAGTCGAAGCGTGCTTGGCCTGGAGTAGACATGTGATGGGTGACCCCTTGGGAAGTTTTCCATGGTGCGCGGAGAGTGAGTACAAAGCGCGCTAGAAAAGATTCGTGTTGGTTTATGGGGACAGTCGTCAATCTGATAAAGCGCTTGAGGTACACAACAATCTTCAATTCGTATTTTTTAACAAATAGAAAAATGATTTTTAAAAATTATTTAATCATATTTTACGTAAAAGAAATCCCAAAAATTTATGCGAATTCTTTTTTTCATACTGAAATCTTCATTATTTTGGCATTTTTTTTCATGTTATTTCCAGATTTGTCAATCCCTTTTCATTTTTATTAAAAGTTATATTATTCGAGTATGATAATATATTTTTCTACTGTTATTAAGATTTATAAACACAATTCAAAAAATGTTCATTTCGCAGATTTAGATAGTCAGTTACAAAAAAAATTCTATTTTTTTTTAGTAGAACAGGTCCTAATCACTTATGAAGAAAAATAAAATTAATTTTCTTTTTTGAGAAAATCAGATCCAAAACATTATTGTATATAATTTTTTTTAATCGAGCAAACACATTACTGTAATTGATAGGAGGTTAAAAGTAATATCTTAAAACACTTGAACGATCTGTTAGAAAACATTTCTGTATCCTGCATAGTCAAATTTTTTTTATTTAGTTATTCATACAAAATATAACAAAAAAATACTCAGAACATTTTGAAAACTTATTTATAATTTCTGAGCTGAATATCTGTTAATTAATGTATTTATTTTAAGATCATATTTGACTAACTATAGATTGTTACAACTTTGAGCATAACACTAACTTGACCCTACTCTCAGAAAGTAGTGGAATCCTATTGGAGGCTCAAAGTCCTCTGGTATTTTTAAATGTATTTTTGTACATTTTTCATGTGTACAATCTATGTAAAAAAAAATCTTTTGTTCAATTAGGATCTGAGATAAAAAGGAAAACTGATAATAAATAGATGAAAATTCAACGTATCTTCTTATGGAGTTTCACTCACAACAATAAAAAAGATAAGTATTACACTTTTTTAATTTTATTTTAAATATACATTGAATTTGTATTTGAATAAATTTAACTTTGTTCTTTCTTGTTTGCACGAGAAATATGATCCAGGCTATTGAGTGACCATAATAACAGTTAAGGTAATAACATTTATTTTCTTCTGAATTTTTAGTTTTAAAATTCATTTTCTGGATTTGGCTAAACACATTTTGGTTTATATACAATTATTTAGTGTGTTTGAATATTAAACCTAGATATGTGTCCTGTATCTGACATTAAATATAGAATACACTTAGAAAATATGAATGAAAGAAGACAAACATCAAAGTTAATGATTGTACATATTAAAGCTAGGGATAGTTATCAACTATAAGTACTTAATCTAGTCTATACAAAACAATGAGAATTATGTAAAACAAATGCAATTGACAGTTAAAAATAAGAATGATTTGTTCACAGCATAAAAAAGATATAGAAGCAACATACCTTGTCAATTTCGCTGTTCCTGTTCCTTTTATTTCCCAGAACACAGTGTCTTGTTAGCTTTCTCATCGTTAAAGCTAGGAGAATTTATGGTTTTCACTATTGAACTATGAGATGTGTTGTGATATTTGAACTTTCTTCTGCACATCCGTTTAGCATGATTGAAATGTTTTATATAGACTGTGGATGGGTAAATTTGGAATGGATATGAAATGTTAAATAATATCTTTCAATTTAGGTACATTTAATGACAACTATACATGACATGTGTATTATGAGTATATTTTTATATGTTTAAAAAGTACAATATAGATTAACTATTTAGTAAAAAGAGAATAATATATTTGTTATATTTTGGGATAAAATAAATATCAATAAAATGATGAGTGCATGACTCTAAGTGCCTTTGATACAATCAGTCAATTTAAACTTTTAGTTTTCAACATATTTATTTTCAAATTGTACAATCATTAAATTCGATTTGTTTATTTTGGAACAAATCTGTTCAGGGATATTTCTTCAAAGTTGCAATATATTAATAAATGTTCACTTTAGGATAAATATCTTATAACAATTTCAGAGATACATTCCGTACATAATATTATATTTCATGTTGAAATAAAAAATAATATTAAGTTAACTTTATTGTTATTGTTACAGGTTTGTTATAGTTAAAAAAATAACTTTAGAATGGTCTGAAATAAAACAAAATTACTTGAGTTTGTTCGTACACAAAGTTTAAATTACCAGTGATCGAAATAGCTCAAATTAAATTGCGGATTATGTTAATGTTATAATTTTTATCTATATTGGACTTTGAGAATAAAACCCTCTTGACCCTGCTCCTAGAGAGGGGTGGAATCCTGTAGGGTTCTCAAAGGATGATTTTGCTGTTTGTTGGAATTTTTAATAGTATGAATGCATGTAATTTTAGTCTACATGTTTATTTTGCAAATTAGGAATTTCATAATCAATTTGTTTGGTTAAATAATTAGAAATGTATGACTTATTTGTAATATTGTTTTTGCCTTCTAAATTCATTAGCTTAGATGTTGTATTCTGAACTTGACCCTACTCCGAGAGAGTTGTGGAATCCTGTTGGGTAATTAAAGTTTGAGATTGGATTCATTTAAAATAGACTGAAATTTTTTGATTGCACTTTAATTTCTGAAGAAAAAATAATTCTTATATGATATAAAAAATTGAATTGAATCAATATTAAACAGAACCGAATTACAAAATTACTAAACTTTTTCGTAAAATTACATAAATCCCTATAATTCTAAGTGTAAATCTTCAGAATGTCCAAAGCTAAATATATTTACAAAATGAATGACCCTGCAATAATGAACTAAAAAACAATATCAATAAATAAATCGAAGGTAAGATACAAAACTCTTAAAAAAATTGTTATAATCTAATATTAAATAAAATAAATAAAAGTTTAATTCCTTAACTTCAATAATAATGTTCAAAAAAGATAGGAAACATACATTAAAATTCTATTTGAACCTATCCTTTAATAAGCAATTGTGATAATGAAACTTTAAAAACCTTAAATTAAAAATACTTATTAAGCAAAAACTTTAAAATAATCTTAAAAGACGCTTATGATATAATAATTCCAACAATAATCTTAAAGAAGCTTATAATTCCAACAATAAGGAAAATTAAAAAACTTAAAAGAAAAAACAGTGAAAGTAGATTTTTGCAAGTCTGATTTTAAAAACAGTGAGAAAAAACTTAAGTTGATGACATTTTTTAAGTTTGATTTTAAATTATATAATAAGCAAATGACATTAATATAATCTGAATAGAAACTGATATTAACTATAACTGCAACCATCAAAATAGAAAACTGAAATAAATCGTTGTTCAAAATAGAAAAACACCCTATAATTGGGTGTTTAAATACAAAAGAACTAATTATTCAACAAAAAAACTATTCATTGTCTATCTAATCTTCTTCTTTTTTAATAACGCTTTTCATCTTCATGCTCGTCGAAGATGATGAACTCATTCAAAGTCCTCTTAGCATGTGGCGACACATCATTCCGATTGCGTTTGCCAAGAAGCTTGCTAGGTGTGCTAACTGCATCTCCCGGTGAACTATCCTCTAATTCATGTGAAAACCAAATAACAATTTTTAAGTTATTAATTCATAAAATGAATATAAACAAAACTTAATGATCGAATTCTTATATTTTCACGACGAAGTTTTTCTCGTTGAAGCTTTGATAAAAAGTCCGATTCCTTTATAATAAAAAAATAAATTATAAATCTATTTTAAAAACCAATTAATGAATTCTATATTTTATAAAAAATTACCTGACTCTCAAGTGAAGTAGCACCATATTTCCAGACCAAATCTTGATCTGCTGTTAGCTTAACCACCGAAAAAGCTCCCGCATAATTGTGCAATTGTTCCTCTTTAATTTGTATCTTGAAAGGTACCATCTTGTCAATGAGTCCTTTCAACTCACCAACAACTCGGTTGGTCGCAAATAATCACACTTTATGCAATAAAACTGATCCACAGCTGGATGCAATGTTTTGGTGCATCGTGTGCACGAAATATACCACCATTCATCAGAAACACCAATTATTCTTGCACAAACCCAAAAACTCCTGGCCTATAGGCGTATATCAACATTAAAACATTAGAAGATATATTAAAAACATTTTTAAAAAGAAATTGTAAATAATATTTAGATTACCGCTTCATTGACATATAGATGTTCTAAAGGCTTCATTGAAGTACTGGGAGATTCTAGGTCCTCCAACATAGTAGTTGATCGTGAATTTGAGAAATGGCTTATTGAAAAGGTCGGATTATTACCGCTTAAAAGACTGAAGAATAAAATAACGATTAGAAAATATTTAATAAAAGATTAATTATAATGAAAATAATTTAGTTTCACTAACCTTTTCTTAAAATCTTCTATTTCCTCAATTAGTTCATTTACAAAGAGTTTTGTAACAAAAAAGATGTTGGACAACTTCACTTGTTTTGTGTAAATAAAACAAATTATCGAAAATAAATTTAAATAATATGGGGAAACAAAAATCATATTAAATTTTCTTTGAACAAAAAAATACCTTTAAATACTTTTGCACGACCCATTTGTAGAATCACAACAACAGTTCGATAATTTATTCTCCAAATGAGGCGATTTGTTCAACGTAATCTTCCCAAAGCGCATCTTGGATCGACGTCTATTCCTGTACAAATATGATTGTTATTTTATATTCTAATAAACAATACCGAAAAAATAAGAAAATTACTCTAAATCTTCAAAGGTTATCTCGATGAATCTGGTAACCCTCCCATCAAGGTCTTTATTCTGAGCACTGTGCATAGAAACCACTCTACCAATGACATCTAAAAAACAGTTAAAAGAAAATACAACAAAATTCATATATCATTCAAATAACTAATTTGAAAGATCAATAGAAGTGAATAAAAAAATCATCACCTAAAAACATTGTATCATCCACCTTCTCCGGATTCGTTAAATCAACAAAACTCTTAAAATCAAACATAAATCTTGGAAACGACTGCTCAAACATTTCAAAAACATGAGTTTTCCCATAAAATAATTTTTTTGTTTTATAGCAGTTGTCTTATACTTGTCCGTCTGCTTTGTGACCAGAAAATCCTTGATCATATATACATGTCCCTCCTTGAACATCTTTTTGAAATTTGCTATCTGAAATTTCCTTATTGTTGTATGAATGTGATCACCCTATAGTACATTTCAATACAAAAATTAGAATCATCAATTTCTGAGTTGTTTAAACTGAAAAAAAAGACAATAAAGAATAAAAAAAAACTTACTACGCTGTCATGGAAAACAAATTCTAGTGTAAGAATTTGATTTTTATCCGAAAAAGATGGCTTTTAATAAGCTGGAATAAGCCTCAGTTTCACCACCCACATTGTCTTGCTGTTATTGATGTCGCGAATCAGTGTAACGAATGGTGGCATATTGATTTGTATTTGATCGAAAATTTTCAGAAACTCAAAGCTTTAGCAGAGGGAATCTTGAAATCGCTGTAAATTTTTTTCTGCTATCATTCGATATTTATATTGGTGATGGACTGAATTTGTAAGGAAATTGGACAAAAAAATATTCTGCTACATACTGTAACTTTTATTATTGAGGTCGATTTTTACCATAAATTGTTATCAATACCATGGATGTTTTCATAGATCTCGTTATAAATCTCTACAGATTATATTCATTGATAATTTTACCAAAGTTGAACAATTTACTGCAAAACTAAAACACTGTAAATTGATATCAATTTATTTTCTTTATGGGAAAAACCTACCATAATCATCAAACTATTTTCGTCTGCAAGATTTAATTGATCGTTTTCCAGAATTAAGAAATAGGCGAACCAATTTGATCTGTTTATGCAAAAAAACGGCCATAGTCATCGTACTATTTCCGTCTACAAAATTTAATTGATTTTTTTTCCAGAATTAAAAATATGCATATATATTATTATTTTAAAAGGTCAACTTTCATTATAATGTTTTTCTTTAATTATATTTGAAGCAGCGGAATATTAACTTACTGTATTTAACAGAATTTGCTATCAATCTATAAATTATGCCATACATAAGTTAAATGGTCAACTTTAACAAAAACAAATCGGCCGAATATCCAAAAATAAATGAATTGGTCAACTTTTGTAAAGAAAAACCGGAAATTATTTTTACCAATAGGTGTTTAGGCGGGAAAACAAATTTAGAAAGGGGTTTGTTATTTATATATATATATATATATATATATATATATATATATAGAGAGAGAGAGAGAGAGAGAGAGAGAGAGAGAATAGAAAGGAAAATTAAATTCTTTCTGAGTAATGAAAGAGTGCAAGAGAAGCAATTTTGCTTTCCAAAACCACGTCATGCTAAGTATGAAAAAGAAAGAAAAGACAAGAAAGAGGAGAAATCGAGATTATTAAATGAAGATTTCAAGATTTCATATGGATATTGTAATTAAAGTCTAATAGTTGAACTTAGAAAAATATTGTAAAAGTCAAGCATCAAATCATTTTTGAGGGGGGCTCGGCCTACTAGTAGGGATGGCAATAGGCCCCACATCAAACACGCCCCGTCGGGGCAGGTCTAGACCTGGTTAAAAAGGTCTCGGATCCAAAACTTCAATAGGAACCCGCCCGCCATATTAATTTTTATTATATGTTTGAATGTGTATTTGGATATTTTTGCATTATTTACTTTTAGATTTGAATGTTGTATTGATATTAATTTACTACTATAACATCTTGTAATATTGTGTTTTGAACATTTATTTTGAGTATTAGTTGAGTACCATTGCAAGATCCTAAAAAAAACATAATAGTAGCTAAATAGTTATAAAACATAGTTATAATAAGTTGCATAATTACATTTATTTTTCTGACCTATTGGCATTGGATTGCTTTTGAAAATATGGCCACAAATACCAAAAAATAAATTATTGCAATTAATAAAATATATTGGCGGGTCTAACGGGTCAGACCCACCCCGACGGGTTTTGAAGCGGGGCAGGATGGGCCCCAGGTCTTACTTTTTCTTGGTGGGGCGTGTCCTAAATTTGGCCAAACCCAGCCCGTTGGCATCCCTACCTACTAGTGCTTTCAGCTATTGTTCTTTTATGTGTTATGCTTCAGGAATCGTTACCTCTTGATAATGGATGTATGGCTAACACACATTCGAATATTACTTCTTTACATAGACTTAGCGTGGCAAGGCTTCCTCGCAAAGCGCCCATTATCATTCATGTTCATTGGCACATTCCCTTATCGGGCTGGATGAAAGTTACACCGATGGCGTGTTTTAGGGACTCCGGTACATATGTGGCAATCGGTGTTTTTCTTAATCATCAAGGCTTCTTTCAGGGGTGTTTTGTTTACTCACGTGGTATTGCTTATGTATTTGAGTCGAAACATCGGATTCTGCATATGTTGTTGTATCCCTTGGTGTTATCTTAAGAGGTAATTTTAATTTGCCCTCTAAACTATGCGAGTTTTTCTACTTTGCCTACTTAATTTTGAATTGTTCTACTTTACCTCTGGATTTCGCAAATTGTTGCACTTAGCATAGAATTTCCAAATTTATCCCTTAATTAACTTATATAGTTTCTTTGTTTTGTGATATCTGAAAATAGTATTATAACCTAGGTTAATTGATGAAATTTACTATTATTTAATACTATTTATATATTGACTAAAGATGAGGAGAATTTGAGAGAAAATTGATTCAAATAACTGTTCGAGATGTAATAGCTACACACAAACCACTTACAATGAGGGGTAAAATTGGAAATTATAGGCTACATTCAACAATTTGCAAAGTTCAGGTGGTAAAGTAGAACAATTCAAAGTTAAGTGGGTAAGGTAGAAAAGCATCCATATTTTGGGGAGCAAATTAAAATTACCTCTTATCTTAATAGGCGATGTATTGCATTACACTATCTTTCTTTGGTGGTTTTGTCATCTCTCATATTCTTCGAGAATGAAATAGGCAGGAACAGATCCAAATTTTTTATACAATGGGCACAAAAAATAAACGCTATTAAACTGCATCAAAAACAATTAGTGGGGGCATATTTTATTTTTTAACCTAATTAATAACTCTTAAAATAAATAATAATAGTTAAAAAATCTACATTAAACACAATTAGTGGGGGCACCTTGTATTTTTAATATAACAAATATACAATTTTTAAAAATAAAAACTAACTATTCAAAAAAAAAAAAAAAAAGTTAAGTGGGCACACTATCACGCAGTTGGCCTTTACGACTGATTTTTCGCCATCTGCCGGGACAAAGGGGCTCACCATTGAACGAAATCCATCGTCTAGAATCACCTAGCATGATTCTAGAATGATCTAGAAGAATCTGGAATGTTCTAGAAGAGTCTAGAAGAATCTGGAATGTTCTAGAACACTGTAGAAGAGTCTGGAATATTCTAGAAGAGTCTAGAATACTATAGAAGAGTCTAGAATATGATAGAATAATGTAGAACATTGTAGAATAGTCTAGAATGTTATAGAGTATTATGGAACTATGTAGAAGATTGTACACTAGAGTGGAGATTTATAGAATACTTGTAGAATATGTAGGAATCATGTGGAGAGTTCTAGAGAACTTCTCCCAACCCTTGGATCAAATGAATCACCACCGTCCATTAAGGAGGTGGAGTAGTATAAATAGGTGTAGGGACCTCATTTGTAACCAACCAAGCATTGTAAGCAGGTGTGAGTGAATATAAGTGTTCCTTTCCTAATTTTCTTGTGTGCTTATTACTTAGCCATCTTCTTACACTTCTTCACACACAAAACACTTAGGTGAGGCTGACTTAGCTAATCGCAAGGGGCGATTGAAGGAGCTAAGGCCGCACGGTCGTTGTTGAAGGAACAAGTCCGTGACAGGTGGTATCAGAGCCAGGTTTGGGCGAAGTGTTGTGAAGTAGTACGCGATGGCGGTGAAGACATTGTGTCGTGTGACCGAAACCGCGGGAGGGAACCAAAGTCTGCGGAGACACGAGACGAAAAAAACGTGACCAAAGCAAAGTACGAGAGGGGACGTCTTTGGAACACGTTGTAGTAGAGATGGGGAACGACTTGAGCGGGTCGAACATACCGTCGAGACATTGGAGGGCCATGTTCTCGGCGGATATATTCCTCAAGGAAAATATCCAAACTTGTCTTGATGTCACCACCACACATGAGAACGTCTTACCAAGTTGGAGACAAGGATGATGGATGCTATTCGTGCCTTACAAGCAAGCATCGAGGGATACGAGAAGATCTTGCCTTGTGCAAAAGGTCGTTGCTAGGGGAGCTAGCATCACCACAAACTAGTCCAAGGGTGGACTACCCCAAGCCGACGGGGGTTTAATGGCGTAAGGGACGCTAAAGTCAGGAAAACTTCTTTTGGCAAATGGAGCGATACTTGAGGGGCTCGACCTTACCGATGAAGCATCAAAGGTAAGAACTGCTACTCTTTATCTTACAGATACTGCTACTTTGTGGTGGCGTAGAAAACATGCCGACATAGAATGAGGTGCTTGTCGAATTGATACTTGGGAAGAATTTAAGAGAGAGCTTAAACGACACTTCTACCCAGAAAATGTTGTTTATGTTGCTCGAAAGAAAATGTGAGAGTTGAAACATAGGGGAGATATTCAAGATTACGTGAAAGAGTTCACAACCCTTATGCTTCAAATCCCAAACATGTTGGATGAGGACCTTCTTTTCTACTTTGTCGATGGACTTCAACACCGGGCCGGCACAGAAGTACAACGTCGAAATGTTAGTACAGTGGATGAAGCTATCGCGGTTGCCGAGTCTCTCATCGATTATCAAAAGCTTGGAGCTTCTATGAGAGAGGAGAAAAAGAGGGACTCTTCGGATGAAGAAGAAGAGAGACACGGGCGTTATAAGATGTCTCCCACAGACAGAGATAAGCATGCTTCCCGGAAAGAGTATGAGGCCAAGAAGACCACTTTTACGCCTAAAGGAGGATGCTACATCTGCAAAGGACCACACCCCATACGCGACTGTCCTAAGTTGGGAACTTTGCATGCCATGGTGGAGGAACATGGTGCTGAGGAAATAACACCCGAAGAACCAAGTAGGATTGGAGCATTACAACTTCTTAATGCTCTTAAGACCAGAGATGTGTCTACTACATCAAGCAAGGAGCTAATGTACGTGGAGGCGCATATCAATGGGAAACCTACCAAAGTGATGGTAGACACTGGAGCTTCAAACAACTTTATGGATGTTAATGAGGCTAAGAGACTAGGCCTACAGTGGGAAAAAGGGGATGGATGGATGAAGGCTGCCAATACGGAAACCATACCCATTAAAGGTACGTCTCAAGGTGTTGATCTCTGCCTTGGTGCTTGGAAGGGCCAAGCAAACTTTTCAATAGTTCGATGACTACAAGGTGGTGCTTGGGATGGACTTTTGGCGCAAGGTATGTGCTATTCCCATACCTTTGCTCAACAGTGTGTGGATTCTTGATAAGCATTCATCTTGTATGATACCTACTACCACCGACGAGCATCGAGATACGAAGAAGCTAAATTATTTCTCAGCCATGAGGTTGATTGAAGCCAACATGAAAAAGGCTCGTCGTCAGAAGAGAAAGAAGTCGACACGTGATATGAGTACGGCGACGGGTCGCCGCGTGATTGGGTGGGGGAGAATGTCACGCAGCTTGGCCTTTACAACTGATTTTTCGCCATCTGCCGGGACAAAGGGGCTCACCATTGAACGAAATCCATCGTCTAGAATCACCTAGCATGATTCTAGAATAATCTAGAATGATCTAGAAGAATCTGGAATGTTCTAGAAGAGTCTAGAAGAATCTGGAATGTTCTAGAACATTGTAGAAGAGTCTGGAATATTCTAGAAGAGTCTAGAATACTATAGAATAGTCTAGAATATGATAGAATAATGTAGAACATTGTAGAATAGTCTAGAATGTTATAGAGTAGTATGGAACTATGTAGAAGATTGTACACTAGAGTGGAGATTTATAGAATACTTGTAGAATATGTAGGAATCATGTGGAGAGTTCTAGAGAACTTCTCCCAACCCTTGGATCAAATGAATCACCACCGTCCATTAAGGAGGTGGAGTAGTATAAATAGGTGTAGGGACCTCATTTGTAACCAACCAAGCATTGTAAGCAGGTGTGAGTGAATATAAGTGTTCCTTTCCTAATTTTCTTGTGTGCTTATTACTTAGCCATCTTCTTACACTTCTTCACACACAAAACACTTAGGTGAGGCTGACTTAGCTAATCGCAAGGGGCGATTGAAGGAGCTAAGGCTGCACGGTCGTTGTTGAAGGAACAAGTCCGTGACAACACGCCCCATAGTAGGTAATGTAATTCTGTCTTTGGAAATAGGGTTGCAGAGAACTTCTCATATCGTTAGTCCTGCGCCCTAAGTGAAATTCATTCAGATTTAACCGACGACTTTGTTGGGTAAGCACAATTTCATTTTGTGGATTAGAACTTTAGGTAGTGCTTGCTTGTAGAGATGTTTATTGAATTCCAAGAATCGAGAGAGAAAATAAATACTTGCATTAGCTTATTATGCAAAACCAAAAGTTAATTACAAAATAGAGAAAGCGAGACTTATATAGATGACTAGAAAACCTAAACCTAAAAGGACTTGAAATCCTAACCATAAAAGAAATAAAACTAAATAAGGAATCCTAATATTATAATACTATATTTTAACACTCCCCCTCAAACTCACGATGTAACCGCAAGAATCATCAAGTGTTTGTCAAACAAGAAACAAAAACGTGAAGTGGAATTTGTCTTGGTAAACATATCAGTAATCTGCAATGAAAAAGAAACAAAAGGGCAATATGATGACATCACAGAGTATGCATCTTCAAGTCTTGAATACTCCTTTACCGAATAAAGGAAAACCAAGTCAGCCAATAACCAAATCCGACAAAAGGAAAGATGATCCACAACCAATCACAAAATGATCAACCAAATTTTGCTCCACATACCACATCAAATTCATCAAACTAAACCAACCACAATATAATCAACCAAATCTTGCTCTACAAACCATATCAAATTCACCCAACTAAACCAATCATATGATGATCAACCAAATTTTGCTCCACAAACCATATCAAATTCACCCAACTAAACCAACCAAATCTGAACTAAAAATGCTAGCGAAAACTAACCAAATCTGAAACAAAAAATTAGCGAAAATGAACCAAATTTGAACCCAAAAACAACTAGCAAAAACGAACCAAATCTAAACCAAAAACTAGCGTAAATGAAACAAATCAACCAAAAGCTAGCGAAACGAACCAAAATTAGAGAAAAACGAACCAAATCAACCAAAAACGAACCAAAAGGCTAGAGAAAACGAACGAAAAATAAATTACTAATAATACTTCCTCGTAACCCTTTCTCACTTAAACCCCATCTTCTCCAATACCCGTTGAGACCCCGCATTTTCCACGTCAACCACCGCCTCCACCGCTCCAAATCCCTCCACTAGCAAAGCGGAAAAACGCAATGACATCCCCGTAGCTCGATGTTGTAGTTGGAGCATTCACGAGCAATATGCCCATCTTCCCCATAATCATAACATCCATTGTTAACAAAAAGAAAAAGAAAACTCAAATCAATAAAAACTAGCGAAGACGGATGAATTTTCTAAAAGAAAAGATTAAAATTTTGGTCAGAGATACCATGTTGAATTCCAAGAATCGAGAGAGAAAATAAATACTTGCATTAGCTTATTATGCAAAATCAAAAGTTAATTACAAAATAGAGAAAGCGAGACTTATATGTATTTACTAGAAAACCTAAACCTAAAAGGACTGAAATCCTAACCATAAAAGAAATAAAACTAAATAAAGAATCCTAATATTATAATACTATATTTTAACAAAACGGGCCGCGGCCCTTGGCCCAGACTGTTTAAACCGAATAAAAGAGAGTTAGGGCGAATTATTTTGGCTCGTTTAAATCCAGGCCTTTTTGGCCGGATCGTTTAAATCGAAGCCCATTAAGGCTAGCCCGAAGGTTAACCGAGCTAGCCCGCTATTTTTATTTTTTAAAAAATAAATATAATTCTAATATTTTATATCTACTTTTATTACCTATTAATAGTAAATTTATTTTTCAAATTCACATCTCCCTCATCTTTAAGTTTAACTTTATTAAACAAGCTATAAATTCTTGAAAAACTTCTTTTTTTATTTGTTTTATTTATTACTTAATTCAACTTTCCGTTTTTTATTTTGAATAAAAAAATATCACCTAGTTTTATTAGATTATTAGGATATAAATTATATTTCTAAATGGTGCTAATTAATGCAATTTAATTATAAACTATGCATGACTTTTATTTATGACAAATAGTTTAACTTAAAATGTTAAACTTAAATGTTTTATATAATCGAGTTTAAAATTTTAAATTTAAATATATAATTTTTAATTTTTTGACTTATAACCCGATAGTGGCCCGCTAGGGTTAGGGTTATGTTCCAATATTGTTAGCCCATTTAACGCCGGCCTATTTAGTCCGAAGACCGTTTAGCCTACCTGTTTAACATCTCTACTTGCTTGTGAAACTTTTTCCATTCCTTTCATTTTTTCAGACAAATTTCTCATTGAACGTGTGATTGCCTGTGAAAAACATTCAAATAATTCACTATTCACTCATTCTCATTTTTTCATCATCAATCACATTCATTTATAATTTTAACATAAAAACATCACATCAATTATTTATCATTATATAAATATATTATAAATAAACTGTTTACTCTCTCTTATTTTTCAAATCATCAATCACATCTAATTATGTTACACTGAAAAAATATCACATCGACTATCATCATCACATATATCTAATCATACTCTCAAAAATTATTTTCAATTTTCAAAATAACTTTTGACCATTATTCTCTCGAAAATAGAAACGAGCAAAACAAAAGATCAAGTAATCACCGCTTTAGTTTTAATTTACTTACATTATGTTCTTTTTATTTTCTGTTTATATGTGAACTCTCTTTTCCCAATCAAAGATCTCCTCACGAGTTTTAATTTGATTGGTTTTTAACGGCCTTGCTCGCCTAGTCAGTATGGCCTAGCTTGTGGAGTTGTGGTCATTTCTTCTCGCTTTTGGTTTTGTTTAGCCAACCTTTTGGCTTTGTGAGCAACTAACCTTTTTTCTTCTTTATTTTCCTATATATTTTCCGATTTAGTCAAAAAAACAATATTATAAATAATTGACGGGAGGTTCCTGCATAATTGTATTACCACAAGAGAATTGAAGTGAATGCAAATACATCTCTTTTGTAAGTTGATGACACCCGAGCCGAGCTGGAAGAAATTAATCCACGTCATCAGTCTGACACATATCCGAATAGGCGACCTGCGGGTGACGTCAACAATGATGTACGACGACACGTCACGAATTAGGCTCGCCCGCTACCGAGCCCAACCGCTACCGAGCCCAACCGCAACACGGCCGCCGAGCCCCGAGCCCCGAGCCCAAATTTCAATATGGAACGCACGCGCGACAGCTTCGTAAAAATAATCACACGCCCATGCTTAACGCTTTATTGGTATCAGAAACTGCCACATGTCAGAGAATTATGAAGAGAAGTCGACAAGTGGCAAGTTTTGACTGACATGCACAACTATAGAGGGACATGTGTTTTTCTTTAATTATTTTACTAATTAATGAATAGTTAGTGCAAAGATGACTATTGTAAACCCACTTACTCAAAGGGGTATAAAAAGTCTGAAAAAGAGAAAAAAGAGGAGGCAACTGTAACAAACTATAAGAAAGACCGACCCCAATAATCCGGCTCGGCAGAATACAAAAAATGCATAATTAGCCAAAAATAAACATACGTTACACACGCTTACATTTCCACGTGTTAAACCTTTTACATATTTCTGCTTGTTGACCAAAACGCACGTCAACAAATTGGCGCTAGAAGGAGGGCCCGTATTGGTCCAGTCAGAATTCCAAGCAAAAGCAAGTTAAGTAAAAACCAGGTAAAGTTTAACGCTTTGGCTTTTTCATAATGCATAAAATGAGTCACCAATGAGAAATGCTCGTTTGATCAAGAGCAACATCTCGAACAACCAAACCGCCGACTACTAATGGCCAAAATATACCCCAAACAGAGGCAGGAGCACTACTTTGTTTCCTTTCGCTCGCCTAATTGCCAACCCAACTTTTGTACAACAAATGAACCAACTCATATCACAAACTCTTGCTACTACAAACTCTCAAGCACCTCCTCAACTCCTTGCAAATACTAACCCACTCAACCCACAACTAAATGTTAACATTAATCCTCAAATTCCCGGCTTCCGCATGACGGCCCAAGAAGCCGCTTCGTAATGAACAACATGTCCGCGTGATGATAGAAGCGCGCCACAGAGAGATGAGGAAGGGCAAAGTCGTATAGCGAGTCGCTACGAGCCAAAGACGACATCGTCATGCCCACTCGTTTTGCCGGACGACCGAGTTGATCCTTTTCGCCCACCGACGATAAGTTCCTCCTCAGTTTCCTGGATGAGCGGGAGCACTTAGGTCAATCGGATCAAGGCCCTAGCCTATGGCAGAACGAGATGTAGAAATACACCGCCCGCGTCGTCGTCTGAACGAATTGGAAGGCGGTCCCGGAAGGCGAACAGTCTCGAAGACCGCCCCAAGTAATGAACCAGCCAAAGTGTTATGTCGCCTTTTTCCCCGAATTCTCGCGACTCCATTACCGCCAAAGTTGAAAATCCCCAGTCGGTCTCTACAATGGGAAACCGACCACCACTCACGTTCACAAGTACTTAGCATGGATGGAACTGTACAGTCCTAGTGATGCCATCCTTTGCAGGGCCTTCCCCCTAACTTTGGGCGACCGAGCCCACCGTTGGTTTAGGACCCTACCACAGGGATCCATTCAGGCATGGGGGATCCGCCTCCGCTTACGACACATTTCTTAACGCCCAAAGTCCGAGCCGCACCTAAGGACTCCTCGTGAACATCAAACAAGGGAAGGACGAGCCCCTGAAAAAAGCTATATTTCTCGCTTCAACAAACAAGTTCGAGAGATGGAACCGGTGTCGGATGACACCATTTTTTGATCGCACCATGGCCGATCGCCCAAACATGGTTTAATTACTCCATCCACGAATCGGGGGGCGACCTCGCATCAGAATTTCTCGTCCGCGCAGCAATGCCATATTTGCGCCAAGAAGCCATGGCAAGTAACCGCCCGAGCATCGGCCAGGGGGCGTGAGAAAGGATGGAAGGAAAGAACCAAAGAGTTGGGCTGGGTCGGGATTTAGAGCTCGCCAAGAGGCGAGAGCCGAAGTCGCCACACGAGGAGTACTTTGACCCACACTCCATCACCATATGGAATGAAGTACAGGTCCGAATTTGTTGCCCTGCTCGGCCTTTGAAAATCGAGCAAAAAATTAGATTCGCGTCGATTCTCGTGCCTATCATAAATCGATAGGTCACGATACCGATGAGTGCCGAGATCTGATTAGGGAAATTATGCGTGTTGTTCGGGCAGGGCGGTCTCAAAAGGTACGTTCATGAGCTACCGCCCCTACCGCATTGCTCAAGTGTCAATCCGAGCGCGTAATCAACCCCGCTCTCCGCCACCCCCGCCGAAAACCAGGGGGAGGGAGATCCTCATGATGTCGAGTGTCACCGAATCAATACTAACACAAAGAGAGGATAGACGCTCCAACAGAAAAGAAAAGCCGATGTTAGACAGTAACCAATGCCGAAAGACAAGTTCGGTGGCGGAAATCAAGAAAGGCCAACCCACCGGCCACTTTGTGTTCTCGGATGCGGATGCCGACCAGGTGGTCCATCCTCATTCAGACCTTCTGGTCATTACTGCACCGATTTTGGGTATTCCGGTCCACAGAATTTTGATCGACACCGGAAGCTATTCGTCATCATTTATGTCCGAGCATTTCGAGATTGAACGTGGACGATAGTTATATCCGTCCATGCAATGATAAAGATTCTCGGGTTTGGAGGAGGAAGGATAGTCCCGCTCGGGGAAGTTGATTTGCCCATCCAAATGGGACAAGGTTTGCATAAACGGACCGTCATGACAACATTCAAAATAATCAATGCCGATTCGGAATACAATGCTATCATTGGGTGGCCATTACTTTATCATATAAAAGAAGCCGTTTCAATATATCATTTTTGTATAAAATTCCCAACATCTGATGACGAAGCTATACACAAAGGGAATCAAAGGGAATCACGAGAATGCTCTCTTAAACTCCGACCCAGGTAGAGATTAACGTGGCGAACGAGGACAAACCAAAGAACCACACAAGACAATCCCCGCCCAAGGAGGAGTCCGAGCGAAAAGTGGTGATCGCTCGGAGGATAATCCAGGTCGTCGGCCGAAAGGAGCCAATGATGGAAGAAGGCGAGCCGGCAATCGAGAACGAGCCGCCGGCCGAAGACTAATTGCCCCCGCAAATCAAGGAGGGGCAAAGCAAGAAAAGAAAACGGGCGAACCGGTGAGAACAAAGTTGATACATACAATCAATGCCGGAAGGCCAAGCGAGGGGCGTCAACTACGTATTGGTCATGATCTCCCAGAACCATATCGAACCGAGATGATTGAGTTTTTGGAAAATAATCTTGATGTCTTCGCGTGGACTCATGCAGACATGCCCGGAATTGACCCTAAGTATGCATGCCACCGCCTCAATATTGATCTAACATTCCGCCCAGTTGTCCAGAAAAGGCGTAAGCTCGGCCCTGACAGACAAGCAGCACTCGAGGCCGAGGTAAACAAGTTGATAGACAATCGATTCATCCGGGAAGCCCTCTATCCCGATGGGTTGCCAATCCCGCTTTTGGTAAAGAAGAGCAATGGCGATGGCGCGCAGTGCGTGGATTTTACCGACCTTAACAAAGCATGCCCTAATGACGCTTATCCATTGCCAAATATTGATTATATGGTGGATGCCACGGATTACACGAATCGATGAGCTTCATGGATGCATACTCGGGTTACAACCAAATACGGATGCACCGGAAGATGAAGAAAATACATCATTCTTCTCTCGCTTCGGAATCTATCACAAAGATGATGCCCTTCGGATTGAAGAATCTTTGTGCGACTATCAAAGGTTAGTAAATAAGATGTTTGAGAAAATGATAGGTCACACTATGGAAGTATATGTAGATGACATGTTGGTAAAATCACTATACATATCTGATCATCTGAACGATCTTAATAAAATGTTCGCCGTTTTGAGAGAGTACAAGATGATGTTAAACCCGAGAAAATGTACGTTTGGGGTCGGCTCGGCAAATTTCTCGGGGTATAGGTCACCAAAGGGGAATTGAGGCCAACCCGATAAAATAAAAGCCATCATCGATCTAGAACCCCGAACTCGTAAAAAGGGTACAAAGCCTAACAGTCGATTGCGCCCTTAACCGATTTGTTTCGCAATCCACGGACAAGTGCAAACCCTTCTTTGAAATTATAAAAAAGAGTACAAATTTCGAATGGACTGAGCAAGCACAAGCTGCCTTCGAATCCCTCAAGCAGCACCTTTCTTCAATTCCTATATTGCAAAAAACCTATCCAAGGGAGGACTTGTATTTGTACTCTAGCGGTATCCGAATACGCCATCGTTCGGTGTTAATTAGGTTAGATGGTTCTATTCAACATCCAAATCTACTACACCACCAAGCGTTACATGACACCGAACTCCGCTATCCACCAATGGAAAAATTGGCATATTCGCTTAATCATCGGCGCGAAACTCCGCCATATTTTCTAGAGCACAAGGTTATAGTCTTGACAAACTATCCACTCAAACAAGTACTACACCGACCGATACTTCGGACGGATGATCAAGTGGGCCGTCAACTCTGGCCAGCTTGATATCGAATACAAACCACGCATCGCAATAAAAGGACAAAGTGCTTTAACCGACTTTGTGGCGAATTCACACCTTCCATACGATTGGAAGCTATGGAAGACCAAGAATGGAAATTGTTCGCTGACGCTCTTCCACCGCAGTCGAGCAGGGGGCGGAATCGTGATAATCGATCCAAATGAAAAAGTGCTATCGCTCGCCGCACGATTTCATTCCCCTACATCGAACAACGGCCGAATACGAGGCACTTCTCGCAAAGCTTAGAGATGGCAAACTTCTATGGGCCTAAAACAACTATTGGTACACAAAGTGATTCTCGGTTGGTCGCTCATCAAATCAATGGAGAGTACGAAGCAAAAGAGCAAAAATTGCACAATATTTGGATTTGGTCAAGAAGAGATTATCACACTTTAAGACAAAAGTCTTACATGTGCCCCGAGCCGAGAACATGCAGGCAGATGCCTTAGCTCGGCTCGGCTCCAGTCCAGGGACGGAGGCCATCACGGATGTCACTGTCACACAACTGTCCGTCCCTTCACTTGGTGCAAAGAAAATATATACAATCAAAACCGCCGAATGTACTTGATGACCCCAATCGTTCAAAAGATTTAGAGAAAGGAGTTCAACCCGAAAACAAAGCCGAGGCCGAACACTACGAACCCAAGCGGCTCGGTTTACATTAGTAGACGGCATCCTATACAAACGAGATACTCCGTCCCACTCCTACGCTTTCTAAGACAGATGCATTATGCACTTCGAGAGGTTCATGAGGGAATATGCGGCAACCACGCTGGGGCCAAACGTTGGCCTATAAATTAATACGGCAAGCGTACTCATCGCCATCCCTAAGAAAGGATGCAACCGACCTCAAAAGATGCGAGAGGTGCCAAAAATTTGCACCACAGTCACATATCATCCTCGAGCAACTTACCTCCGTATTTAGCCCATGGCCGCTTGCCAAATGGGGAATGGACCTCATTGGACCACTCCCACCGCAAAGGGGGCGTCAAGTATGCCATTGTGGCAGTGGATTATTTCACAAAATGGGCCGAGCGTAACTTCCGCAAAAATAGATGAGAAAAGATTGTGAGCTTTGTATGGAAATCCATTATCTCAGAGATTCGAATACCACATTCGATTGTTACGGATAATGGGAAACAATTCGATAATCGAAGGTTTCAAATTTTTGTGAAGGTTTCCGATCAAAACTATTTCTCAACTCCATACCATCCCCAAATCGAACGGACAAGTTGAGGCCGTTAATAAAATACTCAAGTATACCTTGAAGGCGAGATTGGAGGAGTCTAAAGGAAATTGGCCGAGGAACTACCCTGGTGTATTATGGTCATACTGAACGACGATCGAGCGCCACCGGAGAAACACCTTTTCTTTTTTTTTAGCCTATGGAGCCGAGGCGGTGATTCCCGTTGAGATCGGAGCCCCTACCTTCGTAATCGCAAATTTTGAAGAAAATCGAATGAGGTCGCGCTCCGAGCCGAGCTAGACTCTGCTCGAAGAAAAAGGTGCAATCTTAGATGAAAATGCATGCGAGTGTATAAACAAAGGAGTGAAAGGTACTACAATTCGAAAGTAAAGGAAAGAAGATTTCAAGTCGGCGATCTTGTGTTGAAAAAGATAACGGGTGTTCAACCCACCCATTGAAGCCGACCGGAGGGCCCATTTCGGTCACCCACGCCTTATCCTCGGTGGGGCGACTAGAATATTTGAGTGGAGAAAAATTTATGCATCCATGGAATGTAGCATACCCGAAACGGTATTATCAATAAAGATCTCGGTTTATGATCCGGATAGAGTCCAAGGAATTATCCTTTCATCTCGATATTTCGTGAGCTCTCTAAAGGGAAACGGTTTTACTCACCTCGGCTATGTGCCGAGGATGAAAATCGCCTCGGCTTAAGTCAAGGTCAAACGTCCTTTGCACGATGAAAAAAGGGCAACATACCCACCCACAAGAAGGATCTATCCTTAAAAATAAAGACTTGGTTACACACCGAGCACAATACAAAGACTCGGTTACGCACCGAGCACAAAACAAAGACTCGATTCGCATCGAGCACAAAAACAAAGACTTCGATTCGCACCGAGCGCATACAAAGACTTCGGTTACGCCCGAGCACAATACAAAGAATCGGTTACGCACCGAGCACAATACAAAGACTCGGTTACGCACCGATCACAAAACAAAGACTCGGTTACGCACCAAGCACAAAACAAAGACTCGGTTACGCACCGAGCACAAAACAAAGACTCGGTTACGCACCGAGCACAAAATAAAGACTCGGTTACACACCAAGCACAATAAAGACTTGGTTACGTACCGAGCACAATACCAAGACTTGGTTACGCACCGAGCATGGCTCAAAAACTTGGTTACGCACCAAGCGCAAATCAAAGATTCGATGTACACACCGGGCGCCAAACAAAGACTCGGTTCATACACCAAATTTCAAATAACAAAATAAAGGTCAGGTTTATATACCGAGTACAAGAATCAATTAAGGCGAGTAAAGCCCCTTATTCAGGAGCACTGGGACCCGAGCCCCATACTTGGGAATATAAAAGGAAAAAGAAGACATGCGACAATCTTACAAAAAGGAAAAGAGCCAAGCATATACAAAAAGCTTGAAACACACACACAGGTGAGGAAAATAACAGTTCATTTCTACTTTAAAAGTATTTACAGAAGGGAGGTCGGAGCCCATTACATCTTAAGGCACGAAGCCAAATTACCTACCTACGAGTACATATGAAAGCATGTAAATAAAAAGAGGCAAACATCAAGACGAGCAGGGGCTAATTTCAACGGCACCGAGGCGACTTCTTCCACGTCCGGAGGAGGGGAGACTTGAGCATTAGGAGCCTCACAAAGTTCGGCCGAAGGGCATCGAGATCGCCTCCCGGGAGGGCCAAATCTTCCTCAAGCCGAGCAACAAGACGCCCGCCCTTAATTAAATCAAGAATTTCTCTAAGGCTGGTCGCGTGGCCGCAGGTTAACATGAATGCATACTCCTCGGAGTCTTTGTAAGCTTCAACTGCCTGTCTGCGAACTTCCTTAGTTTGCCGACGGACGCTTTCTTCGCCTCCTGCGCACATCGGCTGACACCTCTCCATTTCCTCGGCCCGGCAAAGGCGGCAAAGACGCTCGGCAAACTCTAACCTTAGCCTAAGCTCTTCTTCTACCTCAAGCCGATCTCGCTCCGCCTCGGCCCTCGCTGCAGCTTTCTTTCTCGTAGTTGGCCCGAGCCGTAGCCTCATCCTGGGTCTTTAGTGATTCTTGTACCCCTTGAAGGGTGGCATAGGCCTCCTGCAGGTCCCCGTGCCGCCTTTCCAGGTCGGTATATTTTTTCTCTAGCTCGCGAGTTCCCCAACCGCATGCCATAAGAGCCCAATCATCCGCCCGACATTGCCATGGCATACTGAATTTGTTCTTCGGCCGCCTCCGAGCGCACTGCTCGATGCCTTTGTCCAGTCCACGAGCCGACACTCACCGCGGCCCGACCTACCTCCGGTAAAAACTCTCGATTGCTCCTCCGTCGGCGTGGCACATCGAACGAATTCCACAAACCATCGAGGGCGTAGTCCAATCATTCCCTTGCAATATTCATCCCTCGCTTGGCTTGGAGGGATGAAATGACCTTCTCTACCGAGGTCATCCGAGAAAGTTCGCGGACCTCCCTCTTCTGGGGGCTGTTCAGGATGTTCGGGCGCCATTCGACCAACCCTTTCATCCCGATCGAGCTCCTCCATCACAATTCCCCCTTTCTCCTTTGAAGAGGAGGTCGCATCGCTCCCGACTCCATCGCCAGGACGTTTACCGCCCGGATATCTTCTCTCTGAGCCGCCTCCACATCCGCAGGTTGATCGGCAACCGCCCGAGTTCGCCGCGCTGTGTTCCTCACGCTGCGAAGGCGTGCACGCAAATCCAAGCCACGCCCTGCACAAAGCATCCACCGTTAGAAGATCAAAAGAAAACAAAAAGACATTTCAAAAGGAAATGTGAAAAATACAATGTTTACTCGAACGGCAGCCGCACTCTCGGCGGCGCTTTGGAGTTCATGGTTCTGCCCTACGGGGGCAGATGGTCTCGCCCACGACTAGTCGTCACAGAGACGGCGCAACTCGCTCGATCCTCGCGGGCCGCTTCCACCGAGAATGGGGCCGTATTTTCATTACGGGAGGATTCTGCCGAGGCTCTCTCTCTCTACCTCCACCTCCCGCTCGGCCGCCTCGTCCCGAGCCGCCCCCTTGGCCGGGGTCGGTCGGGCGGGCGCAGCCTCAAACTCCACCAAACCAAATTGGCCTCGGTAGCCAACCTCTCAATCCGCCTGTCCATGATTCCCCGGGCCTGGATGTTCTCCAGCCTTCGAATAAAGGTGGCCGACAGAGGCCCCTTTGATGCCCGGTTCCCTATAAAGGTGAAAAGAAAAGACAATTACGAAAAGGAAATGAAAAAAAAAAAAGAGAAAAGGAAAAAGATAAGACTTACTGTAACCGAAAACAAAATTTGATGGGGGATGAAGAACGGTCTCCCTTTCTCCATCTCCCACGCGAGCTTGCCACTCGCCGCTCACCCAGAACCATTTATCCTTCCACTCCTTCAGAGAAGAAGGGAGACCTTCCACCAAACCGTCCGGATACCCCAGTCGGGTCTGTACATAATACCACCCGGACGGCTGGCCCCGAGACGATGGAGTCGCTCGCCATACAAAGAGCTCGTTCATCTCCTTAAATTTGGGACGAGGATATTTTTCCAGGTGAAACATCACCAGGAGGCCGATGATCCTGCCCCAAGAAATAGGGTGCACCTGGGTCGGATGCATACCCCACTTGCAAAACCACCGCGTAAGGAAAGCCGGCAGTGGAAATCTCAAACCATACGTATGCTAGCAAAGAAATACAAACAGCAGTAACCCTCCGGTGGGTACTGGGGAACTTCCGTGCCGTCCGGTACCCAAAAATAGATACCACTTGGAATATGGTACATCCACCGGAACTCATCCACCTCCCGAATCATCAACATGCTCGGGATATCGTTTATGTCACTCGGCGTCCACCGAGGCTCGACACGAAGACGAGGGCCTCCTCCTTGCCCGTCACCATTACGGTGGCCTATGGGCCCTAGTGGCCTCCGCCTCAATCCCTGACGGTTCATCTACCCGCTCTCGTTGTCACGCTCCTACTGCTCGGATGGATCCATATCTTTCTTCTTCCGGCCGGTACGCTTTAGAATCAACACTTGGCGATTCTTCACCGGAATTCTCTTGTACCAGTCCGGGCTGATACACCGTTCCTTCTCTAAAAACGGTCACTGGCGTCGGATCAAAGATAGTATGCGTCCGCTCCAAAGACGTTCCACCTCGTGAAGAATCCGGAGAAGATATCCAATAATGCTCGGGCCGTGAGACGGAGATCGCCGTCTTTGTGAAAAATAACAGGGTTCGGATGGAGGATCTTCAATTTCAACCTCTACACTATAACTACGACTCCTACTATCTTCAAAAGAAGACATTTATAGGTAAAGGAAGAGTATTTCGAAAAATACCTAAGTTCAAGTCTCTCGAACTTGGGAAGCCGACCAGAAATTTCTGCTCGGTTTTAATTACTTTAACTCAAGGGTTAATGTTTGCGAAAGTGAATAATGGAGGGAAACAAAGGTATTTATAGATGAGTTTCCTCGATAAACGAGATGTTTATTCGAAAGGACGCTCCTTTTAAAAGCTCAAAAGCCGTCAAACATGTCAGAAAACGTCGCGTCCCCACGCCCGCCGACAAACCGACGTAATTTTTGGTTCTGCGCAAGATTGGTCCAACCACGAGATGCCACGTGTCTGTCATTATGGCAACCCAATTAATGCGCCGTTTTAGGCATTAATCACTACGAGACAGGTGCCAGGAAAGGACAAAACCTTTGAGAGATCCGTTTCCCCATTAAATGTTCATCATTAGCATTAAAGTTTAACTCCGACGTCAAAAATTCTTCTATCTATCGAGTCAAACTTGGGGGCCTTTGATGACACCCGAGCCGAGCCGAAGAAATTAATCCACGCCATCGGTCCCACACATATCCGAATAAAGCGACTGCGGTGACGCCAACAATGATGTACGACGACACGTCACGAATTAGCCTCGCCCGCTACCGAGCCCAACCGCAACACGGCCGCCGAGCCCCGAGCCCAAATTTCAATATGGAACGCACGCGCGACAGCTTCGTAAAAATAATCACACGCCCATGCTTAACGCTTTATTGGTATCGAAACGCCACATGTCGAGAATTATGAAGAGAAGTCGACAAGTGGCAAGTTTTTTTGGTGACATGCACAACTATAGAGGACATGTGTTTTTCTTTAATTATTTTACTAATTAATGAATAGTTAGTGCAAAGATGACTATTGTAAACCCACTTACTCAAAGGGGTATAAAAAGTCCGAAAAGAGAAAAAGAGGAGGCAAATCAGAACAAACTATAAGAAAGACCGACCCCAATAATCCGCCTTCGTGAGAATACAAAAAAGGCATAATTAGCCAAAAATAAACATACGTTACACACGCTTACATTTCCACGTGTTAAACCTTTTACATATTTCTGCTTGTTGGCCAAAACGCACGTCAACATAAGTCGTTCAATAGTTTTTTTTTTTTTATAAGTATTGCAAGTCGTTCAATAACTTATAGTATTAAAATTACATTTTAACTGTTAAAACCTAAATTTAGTGTTAGAATAAGTAATTTTTGGCTAACCATAAGTATAACTGTACAGAGTTGATCTCAAGATTAGTTTGATGAATATTTATTTTTCGTTAAAATTAGTTTTATTAATCTTTCTACGTTAATCTTTCCATCTCGGTGTCAAATCCACCTATAAATTTTGGATTGTAAAACTGTTGCCACTAGTGAGGCATTACATACATCACAATATAGAATAGGTCTTCTGTCAGACCGTCTAATGGATTTAATTCGTCCGACGGATCCATAACTCTAACCCGTCTGGATCGTATGCATTAACTAAAATGTCATTAGTAATTTTTCGACACTTCATCATCCACCTTTTCCTTTGCTTTTTTACAGACCACAATTTTTTCTCTTCCGATATATTCTTTCTTCAATCTATGCCAGCGATTCTTCTATTGGAAACATTGACTGAGGCCCTAAATCGGACCAAGCCTTTCAAGAATACTTCTTTTTTCTGTTATTGCTCAATAGATGCAGGGCCCGAGGACGGCACATACTTTTTCAATAAAAAACAATATATTATATGTCTGTCTGTGTGATGTGCAAAAGTTTTACTAGACGTGTCAAATGGACGGGCCAGGTCAGCACCACGCCAAACAAAAAATCGGGCCGGGCCGAGCCAAACAGTGCTCGGGCCACCATTTTTGGAGCCCGACCCAATCCACAAAAAATACACTAAAAAAATTGGGCAAACCGTGGCTGGCCCAGGCCAAAAAAGCCCGACTCATTTTGGGCCTCTAAAATTAGAGCCTAGTCTAGGGCTTTTACCAGGTCGATCGAGCCAGGCATTGGGCCGAGCCAAAATTGACAGCTCAAGTTTGATTTTTGTGATTCATCAGGCTAGTTTTCAGCATTTGACCAGTTTATATAATTTAACACCACCATTGCTAATTGTTTATTTTGTGCATTTCGGTATCTGTTCAGTGCTTGTGTATTTGGAGAAGCGTTGGATTTGGTGGTGTTTCCCATTACACTACTACTAACGCTGATCCTTTACCAAAAATTCATGAATTTCTGCAAGAGCATATACACCCACTTACATTTCTTTTCACATTTAGTTTTATTGGGTTTGCGAGTCTTGAGATTAGTTTCATATATTTATCCCCATTGGAAATAAAATAAAAATTGGATAATAAGGTAGGTTCCCCTTTAACAAAGATTTATGTTGCAGAGCGTGTTAAAAGCTGGAGAGTATTTCTGTAAACTGGAGAGTACAAGAGCTTTTACAATAGAATAGAAAGAAAAAAAAATGCAGAAAAAGCTGAGGCGAGTAGAACGCTATCCACAAGATAAACACGTCCCGTATAGTGCTGACGGAACAGACGTGTTATCCCCAAAGATACAACAGCTACGTCCTTGAAATAGTAACACTGCAAATTTCAATGCTCCTATCGAATCGAATCATGAAAAACCGAGTACACTATGCAAGTACTGAGAATATAAAATGAGAGAATGAAATTGTGTAATCAACAACAACAATGCACCTATATATGGACTTCCAACTGTGCCGGGGTCTCTTTCTGCAGTCAAGAATTTCGAGATAATGGGTCAGAACTCCGAGTAGTGGGCACTCTTCAATTGCCACTATCTTTGAACCTCCAAGTAGTGGGCAGAGTGGTGTCTGTTTCCTATTAAAAGTTGCAGTTTTATTTTAAAAGTTGCAGTGACAGCTTATTTGTTTTTATTCTTCCGAAAATGACAAACAAATGTTTTCTGTGCAAAACTAGGGTATTTTATTTCTCACTCACCACAAAATGGTTTTGAGAAGTTAAATATACCACATTCATCTACTTGAAACATAGATTATTATTTTAATATTTAATTCCTCAAGAATTAAATAAGTAGTCACTTAAAAAAATTAGTCAAAGTTAGGTCCTAAACCATTACTTCTTAAAACCAATTCCCAATAATCCCCCAGTTTAATTGAAACTATATTGTATCATGACAGGTAGCTTGCGACTTTGAACCTTCATTTGTAATTATCATCGGATATACCGGCGGCCTAGTGGACGCAATGCCTTGAACTATTCCTCCTTCGTGTATGCCTAGTCAATGACATTTACACAATATGACCTCTGTCACATTCCGTTCTTCAGTTGTGTCCTTTTTGGCCATGGACAACACTTTGGATTCATAAGTGTTACATTGAAGCGGCTCTCACTTATCACTTATATAGGTGATCTCTTATGGCCAAGTCAATTATCATTAAAAGTCTTTACGACTTAACCTTACCACAACCAACAAGTTTATTGCACTTGTTTTGCCTTCTAGGGATGGGTTGACAGATTTACAAGTACTTAACTGAACTTTTAAAGTTTAGTTTTCCCATTGAACCAAGTTCTTAAGATCTCCAGTCACCATGGTTGGGTTACCACTTTAATCGTTCTTTAAATTGTAGATTTTAGTCCCATTCCCTCTAGCAATTTACTCAATTCATCTCGGTTAAGCCCTTTCACGAGCGGATCCGCTATGTTATCCTTTGACTTTACATAGTCAATTGATATAACACCATTAGAGATCAATTGTCTTACAGTATTATGTCAACGACGGATGTGTCTAGATTTACCAATACATATTACTTTGTGCTCTCCTATAGTAGCTTGACTATCACAAAGGAATCATCACAGAGGCATTGGCTTTTTCCAAAGATGGAATATCTTCTAAAAAATTACGAAGCCATTCAGCTTCTTCGCCAGCTTTATCAAAAACTATAAACTCAGATTCCATGGTGGATCGAGCTATACAAGTCTGCTTTGTGGATTTCTATGATACTGCTCCTCATCCAATAGTAAATATATATCCACTAGTGGAGTAAGAGTCCTTTGAATCTAAAATCCAACTAGCATCACTATACCCTTCAAGTACTGCAGGGTATTTTGAGTAGTGTATTCCATAACTCAGGGTGTATTTTAAATATCTTAGTACCCTAGTTAGTGCCAATGCTCTTAGCTTGGATTGCTTGTATACCTACTCAACTTATTTACATGATATGCAAGATCTGGATGTGTACAATTTGTAATGTACATCAAACTTCCTATCACTTTCAAGTATTCCAACTAAACTACTGGTTCTGCTTTATTAGCTACCAGATTTATGCTCAAATCAATGGGCGTTTTACATGGTGGGCCATCAAAAGCATTGAATTTCTTGAGCACTTTCTCCACGTAGTGGGATTGTGTCAAGCTAATTCCTTCAGATGTTCTGCCAATTTTGATTCGAAGAATCATATCAGCAAATCCCATGTCTTTCATGTCAAAATTCTTTTTTAACATTTTCTTAGTGTCTATGATTATATCATGACTACTAACCATTATTAACATATCGTCTACGTAGAGACAAACTATGACAAACGCATTTGATGTGCCTTTAACATAAACACACTTGTCACATTCGTTGATTTTAAAGCCATTTGACAACATTGTTGTGTCAAATTTAAGATGCCATTGTTTAGGAGCTTGTTTAAGTCCATACAACGATCTTATCAAATTGCACACCTTTTTCTCTTGACCATGTGTTACAAATCCTTCAGGCTGTTCCATATATATTTCTTCTTCCAATTCACCATTTAAAAACGTAGTTTTTACATCCATTTGGTGAATCTCGAGAATGTGCAAAGCAACAATCGCAATAAGCACTCGAATGGATGCAATCCTTGTTACAGGTGAATATGTGTCGAAGAAATCACTTCCTTCATTTTGTTTGAAGCCTTTAGCCTCTAACCTGGCTTTATATTTATCAATAGTTCCATCTGCCTTATATTTATTTTTTAGTATCCATTTACACCCTAAAGGCTTACTACCTGCAGTGAGATCAACCAACTCCCAGGTATGATTTTGTAAAATGGATTCTATTTTACTATTGATGGCTTCTTTCCAGATCGGAGCATTTGGACTAGACAGAGCCTCTTTAACTATACTTGGCTCACCGTCTAACAAGTATGTGACAAAATCAGGACCAAACGACGTAGCAGTTTTAGTCCTGTTACTTTGTCTTGGTTCTTCACTCTCTTGTGAAGAACTACTTGCTTTCTCATAAGTTCTTTTGTTAGAACTCATTTCAACCCTTTCGTTACAAGGATATACATTTTCAAGAAATATCGCATTTCTTGATTCAATTATGGTATCTCCAGATATTTCTGGATTTTCTGACTTGTGTACGAAGAAACGATATGCACTACTGTTGTATGCATATCCTATAAATATACAATCAACCATCTTTGGGCCAATTTTGACTTATTTGGGTTCAGGTATGGCTATCTTAGCCAAACACCCCCACACTTTAAGGTATTTATAAGATGGCTTATGATTTTTCCACAATTCATAAGGTGTCTTATTTTTTCCTTTAAGTGGGATTTTATTTAAAAATGTGGTTTTCTGTTAAAACAGCTTCCCCCCACATGTTCTGAGGTAGCCCAAAACTAATCAACATGGCATTCATCATTTCTTTTAAAGTTCGATTTTTGCGTTCATCAATACCATTAGATTGTGGTGAATATGGAGCAGTAGTTTGATGAATTATTCCCCACTGGTTACATATTCTTGAAAAGGTGCTACATATTCTCCACCTCTATCACTTCGAATTATTTTAATCCGGCTGTAAGTTGATTTTCAACTTCAGTTTTATAATTTTTGAAGGCTTCCAAAGCTGCATCTTTGCTTCTTAATAAATATAAGTAGCAAAATCTTGTGCAATCATCAGTAAAAGTGATGAAATATTTTTTACCACCTCTAGTTTGCACAAATTTCAGATCACATATATCAGTATGTGTCAATTAGAGGTACTGTATTTCTTTCCACGCAATGAAAAGGTAATTTAGCCATTTTAGCTTCAATACAGATTTGACATCTCTTTTGAGAATCAATTTTTGAAGTTGGAAGTAATTCCAAATTCATTAATCTTTTTATAGCATTTAGATTAACATGCCCTAATCTAACATGCCACAAATCAGAATACTCAAGCATATAAACATAAGGAGGCTCAATTTTATTGTTGCTTGAGTCAGTTACACGGCAAACTGCCATTACATTCATTTTGAACAGTCCATTATACATATAACCTTTTCCTAGGAACTGTCCAAACTTAGTTAAAATAAAATTTTCAGACTCAAACATCAGTCTGAAACCATGGTTTACAAGAAGAGACCCTGACACTAGATTCTTCTGGAATTTTGGGACATGTAAAACATCCTTCAAAAGCAGCTCTTTTCCAAATGTGAGCTTCAGAACCACGTTGCCAAAAACCAGCAACATCAGAAGAGGAAGAATTACCCATATTAAGTTTTCTACCTATACAAGGGTTGTAGGTAGAAAACGCATCCTTGTCAGAACAGAGATGTCGAGTGGCTCCCGTGTCAATGTACCACTCTTTTGGATTATCCACAAGGTTTGCCTTAAAAACCACTGCAGATAGATCCATATCAGTCAGCTTTTGGATCACACCACTGTGCTCAACTACATTAGCATTAGGCTGTCTATATTTTGGTTTTTTAGGAAGCCGACAGTCTTTAGCCATGTGGTTGGGCTTACCACAATTGTGACAATTTCCTGTAAATGGCTTTTTGTTTTCAAACTTCTTTCCCTTGTAGTTATCGTTATTTTCACGTTTTCTTTTGTTGTTGCTAGAACTGCCATGTTCTAGCAAATTAGCCTCTGCATCAAAAGCAATCTTTTCAAACCTTGAATCTAATTTGCGATTACCTTCCTCAGTTCGTAAACACATAATTAGTTCTTCAAGATTTATTTCCTTTCGCTTGTGCTTCAAATAGTTTTTGAAGTCCTTCCATCCAGGCAGCAATTTCTCAATCATGCACGCCACTTGGAAAGCTTCATCCAATTGCATTCCTTCTACACGAATATCGTGCATAATCAACTACAATTCTTGAATTTGATCCATGACAGTTCTAGAATCGACCATCTTGAAATCGAGAAACCTGCCAACCATGAACTTCTTGGAACCAGCGTCCTCAGTTCGGTATTTCTTTTCCAAAAAATCCCAGAACTTTTTGGAGCATTTCACTTCACTATACACATAGTATAGCGAATCAGACAGTCCATTTAGGACGTAAGGAAGTCACCATGTCCCCAAGCATCGAAAGCAACACGTTTTTCATTGTTGGTTTCATTTTCTTCCACCACTGGTGGATACTTCTTCAGGAACTTAGCCAGGCTCAGCGTAGTCAGATATAAAAACATCTTGGATTGCCACCTCTTGAAGTCAGTACCAGAAAATTTTTCTGGCTTCTCAGCAGCAGCAGGAACAGTCGGAACATTAACCCTCGAAGTAGACCCCATGGTTTACAGAAAAGTGATTGTTTATCTTGCGTTGTCGAAATTTTGTGTTTATTTCTGTGAACTGAGAGTACAAGAGCTTTTACAATCGAACAGAAAGAAAATGAAATGCAGAAAAAGCTGAGGCGAGTAGAACTCTATCCGCAAGATAAATACGTCCCGCATAGTGCTTTTTAACAGACGTGTTATCCCCAAAGATACAACAACTACTGTAATATCCGGATTTTTTTTAAGTATATTTATTATTATTATTATTATTATTATTATTATTATTAGTTCAATAATTTTATTCTATTATTATTATTATTATTATTATTATTATTTTATAATAACCAAGTATCAATAATTATCGAGGCCCAATTTAAAATGTTGATTTCAAAAATTCATTGTGGGCCCAAAATCTTTCACCCAACTTTAAAAGTACAAGTCAAATAGAATTCTTTCACAAACCCTACTTATCCCAAACCCTAGAATTTCATCCTATAAATACATATCGTCCTCCTACGAACTTTTATTACCAGCCGCTACCAAAAACAAAATCTGCTCTCGTTTAAAATTGTCCTTCCTCTCAACTGAGTTTCTTGGGTGAGTATGAAATTGTTTTGCCAAAGGATAAACCTGTAAGCAAGTCTAAAATTTATTGTGTGTGTGCGTGTGTGATTGTGTGCGTGAGTCATAAGTGTAGTGTGTGTGTTTAATTGTGTGTGTCAGTGTGTGGGTGTGATGTGTTTATATGTGTGTGTGTGTGATGTGTGTCAATGTGTGTTTCCTTGTGTGTGTTAGTGTGTGCGTGAGTAATAGGTGCTATGTGTGTGTGTGTGTATGCCGAAATTGAGTGTTAACATATGTTATATGTACATATGTGTGTGCGTGAGTTTGTGTGTTTTTCTTTTGTGTGTCAGAGTGTGTGTGTGATATACAAATATTGGGGTTGTGGTATTAAATTGCTTATAGGATTTCTAATAAAACAAACCCACTTACAATTTTTCTCTTTTTCAAAGTTAGGATTAGCAAATCTTTTTCTTTCTTAATCAGTCGGTTAATTTATTTATTTATTTTATATTAGTTTAATATTTTACTATATTATTAATTGTACCTTATAATTTATTGTAGACAACGAAGAAAACAAGGAGTAGGATTTACTGCATTATTACATTCTTCACACAGATATCTGCGTTTATTCGAGGTGGGGATATTATATTCACTTATTGTTTGTCGCTATTAAATGCTTCGTATACGTGTAATTGTTTATGTGCAAATGTGAAAATAAATTATGTTAGCCTGGGGCCGTAAGAAGGTCCGGGATCAAAAGTATCCTCGGGGTGAACCCGCAGTGTTATATTAGTCCGGGTCGTAAGAAGGTCCGGGATCGAAAGAATCCTCGGGGAACCCGCAGATTTAGTCGTGGGCTGTAAGAAGGTCCGGATCGATGTATCCTCGGGTGAACCCGAGATTATAAAGAATCGCCGGTCAAAGTAAAAGTTAAATTATATGTTGAATGTTTACGATTATGCCTATTGATGTATTTAATTTTGACAAACGTATCCCCATTGAGCGAGTTGAAAGCTCACCCCATATTCATTAACATTTTTCAGTTAAGGAGTCCAGGCGAGGATTGGAGGCGGTGGATGCGAAATCAATGTTTTTATTTATTTTACAAAATTTAGGAATATTTTATTTTGTTAACAAATTTTAGTTACCATTTATTTTTGAATGACTGTCTTGTAGGTTCGAATTAAAAGTACTTTTGTTTATTTGGATGCAAGTTTTTAATCATATGCTATTTTTTTTTAAAATTGTGTTCTTTTATTTAAGCTTATTGCACTACTTGTTAAAATTTTTGTCTTTGTTAGAGAATTTGGGTCGTTACAAGTGGTATCGGAGCGGGTCTATGGTTCTCTAGACTTGTTAAAAAAAATAGTGTCTTTTTAAAATATAAAAAAATAGTATAATAACATCCACCTCCGCCATATCTCGCCGGACTCTTTAAGGTATGCAAATTTATTATGTCATTACTCAATTTGTTCATGATATGCCATGTCGCAACATTATGCAACACATATTATTCATGTCATATGTCTTACTGCTTTTATTTCATATTCTTTATTGCATGTGTACTTGCTATATTAGAAGAACGAACTCTAGGCTCCTCGCGAAAAAAAAAAAAAAAATAGGGAGAGACTCATAATGAATTATATTGACTTATTAGTACTAATATATAATGACTTTTTATCATTTTGTTTTATTACTATGCGATAATAACTTAAGACGGGTACTAAGAACATACTACGTATGATTATAGGAATATGGCTCCACGAAATCCTCCACGAGTTCCTCGACGCCCCCGAACCTTTAACCAGAACAATGTTGGGAACCAAGAAAATGAAGGAAACCCTGCTAACACTGGAAACCAACCTACGGCCGGAGACTTGTTTGCGGAGATTCTTAATGCCGTACAGAACCACAATGGGAACACTAACAACAACAGTACAAGAGTGGTGGAACAATTTCGCCATTACCGTCCACCCACATTTAACGGACGTGATGGCCCAGCGGCAGTTGAAGAATGGTTACGAGCGCTGGAAAGGATTTTCAGACTTATAACTTGTACTGATGAACAACGAGTGGCTTGTGCCGCCTTCCAACTGACTGATGATGCAGACCATTGGTGGGAAGGTTACTGGAGGAACAAGACTGAAGAAGAACGTGATGCATTATCCTGGGATGAATTCAAGGAAGTGGTGATGGAGAAGTACTTCCCTAGATCCTACCGTGACAAGAAGGAAACAGAATTTCTGAACTTCAAGCAAAGGGGATTGACCGTAACTGAATACGAAAGGGAGTTTAATCAATTATGTCGGTTTGCACCACATCTGGTTGATACCGACCTAAAGAAAGCTTTGAGATTCAGAAGGGGATTGAGGTCACAATTGTCTGGAATTCTATCTGCACGGGGGGACCTGGAATATTCTGTGATTGTCGACGGGCTCATGAAGTTGAAGCGGGACTAGCTGGGGATGATGATGACCGAAAGCCAATTGTTACGTCCGAAAAGAGAAAGTTTGATGGGACAAAGTCGAGTAAAATGGGGAATCAGAATAAACAGATAAGAAACCGATGGGAATTCTCGCCCGAGTGCACCAAACAATAAACCGACACGCCGAAATGCAACAAAATCACTACGGGAATGTTTAGCTGCCAAGGAAAGTGTTTTATGTGTAAGAAACCGCCACGATGCTCTAATTGTCCACAAAAAGACAGAGAAGAAAGGAGGGGACAAGGAGCGCCACCCGAATGTATGCTATGACGCAGGAAGAGGCCGATCGAACCCCTGCGATGTCGTCGTATGTTAACAATATCCGGAATACCCGCACTTGTACTTTTCGACACATCTACACACTCATTTATATCTCATGCTAAGTTTCATGATATAACCGGACATAAGGATGCTAGAATAGATGTACCCTAGAGATTAGTTTGCCATCCGGAAAGACAATAATTACCGACGTAATGGATAATGATATAGACGTGAACATTGGGGGAAACATCTAGAAGCCGACGATACATAATTGAGATGAAGGATTTTGACGTAATTCTAGGCATGAATTGGCTTAGTAAGTATCAAAGCGGGCATTAAGTGCCAAGAGAAGGAGATAACACTCAAACTACCTGGAGATGAGGAAATTACTTTCTCAGAGTTAATTCTAAGTCCTGCATCATGAGTTATATCAGCGATGAAAGCGAAAGATGTTGGCAAAAGAGAATTGTCGTGGTATTTAGTAAGTCTAGTCGAAGCTCCAACGACGGACCTATCACCTACGACGTACCAATTGTTCGGGAATTTTTAGACGTATTCCCGGGGACTTGCCCGGAGTTCCGCCCGACCGTCAAGTCGAATTCTCAATAGACTTGGTACCGGAGCAAGACACAATATCTAAGGCACCTTACGAGGATGGCACCAAAGGAGTTACAAGAACTAAAAGCGCAGATACAAGAATTGCTGGACTTGGGTTTTATCGGCCTAGTGTATCACCCTGGGGAGCACCAAATCCTATTTGTTAAGAAGAAAGATGGGTCATTAAGGATGTGTATCGATTATAGAGAACTTAATCGACTCACGGTGAAGAACAAGTACCCACCGCCAAGAATCGAAGACTTGTTTGATCAATTGAGGGTGCCAAAGATTTTTCTAAGATTGATTTGAGATCCGGGTATCACCAATTGAAGATCAAGGAGAGTGATATCTCGAAGACATCATTTAGGACCCGATATGGGCATTATGAGTTTGTAGTGATGCCGTTTGGGTTGAGTAACGCACCGCCAGTGTTCATGGACTTGATGAATAGAGTGTTTCATCCATTTTTGGACCAATTCGTCATAGTCTTTATAGACGACATACTCGTGTATTCAAGGACAAGGAACAACACGAGGAACACTTGAGAATAGTGCTTGAGACACTTCGCAAGGAGAAGTTATACGCGAAGTTCTAGAAGTGTGAATTCGGATAGACCGAGTTGGATTTACGGGTCATGTAATCACCGCAAATGGAATTGAAGTGGATCCAAAGAAAGGTTGAGGCGATTAATGAATGGAAGACACCTTCAAATGCGAGTGAGGTTCGCAGCTTTCTTGGGATTGCGGGGTATTATCGCAGATTTATAGAGGATTTTCGAAAATAGCTGCGCCCATGACTCGGCTCACCAGAAAGGGAGAGAAATTTTTGTGGACCGAGAAATGCGAGGAGAGCTTCCAAGAGTTGAAACGAAAACTAACTTCCGCACCGGTATTGACGATTCCTGACCCAACCACGGACTTTGTGATTTACAGTGACGCATCAAAACAAGGTTTGGGGTGCGTATTGATGCAGCACGGAAAAGTGGTTGCCTATGCCTCAAGACAATTAAAGCCACACGAACTGAACTACCCGACTCATGATTTGGAGTTAGCTGCGGTAGTCCATGCACTGAAGATTTGGAGACATTATCTGTATAGCGGGAAATGTGAGATATTCACCGATCATAAGAGCTTGAAATATCTATTTACTCAGAAAGAGTTAAATATGAGACAGAGGAGATGGTTAGAACTAGTTAAGGACTATGATTGCACCATAAACTATCATCCGGGCAAAGCTAATGTAGTGGCTGATGCCTTGAGTCGTAAGACCAAAGGTGAGTTGTCTAGCTTACTCACGCAACAAGAGCATTTGATACGAGAGTTTGCGAGCCTGAAGATTGAAGTCATAACTCCACCGAGAAGTACAAAGGCGGTGTTGGCATCTTTGGTAGTTCAACCTACTTTGAGAGAAAGGATCAAAGAAGCACAAGGTCGAGATCAGTTTTTGAACAAGATGAAGGGACGAGTTCGAGAAGGAAATATAAAAGGGTTTGTCATAGCGGATGATGGTGTTTTGACGTATGAAGGGAGATTGTGTGTTCCTAAGGAGGAAGAACTTAGGAAAGAGATACTTGAAGAAGCTCATTGTACACCGTACACGGCCCACCCGGGAGGTACAAAGATGTACCGAGATCTAAGAGAAGCCTTTTGGTGGCGAAGTATGAAGAGAGACATTGGATCTTTTGTGGAGAAATGTTTGATATGCCAGCAAGTCAAGGCCGAGCATCAACGACCGTCTGGTTTGCTCAAACCTCTTGAAATCCCAGAATGGAAATGGGAACACATCACGATGGATTTTGTGGTAGGACTACCACGATCAGCAAAAGGAAATAAAGCGGTATGGGTTGTAGTAGACCGATTGATGAAGTCACTCACTTTCGCCAGGTTAAAATGACGTTGATGGGCGAGCAAGATGCTAACTATACATCCAGGAGATAGTGAAATTACATGGAGTTCCTTGTCCATTGTGTTACAGATACAAGATTCACTTCTAAGTTTTGGGGAAGCTTACAGATCGCTTTGGGAACAAAACTCAAGTTTAGTACGGCTTACCATCCACGATGCACGGACAGACCGAGAGGACAATACGATATTGGAAGACATGTTGAGAGCATGTGTGCTTGACATAGGACGAAGTTGGGAATCATTATCGCCGCTTGTGGAGTTTGCTTATAATAATAGTTACCAAACAACCATTGGGATGGCCCCTTACGAGGCATTATACGGGAGAAAGTGTAGATCTCCGTTGTATTGGAGTGAGGTCGGAGAAAAGAAGATGTTGGGACCGGAGTTGGTTCGACAAACAAAGTGAAAAGATAGCAAAAATCCAAGATCGAATCGAATGGCACAAGATAGACAAATCGTATGCCGATCGCCGAAGGAAAGACTTACGATTCGAGGTGGAGACAATGTGTTTCTCAAGGTAGCACCAGATAAGAGGAGTGACAAGATTTGGTGATAAGGGAAAGCTAAAGCCAAGATACATAGGACCGCTCGAGATATTGAAAAGAGTCGAGATCGGCTTATCACCGCATTGCCACCGCGTCTCAAGCGCGACATGATGTTTTTCATATATCGATGTTGAGAAAGTATGTTCATGACCCAAGTCATATTGTCAACTACGAAGACTGCGATTAATGATGACTTGTCCTACGAAGAAGCACCTGAAGCCATTTTGGAGCGAAAAATTCATAAGCTGAGGAATAAAGACATAACCCTGATTAAAGTGCAATGGAGACGTCATGGGAGAAATGAAGCCACATGGGAGCGTGAAGAGGAGATACGTGCCAAGTACCCCGACTCCTTAACTTTTGGTAAGTTATCGAATTTCGAGGACGAAATTTTGTTAGGGGGGTAGGATGTAATATCCGGATTTTTTTTAAGTATATTTATTATTATTATTATTATTATTATTAGTTCAATAATTTTATTCTATTATTATTATTATTATTATTATTATTATTATTTTATAATAACCAAGTATCAATAATTATCGAGGCCCAATTTAAAATGTTGATTTCAAAAATTCATTGTGGGCCCAAAATCTTTCACCCAACTTTAAAAGTACAAGTCAAATAGAATTCTTTCACAAACCCTACTTATCCCAAACCCTAGAATTTCACCCTATAAATACATATCGTCCTCCTACGAACTTTTATTACCAGCCGCTACCAAAAACAAAATCTGCTCTCGTTTAAAATTGTCCTTCCTCTCAACTGAGTTTCTTGGGTGAGTATGAAATTGTTTTGCCAAAGGATAAACCTGTAAGCAAGTCTAAAATTTATTGTGTGTGTGCGTGTGTGATTGTGTGCGTGAGTCATAAGTGTAGTGTGTGTGTTTAATTGTGTGTGTCAGTGTGTGGGTGTGATGTGTTTATATGTGTATGTGTGTGATGTGTGTCAATGTGTGTTTCCTTGTGTGTGTTAGTGTGTGCGTGAGTAATAGGTGCTATGTGTGTGTGTGTGTGTATGCCGAAATTGAGTGTTAACATATGTTATATGTACATATGTGTGTGCGTGAGTTTGTGTGTTTTTCTTTTGTGTGTCAGAGTGTGTGTGTGATATACAAATATTGGGGTTGTGGTATTAAATTGCTTATAGGATTTCTAATAAAACAAACCCACTTACAATTTTTCTCTTTTTCAAAGTTAGGATTAGCAAATCTTTTTCTTTCTTAATCAATGTCGGTTAATTTATTTATTTATTTTATATTAGTTTAATATTTTACTATATTATTAATTGTACCTTATAATTTATTGTAGACAAATCGAAGAAAACAAGGAGTAGGATTTCTTCGCATTATTACATTCTTCACACGTATATCTGCGTTTATTCGAGGTGGGGATATTATATTCACTTATTGTTTGTCGCTATTAAATGCTTCGTATACGTGTAATTGTTTATGTGCAAATGTGAAAATAAATTATGTTAGCCTGGGGTAAGAAGGTCCGGGATCAAAAGTATCCTCGGGGTGAACCCGAGTGTTATATTAGTCCTGGGTCGTAGCAGTCCGGATCGAAAGAATCCTCGGGGTGAACCCGCATGATTAGTCGGTGGGTCGTAAGAAGGTCCGGATCGGGATGTATCCTCGGGGTGAACCCGCGATACTATAAAGAATCGGCACCAAAGTAAAAGTTAAATTATATGTTGAATGTTTACGATTATGCCTATTGATGTATTTAATTTTGACAAACGTATCCCCATTGAGCGAGTTGAAAGCTCACCCCATATTCATTAACATTTTTCAGGTTAAGGAGTCCAGGCGAGGATTGGAGGCGGTGGATGCGAAATCAATGTTTTTATTTATTTTACAAAATTTAGGAATATTTTATTTTGTTAACAAATTTTAGTTACCATTTATTTTTGAATGACTGTCTTGTAGGTTCGAATTAAAAGTACTTTTGTTTATTTGGATGCAAGTTTTTAATCATATGCTATTTTTTTTAAAATTGTGTTCTTTTATTTAAGCTTATTGCACTACTTGTTAAAATTTTTGTACTGTTAGAGAATTTGGGTCGTTACAACTACGTCCTTGAAATAGCAGCACTGCAAATTTCAAGGCTCCTATCGAACTGGAATGTGAAAAACTGAGTATAATATGCAAGTACAAAATATAAAATGAGAGAATGAAATTGTGTAATCTGAACAACAACAATGCACCTATGTATAGGACTTCCAACCAGGCCAGAGGTCTCTTTACTGTAGGGCAGTAGCTTTAGAGATAATGGGCTGTAACCTCCAGGTAGTGGGAACTCTTCAATTGCCACTATGTCGTAGCCTCCAAGTAGTGGGCAGAGTAGTGTCTGTTTTCTATTAAAAGCTGCAGTTCCATTTTAAAAGCTGCACTTTCAACTTTTAAGCTGCAACTTATTTATTTTTATTCTTTTAGCAATAAAAAACAAATAATTTATGTGCAAAACTAGGCCTAGTCCAATGGGACACCTAGGGGCATGGGCTCGACCACCGCCCGTGGCCCCGGGGGCGAGCGCGTGCGTCTTGCGCGCTTGTGGCCTTGCCCACCACACCTCACATGTGTATAGTTTGTTCATCTTGCACACTCTTGCACACCCACTTATTGATATATTGAATAAAATTAACATTTTATTCCTATGTGGGATGATGTCTTTTCACCTTCCCATCATCCATTATCCTATTTTCAAGTGACTACTTTGTGTATTTTATTTCTCACTCACCACAAATGGTTTTGAGAATTTAAATATACCACATTCATCTACTCGTAACGTAGATTATTATTTTAATATTTAATTCCTCGGGAATTAAATAATTAGTCACTAAAAAAACTGGTCAAAGTTAGGTCCTAAACCATTACTTCTTAAAACCAATTTCCAACAGAGCGCTGCAAGTGCTATCGGGCATGTAAATCTTTAGACCACCATGAATCTTGAAAAGTCAAGGAATGATTAAAGCCTTGTATGGTTATGTTTTCATGGTCCATTTCCAGTTTCTAGTGTTGAAAAATGAATTTTGAGAATATATTAGTTTTTGTGTGAAAATTGGAATATGTTTGGATGAATGCATGAGAATGAGTTTTATGTATATATAATAATTTAAAAAGTTGATAGTGGTTGAATATTTTAATTGAATATAATTGTAAGATCGTATGATAGTGGATCCCATTAGATAGACATAATTAAAAGATAAAAATATTTTAAGTAGATATAGTTGATAATAGTGGATCCCACATGTATAATTAGATGAAAAAATGAAAATAATGATTGATTAGTGATGTAGGGTAGTGTATAGGGTTAAAAATGAAACTATAGGCTTAAGATATTATTTTATGTGAAAAATCGAGTGAAAATTATGGCTGTAATAGGTTGTATTTTCATTCCATCCATTTTTATTTTCTAAGAGAATATTAGTATTTTTTTTTAAAATTGAAAGTTGGATGTGTAGATAAAAAATGATGATTATGTTGATGTGGTAGAGAATCTTTTAGAGATGTTGATTGTTTGTGAAACAATTTGTGGTAATAATAGTGTAAAATATAATGTAAGAAAATTGAACAAAAATAAAAAATTGATCCAAAAACAAGCAATATGGATTTCTTTTTATACATTTTGTTAACAAGATTAAGAGAAAAATAATAAAAATAGTGATAAATTAAAGAAATTATCGGATTTTTTTATATAATAGGAAGATGAGAGAGAAATAATAGTATAATTATGTATTGGGGAATGTGAAAGAGAAAGAGAAAATGAGTTAATTTTGGGGAGAAAAAAGATTTTCTTTGAAATTTTTTTATTTTTTTCATAAACAATCACATATCCTAAAATTTTTTCTCACCAAGATGAAAATTTTCGAAATTATTTCACAACCAATCACAACCTATAATTTTTATTGTAAATTTTATAAACAAACATGATTTCATTTTTATGTATAGTTGGAAATTGGTAATGGGTCCTTGGAAACATAAACAAATAAATTGGACTATCAATACTTTTATAAATACAACTAATACTTTTGAGGAAAAAATTAATACGTTTTAGGAAAACTATTAAATACATTTTAGCCTAAAATTAATATTTTTAATGGGAACTACTAATACATTACATTTGGATTAATAATTCTTTTCACGAAAAAAACTAATACTTTTTAAGGAGAATATTAATTATTTTCAGGGAGACTACTAATACTTTTCAAGGGAACAATTAATAAATTTTTAGAGGAACAACTAATACTTTTAAGTGGAATTACTAAAACTTTTTCAGGGGGAAAACAATAATACTTCTTATAGGAACTACTATCTTTCATAGGAAAAACTAATACTTTTCTGACCAATACTTTTCAGGAGAATTACTAATACATTTCAGCGGAACTACTAATATTTTTTGAGTGGAAAAACTAATACTTTTCATGGAATTACTAAATACTTTACAGGGAAACTACTAATACTTTTCAGGAAACCACTAATACTTTTCAAAGAATTAATAATACTTTTTAGAGGAATTAGTGATACTGTGAAACTGCCTGATAGTATAAAAAAGCCACTGGCCCCAGAATATTATAAAAATGTCATTGCCCATGCCATTGAATTTGGGTTCAGGATCCGTCTAATGGATTTTGATCCGTAGACCGTCTGACAAGAATTTTTGCCAAATTAATGTTTATTAATGATAATCAGGACAACAAGTTTGTGTTCTTCTTCAATGCAAGAAGGTCGTCCACATCGAAATACTAGTATTTAAAACAGAAATTCTTGGTAACTGATGGGCTACAAAATTTTCTTCACGGAGAGCAAAACAAATAGGAAAAATGGGATTCAATTCACAAAAGTTGTCTATAGTCCATGAATCATGATCAACAATCCAAATTCAAGTAAATCCGTATCTACACCATTGATAGCATCCATAACCACTTTTGCATCTATCTCAAAGAATTTACAAATTCAATTCTTTGACCCATGAGAGAGCCTCATTGACCCCATAGCCAGGGACAAACGTAAGACTTTATACTTTCGTGAGGCGGGAGGGTGGATGGGATCAAATCTAATGCAAATAAAAACAAAACGTATAAGTTTCTTTAACTTAATTACTTGAAATAAATTAAGTAGTAGTGTGAAAAGTTCAAAACACAGTATCATCATCATCCATAACTTCATGTTCCATATCAATTACTATGCAAAATAAAAGAATATTGAAGAGATTAATATTGCATTAATATAGTGATGCCACTCCTTGTTTAAAGTTAAGCAAAAGCAGTATTCACCAACCTATTTATTCGAATTTACGCATCTTAAGTTGTGCTCAACGGTTTCTTCAAAACTTCAAATTCATTAATGATTAAGTCAATACCAAAAGTTTGGGCAATTTCATTTCGATATACATCAATAATGAACTAGCCAAAATGTCATCTTTTTATCTAATTCCATAATCTCGTCTTAGCTATCTACATAGACAAAAATGCTCATTCTATTGTTGTAGTGGAGATTGGAAGAGTCAAAATAAGTCCAACCAATCTTCCCACAAGATTTTTCTTTTTTTAACTTTTTCGTCTTTGACAAACATTGGTACAAATTCTTAAGACTTGATACATTCTGAAAATGTTGATTACCTATTTGATTAATTCCTTGCAGTATATTGAGAATATTATAGACAAATATTTTAGAGTTGGTTTCAAAGAATCCTCTGCAACTCAAAGTTTCAATTAATGTTGTTCCATTATATAGCCTTCACATCTTGTGATGAACACCCAAAGTCACATATTCGTGGAAATTTTACAGAAATTATAAAGCATATAACTTCACATAACGGCGTTGTAAACTCCATTGTTATGTGAAATGTGTTAGAATAAAATTATTTTGATTTTGATGATTTCACTTAAATCTTTTTACTTCAACCAAAATGATAAATTCGGGTGTTGTCAAACTCGTAGTCCATTTTACAAAGTTTATTTAAAATCAAATTCAGAAAAATTGACAGCAATCGGTGCCTGAAAGTTCTTGTTTGAATTTTTCATAGTCTAAATTTCCCTGGATAAAGGCGACCGTTCGCCCTCATAGGCGACCGGTACCTGTGTGAAATTCTTCTTGATTTCTAAACCAGGCACAGGTCGCCCTATAGGGCGACCGACCCACCTGTAGAGCAACCTGTGTCAGATCGCACCCAGAACCTTTAAAATTCAAATTTTACAACATGGCGACCGATTGCCCTAGTCAAAATCAGATGATTTTGAACATTGCAGTAGATAAGATTTTCACTTTTATCACTTTATTATTTGTGGCTATTATTTTGTGGATCTCTTGATCTTTTTTTTACAGACAAAATTCAAATCAGATGAACCTATATTGGAATGCAAATCTTGGAGCTCTTCTATAAATAGATGAACAAGAATGGAGGATCAATACAATAATACAACACACAATTCTACTAGACAACAAGAAAAATTCAGCAAATTTCTCAAACCTTTATTTTTACACTCTTGTTGTAATAGCCCAAATTCTAGCACTTTCACATCTTGCTTATTTGGCTCTTTTTTTTTTATTATACTTGCATTTTCAAAGTTGTATACATTTATATGAGGTGTAATCTTGATTGATCAAAATCATCCAAAACAAGAATTACTTGTTAAGTGTTCTTTTGATGAGAACACACTTGGTTGATTAGACTATATGTTGAAGAGTGTGGTGCTCTTTAAAGTTATTGTTCAAAGTTGTTGTTGTAAGAAGAGTTTGGTGCTCTTCTAGTTGAGTTGTAATAGTTTGGTATGGATTAATAAAATTTTCTTTTCAAAATCCTTTCGGATATACCGGGTGGTAGTGTATTAAGCTCTAGATGAGTAGAACCACTATAAATCATTGTGTTCATTATTCCTACTATCTCTTATATTTTTTAAAGTTTTCACATATTGGAAAAAGAGAAGAAAAATCGCAAAAATCTATTCGCTTCCCCCCTCTAGATTTGCGTAGCCACTTGGACTAACAAAGTACTCCTCAAAATGCTACTTATACTTCTCATAGAATTCAAAATGAGAATTTATCAGTTTATGCAAGTGGAATTCAAAGATCCATCAGGAAATAAATTAGTGATGAGAAGTATTATATTATTGTTGATAAATCTCGAGAAGAAAAAAATGGAGCAAATTCAATGGCCATTGTTTTGATTTGTTAATAAATAAGGCTTTATTCGGTAATGGATCTTAGATATAGTTCAAGTGTAATATACTAAAGCATCTACTCTGCAAAAGAAATTTTAGGTGTTCTTTCGTGCAATGATTTCATCATAAAAAAACATTCAAGGACAATAATATGATGGTGCTAGTACTATATGAGGTGACTGAAATGGTTTACTGGCTCCATTTTCTTTAGTGAATACCCATATGCACACAATCTCCATTTTTTCTCATCGATTACAATTAGTATTAGTAGCAACAAGTCAAAGTGTCGTATCTATAAAGCATTTGCACTTGTCAATGTAATTGAGGATTTAGTTGATTCTTCATCCAAACTTCATGATCAACTACATGTTGTTTCTGCTATTTAAATTGTAGAATTGGCTTACATTGATGAGCTTGGAATTGGAAACGGCAAAAAACAAGTTAGGACTATACAACGACCAGGGGACACATGATGGAATTCTCACTTAAAATCTCTCTCGAGATTTATCAAATTTATATGATTTTGTTCTTTCATGTTTCAAGTGAAATCATCAATGATAAAAGTAGTTTATCTATTAGAGCATCAACTAATGGAGCTTATATAATGACATCATTTGAGTTTGTGTTTATATTGCATAGTTATGATCGAATGATTGGAAATGACAAATAATATTTAAAAAATTGTACAATCCAGGTCTCAGGATATTCCAAATGCAATGGATTGTGGTGTTAATAAAAAAGACACTTATGCAAAAATTTATAGAGAATGGTTGGGATCAATTATTTGATAAAATATACAGATATTGGGAGGAACACAATATAGATATTCCAGACATGAATTCTCCTCGTCAATTAGGTAAGGGATGAAAACGTGAAAGAAATTTTATTACCTTAAATCATCATTATTGTATGATATATTCACTAGTTGAGTTGATGCTATATAGCAAGAAATAAATCATCGATTTGATGAAAATGCAGTAGAATTACTCAGACTTGGATCAACTTGGATCCAACAACGGATATAAATTATTTAACATTTATGATATTTGCAAACTTGTTGAGAAATTTTATCTTATAGCCATTTTATGAGAATAGTTAGTATTATACAATGAGATACAGAATTATAATGAATTGTAAAATTCAGTTGTTCATTAGTTACAGAATAGTTCGAAATTTATAGAAAATACAATGTGGAAGTTATCCTCTTCCAACTAACTTAACTAACACTGATGACGTGTACTAGGCTATACTACTAACACTCTGAGTACATAACTAAACATGTATTTTCAATACGCTCTCCTCAATCTAAACTCGGAGGAAAACTAATAGAAAGTTTGTTGTAGAGATGAAGAAATCGAGCATGAGAGAGTGGTTTGGTCAATACATCAATAATTTGATCTTCAGATGGTACATATCGCACGTCAACTTCATGATTCAAGATCTTTTTACAAATGAAATTAGCATCTATCTTTATATGCTTGGTACGAGTGTGAGATATAGGATTGGACACCAAATCACCAACATCTATGTTGTCGCACCATAGAATTAAAAGGGTTGCTAACTGTGAACCAAGCTCAGAAAAAAAGACTGGATCTGTTAGGAAATTTATTGTATAAATTTTGATGATGCTTAGAAAACTATGTATTAGAAAGTTGGCACCTTATTTTCATGTAATTTCTACACTTGTAATAGATAGGATATAGGCTAACTCAAAAGTAGCCAAGTAGAATTGTAGAAGACATGCTGAAGAAAGCATTAGAAGACTCGTAACTGAGTTCGTGAAGATTTCAGCTTATTCACTACTGAGTATGTTGTCAAAAGACTCTCAGAAATTATTCTAGCCAAGTCTTTCAGAAGACTCACAACAGAGTACATCAGATGACTCCATCACAAGTTTCAAGTATTAATCTTAAAGGGGTAAAGCAGTTGAAGAACTAAAGTCAACTGAAGAAGTCTGTTGCACTGTGTTCAAGAAGGATACACTTCAAAATCAACGAAGTACGATGTTTGACCATTAATGTGTAAGACATTTACGAAGGCAAGGAGGTTCTACCTATAAGAAGCACATGCAGACCGCCTCTTATAGAAAGCTGTAGAGGTCGAAAGAATACAAGGAAAGATCAATATCAAAGCTGCAAGAAAGGACATGCCAACTGTCCAACGGTGGGATTTGAATTTGTCTGTCTCTTCAATAGACAAAATTCAAATCCTCACTATAAAAGATGAGGATTTTCCACAAAGCAACTAGAGATACAATACAAGTGAACATGCAAGAATCCGATATTCAAAACTTTCTCTCGAGCTTATCAGCAATTCTCAAGCTTACGCAAAAACACTTCATCCAACACACAATGTGAGAGACCAAGTTGTTATTTAGTTGAAAAGGAACTTTGTTAAAACAAATTTGGGGTCTACACTACCTAGGATTGAATGAGTGTAGTGAGGTTCAAGTAGAACCAAGTTTCGACCAGGAGGGACGTGTGAACAAATCCCGCAAGATTCGTAGAGAGCCAAGTAGCCGGAGAGTCGTCACGGTGAAGAATCGAGTCCTAAGTTTATCCGGTTGTGTGATCAAGGATATTCGAATCAGTATTACTTTGTAACTAATGTGATATGCTATGAAGCACTAATACGGATATGGGATACGAATATGATACGACACAGGTATGGGAATACGATATATTTTGAAATTTTAAGGATACGGGTACGATATATATATAATTATATATTTTTATATTATTGAAAATACAAACGTACTATGTATAATTAAAAAAAATAATATTTCAAGTATAAAAAACCAAAATTTCATAAGTACTCAAATCTGAAATGTGATAACTCACATAGACACAAAAAAATGCTGAAAAATATGAGCAATAGAATAAATTCTATCTATTTCCATGTATAGATATATCCATGAAATATCCAGAAACTATCAATAAAGTATCATATCGTATACATATTCGGTACGGGTACGGCATCCTCAGAGAAGTGTCCACACTTCCTAGGTGATATGTAAGTTAGTGTATTCCTTCTGGAGTCGAGAAGAGTGGAGTAGAGGAATTACCCAATCCTCGAACCACTATAACCTTGTGTGTTTACATTTTTGCACTTACATTTCAGCAAATTTATATTCTATTGTTTATTTTCTATCCAAACTGCTTCATAACTCTCTAAAAATATTAAGTGTTGATTAACTAAACTCAAAAGGGTGTAAGTCTTCTGCTGACTAAAAAGAAAGCTGGTTTTATAAGCAGTTGACATTCTTCAGCTGATGTACTCTATCAACAACTCTTTCAAGAGAACTTTTGAGTGGTTAACTCTCCTGAATCTCAATCCAGCTGTCTAAAGACTTAGCTGTTTTCTTAAAACTTTGATTTGCGGAAAATTGTAAAGTTTATTTAACCCCCATTCTAGAATTTACCTAACACCCCTTTTGGACCTACAAGTGATATTAGAGTAGTTGGTTCAAAGAACCTTCCATAGTGGTTACTGGACTAGATCTCTATTTTTCAAAAGAATCAACACAATTAGTTTTTCAAGTTTTTAAAGAGTTATTATAATGGATGAAAATATAACTCGCATCCCTATGTTCTTTATTGAAGAATTTGATTGGAAAATACGTATGCATGCACATCTCTATGGACTACGAGATGAAATGTGGTTTGTCATCGAGGATGGACCCATTAAAATCACCAAGGTAAAAACAACTGTTGCTCGAGCAGTTGCTGCAGAAGATGAAACTGCAAGAGCAGTTGAGGTTGATAAGCTTAGGAGTGAATGGACAAATGCGGATAGAAAAAGGCACAACCTAGATAATGTTGCAAAGGACATCCTATACAAAACATTGGACAAAGTCATGTTCAACAAAGTAAAATCATGCAAAATGACAAAGGAAATCTGGGAAAAGCTGACTCTAATCTGGAAGAAGCTGACTCTAAACTGTGATGACACATAACATATTAAAGAGTATAAGCTTACAGTTGCAGCGCAGAAGTTCAAAAACTTCAAGATGAAGTCTGGAAAGTCATTGGACCAGGTAGATGTAATATTTACAGAGATAGCAAATTAGTTACATGCCCTTGGAAAGGAATGCACATAAAAGAAATGTATATGAAAATTCTCAGAGCCCTACAAGCTGAGTGGGAAATGAAGGTAATGGCAATGAGACACTCCCCAGACAAAAATGTCAAACCATGAACTATTTTAAGATTTTAAAGCCTATGAGTTCACGCTCAAAAGAAAAGAGCAGGATGAGATTGCTGCTCCCAAGACTACTGCCTTGTTAGTAGGCGAGTCTAAGTCAGCAGACTCAAAAGATACTATTGACAAGGAAGAAATTGCCTTGATGGTCAAAAGATTCAACAAAATCTTAAAAACGAATTATCATAGATGCGGGCAGCTGTTGTGCCCAAGTCTTATGGATGAGACAACAACTGAGAGATTATGAGATTGAAGAAAAAGAGATTCCAATTATGTGTGATAACACAAGTGCTATTGCAATCACTCAGAATCCTGTGTTGCATTCAAGAACAAAGCACATTGATGTCAGGTATCATTTCATAAGAGATCATGTTGAAAAGAAAGACATCACTTTGGAATATCTCAACTGATAAGCAGTGAACAAATGAGAATCCTCTAGAAGGCATTCAACTCCCTCCAAGAAAAAGAGGAGAGAACACACAAGAGAGCAGATAAAAAGGTACAAGAATTGTGCTGGAATTGCAGACAACCAGGTCACTTTGCAGTTGATTGTCCTTATCCACCAGTCAACAAATACATAAATGAAGAAGAGAAAAAGGTTTTACGAGAGAGAAAAAAAGAAAGAAAGAAAGCAATGATGGCTGAGACTGAAACAACCAAGTGCAAAGTAGCAGAAGAGTCAGACAACAATGAAGCTGACTACTCATCTGACATTGAGGAAAATGCACTCATTTGTCTCATGGCCAAAGAAAAAGAAGACGAGATATCCATAACTCATCTAATTCAGATTCTGTTGGTAGTGATCGTGATACACACATCATCACCCACATATCTTTATGATTCATTAGGCAAAATGATGAAAGATTTTGAGCACATAAAATCCTCTCACACACTTCTAAATGAGAAAAACAACTAACTATGCCAAAACTCACAACTGACTGAAGAGCTGAGTGCTCTAAGTCACTTAGATGATGAGAGCAAATAGTTGAGAGCTGAAATAGAAAACGTCAAAAAGAGTGTACTACTAAAGAGAAGATATAACATGAGATTAAAAATATTATTGCATAAATTAAGAAATCATCTAAAATAATGAATGAGTTGATGATGATACATAAAGATTTTGGAGGCAAAGTTGGACTAGGCTTTAACTCCTTTGTGAGTGCACAAACTCCAAGAGTGATCTTACAGAAAGGCTCCTCAAGTAATGAGGGAAACAATAAATCTAAGACACCATATATTGCACCTACACATCACCATCAAAAGCACAAACATGCTGGACTTGTATACAAAGGCAAAGTAAAGAAGCCAATTGAGTTCACTGACAAAACTACTGAAACTAAATTCAGAAACGTCCATCAGCAGACTCCTAACAGGAAATATGCTGTGATTTCAAAACAGAACTACCAAAAGCTCCAAAACTTTCAAAGAAAGAAATCAAATGATGGGAACGGTAGAAAATATCCAACTCAAGTTGATTGGAACCCACCCATGAAATATCAACAAATTCTTAAGGGAAACAGACCACAATGGCAAATGCCTAAAAATCAATATAGGTCAAGCCCTAAGCATGCAAAATCAGCACACCTATGCACCAAGACATTATGCACATAGAGCACAACATTTCCAAAACCATCACAAGAATGAAAATCTTCACATGCATATATAAACATACAGACCAAAGAGACAGTTGTATGTAGCAAAAACACCCAAATAGTTTACTAAATTTCATTATGATTATGGAACTGAAAGGTGGTAACACCCTAGAGTCAGATCATTTGGCTATAAGCTGGTTGGATCACCTTATAGTGCTAACCCCTCAGGACCCATGCATGTATAGGTACCTAGAGTTTGATTTCTTTGATTGCAGGTTTATGGAACAACTGAGTGCCAAGGAACCTGGTATATGGGCAATGGATGTTCAGACACATGACTGATAATAAAAGCAATTTGGCAAACTTCAAGGAAGAAAGATGAGCAAATGTTATATTTGGAAGAAATGAAGCTCCAGGGAAAATTAAAGACACTTGGTCAATAAAGAAAAATGGCTTGGAAATCAAAGATGTTGCATATGATGAAAGTCTAAACTTCAATCTGTTGAGTATCAGCCAACTCTATGACAAAGGCTACAATGTTGGTTTCAACATGGGAATATGCCGAATCAAGGATGCAGAAACCAACGAGATTGTGTTATCTGGGATCAGAAAAAAAATATATGTATGTGGTAGATTGGTCAACTGCCACCCCAAGCACTTGTTTTCTAGTCAAAAGTACAACTGAAGCAAGTTGGTTGTGGCAAAAAAGTTGAGTCATCTGAATTTCAAAACAATCACAAGCTTTCAAGAAGTCATCTGGTTGAAGGATTACCATATTATGTGTATAAAAAGGAGAGTATTTATGATGCTTGTCAGAAGGAAAAGCAGATTAAATCATCATTCCAGGAAAAGACAAATCCTTCATCAACAAGGATTGTACATTTTCTGCATATGGATCTATTTAGACCAGTTGAGCCAGTCAATCAGCAAACATAAGTGGAAAGAAATATGCCTTAGTGGTTGTGGATGATTTTTCAAGATACACATGGACAATCTTTATGTGTAAAAAGAAGGAAACACTGTAAAAGCTCCCTCAACTGATGAAGAAAGTTGAAAATGAGAAGAGTCAATCCATCATCAAGATGAGGTCTGATAGAAGAACTGAGTTTGTCAATGAGATTATAGCTCAGTACTCGGTAGAAAATGGGATTGATCATGAGTTGTCAGCTATAAGAACTCCTTAGCAGAATGGAGTAGCTGAAAGGAGGAACAAAACACTCAAGGAAGCTGTCAGAACCATGCTAGCCAAAGTTGGGCTACCTAACAGATTTTGGGCTGAAGCCATCAACACAACTTGCTACAATCAGAACATATATATGGTAAATAGGCAACTGTCCAAAACCCCCAAGAAATTTGGACAGGAAAAAAGCCAAATGCGGGGTATTTTCATATCTTTGGAAACAAGTGCATTATTCATAACAATAGGAAAGATAATCTAAAAGCATTTGATGTTAAAGAAGATGAGGGAATATTTCTTGGATACTCTTACGAAAGAAAAACATTAAGAGTTCTAAATAAAAGGACTATGGCCACTGATCTCTCTTGGTTGCGTTGGACTATCAAGGATTCAGCTTTCTCTCCTTGCGCACCTGCAAAGCCAAAGCTGGAAGATTTTCCAGCGTCAGCACTTCGATGCCAAAGTCAGAGCAAGAATATTGAATAAAGTGTGTATATGTATAATGTGATAAAAACTTTAAACTTTTACCATAGAGGGTGTTACCACTTTTATACATGCATTTTTTGGCTTCTCCTCCTATCCAGAGTGCTACACGTGTCACCTCCTGATAGGTTTCTGATTGGTCACCACTCAACATCCATCAAAGTTACTCGTTAGCAGGTCTTCCCTCCTAAGGGTCACTTTTACTAGCCTTGGATACAAAGGTAAAGGTAAGAAGCCATTTGAGTATGCTGAGAGAATAGCTCAAACTAAGTTCATCAGAATTCATCAGCAGACTCCAAACAGGAAGTATTCTGTTAAATCTAAACATAATTACAAAAAACCCCAGAAATTTCAGAATAAGAAATCATATGATGGGAATGGTAGAAATTACCCAACTCAAGCTGATTGGAATCCACCAATGAAATATCAGCAAAGTCCTAAGGCAAATAAGCCTAACGGGCAAAGGCCTCGAAATCAATATATATAATTCCCAAGGCAAAGAAATCAGCACAATGACCGTGAAAATCTTTTCACTAAACTGCAAGTGTACAACGCAATTAGCAGATAAGAGCGATTAAGGTCGTATTCCTCAGGGATTGAATACGAAACACTTAGACTATAGTAAACATCGTATTCCAATTTTATTGAAGCGGTCAAAAATCACAAAATTATTATATCTAACCCCTAAATTAACAAGAAAATACTTATAATATTATAAACTCGAACTCCACAAGTTTTCAACAAATACGAAATCAACCCTATGCACATAATCTCAACACGCTTCTTAAATATTAAATCCAATTAATGTTTCATCAAAACCAGTTTATGTGTTTCTATGGGTCCAATTCCTAAATTAGTTTATTCCCCCTCCCGGTGGCGCATAAACAGTTGATTAATAACAATTGCTAGTATCCCTACTCAAAAATTATTATTAACTTCCAAAAGATCTTTGAATTGAAGTAGTCCCGACAAACAGTTGTAGGTCTCCCGGCACGTTACACCTGTTTATGTCTGGACTCGATTTCCGTTAACTCATCTTCTGAATTATGAACTAACAAATATGACATTCAAATTATTGATCAAATAATCTACAAGAATTAATCATTCGAATTCCTATAATAGAATACATAAACCAATTAAGAAAATAATCAATATAGATTTAATATTAATCCAAAGTTTTGATTATGTGATAACAATTAATTTAATTAGAGGTTAATTAGGAGTTATTTTAGCGGACATGTTAGGGGTTTATTTTAGGGTCTAATTTAGAGCCGATTTAAGGGTTAGAATTATAACTTCATACACAAATTTTGCACCACATTTCTAAAACATATAAGGTAATAAAAGTTTTATATTTTCTATTCAAATTTCATATATATATAAATTCCCAATTCATAAGCCTTGTTTCAATTTTTTTTTGACAAATTTTTTCATTATTTAGTTCGATTTATTAAAATCACATAGTAATTACAATTTTATTTAATGTAGAAAACAAAGAGGTCAAGGACTAGGGCTTTTATTTTTTATTTTTCTACATCGAATATCTATAATTGTTAAGGTAGATATTTCTATATTATTTGTCTTTATTTAATGTTTCATGATTATATTTTATTAATTGCAATATATATCAAGAGAAAATAAATTCATTTAAGCTAGGGGTGAACTCGCAATGCTATATGCAATAACTGACCAGTCAGAGAAAAAAGAGGAGATTAATAAACTAATTGTGTAATTATGTGAATATTAGCGAGATGAAGCTCACCCCTATTATTATCATGACTTTCACGTTGAGGGATCCGGTTAAATATATGATGTTGTGGATGGTGGAATGAATCATATTATATTTATATTTTAAATAATTATGAACGTACTAGATTTTGGATCTATGACTTTAATTTTTGTTTTCATTTTATGCTTGGGATAATTGTTCGATATTTAATTTGGAAGATGTAATAATAATAATAATAATAATAATATTATCATCATCATCATCATCATCATCATCATCCTCATTATATTTTTTTTTAAGAATTAAAAAATTCTAAATCAACTTTTTGATAACTATTGGGATCACTTTAATTTATAATTCGTGTTTTCTTAATAATATTTTTAGAGTACTTTATAATTTCATGAAATTGGTCGTTACAAGTGGTATCAGAGCAGGTCTACGTTTCTGTAGGCTTGTTAAAAAAAATAAAAATAAAAATGTATAATTTTTTTTCTAAAAAACAATATATATATATATATATATATATATAATAAAGTCAAACTTTATATAAGATAAAATGATGTAGTAACATCAACCTCCGTCATATCTTGTTGGTCTCCTCAAGGTGTGAGAATTATTAATGCAAGTTACATTATACAATTGTATAAATATGCTCATTTATGTCTTGATATATTTTATTATGATTCCATGTTATTATATTCTGCTTTAGAAATATAATACCAGTTTATATGTTAGATGAATAAAAATCTTGTATTTCAAATATATATATGTAAAAATAGACTTATGGTTGTAAATGCACATATATAGATGACAGAAACTCGACACACTGCAATAAATAACAATAATAATAATAACTAAGGTCCGAATCATCCCATTAACCGACTCAATCATTGTTTCAACTATCAGATTGAGGAGAGGGATATCATTGGAGAATATATAGTTAAGATTCACCAATTGTGGTACAATGTGAGGAATATAATTGGTGCTCCAAACCAACGCATTGCCTCCCGTAGAGTGATTGATAGCTTGCCCTCATTTTGGAACGTCAAGGCTGAAAAGCTTTATGCCTCATTATTGGAGTATGATGGGCATGACGACCGACCCAAAATTAACTACGGGACATTCACCGCCAAAGTTATACGGTAAATGGATTGAGTTTTTGAATAATGAGGCTATGACAGAAGATGAGGAACCGGAAGGAAACCTGGAAGAAGACCCAGAGGAAGATCCAGAATAAGATCCAGAAGAAGATCCAGAGGAAGATGAAGACATGGATCAGTAGAGATAGATGGGTCTATGTATTGCAATAATTGATAAATAAATCCTTAGTATATATAAATCTTAGTTGTCCTTTAATTGATACTAATTTATTTAACCATTATATTATGATATTTAGATATTAAGTTAGATATTTCATGTGAAATCCATTAATAACCTGAGATAAATAATAATAATAATAATAACACATTACCTATGACCTTAGGAATATGGCTCCCCGTCGTGGAAATCAAGTCAACAGTGAGAACTCCGCTAACACAGGAAATCAAACCACTGCTACTACTGGAGATATAATTGTTGAGTTCCTCAGAGGTGTACAGAACAATGGGGACAACAATAACAGCAACACACGAGTCGTGGAACAATTCAGCCACTGTCGTCCACCCACATTCAATGGACGCGATGGCCCAGCAGTAGTAGAGAATGGTTTCGATCGCTAGAGAGAATTTTTCAACTTATTGGATGCACAGACGAACAAAGAGTTGTATGTGCTTTCTTCCAACTCACTAAAGATGTTGATCAATGGTGGGAAGGGTATTGGAGGACTAAAACCGAGGAAGAGCGGAATGCTTTAACATGGGATGAGTTCAAAGAGATTGTAATGGAAACATTTTTCCCACAATCATATCGGGACAAGAAGGAGACAAAATTCCTTAACTTCAAACAAAGAAACACGACTGTCATAGAGTATGAGAGATAGTTCAATAAACTAAGTCGCTTTGCTCCACACCTAGTTGATACTGATTTGAAAAAGGCTCTGAAGTTCAAAAGAGGACTTCGAGCACAACTATCAGGAATATTTTCTGCTCAAGGAGATTTTGAGTACTCGGTGATGGTGAGAAGGGCTCAGAAGGTGGAGGCACGTTTTGCTGGGGACGAGGAGGAGCAAAAGTTGGTTGTGTTGCCTGAGAAAAGAAAATGGGATGGGGGCAAAACAGAATAAAAATAGAAATCAAAACAAACAGATAAAGACTTATGAAAATGCACTCTCAATTACGCAGGCAGACATGCCAACTTGCCCAAAATGCAAGAAGAATCATTTTGAAGAATGTCTAGCTTAGGAAGAAGCTCATCAGAACCCGGGTACAATGTCAGGTATGCTAACCATCTCTGGAATAATCAAGCCATGTACTTTTCGACACTGGTGCCACACATTCGTTTTATCTGCCAAATTTCATGCTTTATTAGGACATAAGAGTACTAGAGTAAATGAACCCCTTGAAGTTAGCTTGCCATCTGGAAATTCGATAACAACTGACTCATTGAATAAAGATATTGAAGTGAATATAGAGGGATAATATCTTAAATCTTATCTATACATAATTAAGATGATGGATTTTGACGTAATCTTAGACATGGATTAGCTTAGTAGATATCAGGCAGACATTAAGTGTCACGAGAAAGAGATAATATTCAAACTGCCAGGAAATGATGAGATAAAATTATATGGGATTAAGTCTAAGGCAGTACCACGAGTGATATCGGCAATGAAAGCACGAAAGATGTTGAAAAAGAAAAATTGTCAAGGATATCTAGTGAGTTTAGTAGATACATCGACTGCCGAAGTGACACCAAATGACGTACCAATTGTGAAAGAATTTTTAGATATATTCCCAAAAGACTTGCCGGGAATTCCTCCAGATTGTCAGGTTGAATTTGGAACAGATTTTGGTACCTGGGGTAGCACCTATATCTAAGGCATCCTATAGGATGGCACCAACGGAGTTACAAGAGTTAAATGCGCAAATACAATAACTTTTGGATTTAGGATTCATTAGACCTAATGTTTCACCATGGGGAGCACCACTTCTGTTTGTAAAGAAAAAAGACGAGTCATTTAGAATGTGTATCAATTATAGAGAACTTAATCGACTCACAATGAAGAACAAGTTCTCGCTACCAAGGATTGAAGACTTGTTTGATCAATTGAGAGGTGTCAGCACCTTCTCTAAGATTGACTTGAGATCCGGATATCATCAGTTAAAAATTAAAGAGAGTGATATCAAAAAATGGCATTTAGAACCCGATATGGACATTATGAGTTTGTAGTAATGCCATTTGGATTAAGTAATATGCCAACAGTATTCATGGACTTGATGAATTGAATGGTTCACCTGTATCTAGACCAATTCTTCATAGTTTTTATAGATGATATACTTGAATATTCAAAGAATAGGGAGCAACATAATGAACACTTAAGAATAGTACTAGAAACACTTCACAAGGAGAAGTTATATGTGAAATTCAAGAAATGTGAGTTTTGGCTATAACGATTTGTGTTTCTTGGACATGTAATCACTACTCAAGGAAATAAGTGGACCCGGTTAAGTTGAATCGATCAATGAATGGAGTGCACCTACGAATGCAAATGAAGTTCACAATTTTCTAGGTTTGGTAGGTTATTATCAGAGATTTATTGAAGGATTCTCAAAGATACGCCTATGACTCGACTGACAAGAAAAGGAGAGAAGTTCCAATGGAATGAGAAATGTGAAGAAAGTGTTGTGAACAACAATTTGGCAATTGAAGTAACTGGAGGAAATGAAGAAGTGGCTGATATTGTGGTTGAAGATGGGAAGGGTAAAGAAGAGAAAGATTCAAGAATTGGTATAGTGGTCCCAAAAGCTGATACTGGAGATAAGGCGACACGTGTCGAGAATCAGGCTATTGAAGAGTAATGATGGGGAAAATATCACTCATACACTTGTTGCTTTATTATTGGTCAATTTAGTAATTCTGTTATTTTGTTACTGAATTATTTTCAGAATGTAGAGTGGTCCCAGGCTGTTTAAAAGGGGCAGGAAAAAAACATAATGGAAATCATCAGAAAATTGTTACAGAATTCTCTTCTCTCTCTACATTCCTCTCCTTCCTCCTAATTCTATTCTTCTACTGGTAATTTACAATAGATTATAACTATTTACATAACAATTGGTAATCAGAGCAGTTGATCCTCGGCCATGGCGGAAGGAACACGTCTGAAAGACCTGCAAGAAGCCCAGAAAATAATCGATCAAATCCTACAGACCGAGTCCATGAAAAGGGAAGCATCTGAAATGAAATTGCAAGAACAAATCACTGGTATTAGCTCAGAAATGCATGATCAAATGCCTGGACTTAGTGGTAAGTATGAGCACCTGACTAATACTCTAGCATCAATACAGTTACAACTATTGAATTTAAGCAAAAACAAAAGCCCAATGGAAGAGGAATCTATCTTGGGGGGGCCTTACCCCAGTCCGACCAATGAAGGGTCACACATGAGACTGCAACAATCACCACGCACGCGATCATCGATTGATCAGCCAGGAGCACAAATCCTCAGCCCACTGCCAAGGCTTGAGTTCCCAAGGTTTGATGGCTCTCACGCTAGAGCTTGGATTTTGAAATGTAACAGCTACTTCAGGCTCATTCCTAACATCCCTAACAGCCAAAAAGTGACATTAGCATCGATGCATTTTGAAGGAAAAGCTTCCCAATGGTATCAAAATTTTTCAATGAAGCAAAATGAAGTCACCTGGCAACAATTTATGGAAGTAGTTTCTGCAAGGTTTGAAGAGCTCAAGGAGGCCAAAATTATTGCAGAGTTCAACAAACTAAGGCAGACAGGTTCTTATATGGATTATGTTGACAAGTTTGAAGAGCTTAAAGCTTGTATGTTGCTGTGCAATAATGGTGATTATTCAGAGGATTATTTCATTGCCAGCTTCATTAGTGGGCTTAGTGATGAGCTACAGGCTTTTATTGCCATGTTTGAGCCCTCCACCTTACAACAGGCAATTGATTTGGGAAAGAAACAGCTGCACACATTGGAAGCTATAGCTAAAAAACTGAAGAACCCTAGTAGACCCTATGTAAATCCATCTCAGAGTTTTAAGAAGGCAGAAGCACCACTATCAGTTCCAACCAGGGTCCCATTTACAACCAACAACAAACAACCAGTGAAGTTACTCACAGCCTCAGAGATGGCAGCTAGGAGGGAAAAGGGATTATGCTACAATTGTGATGAGGCTTTTACATATGGGCATAGATGTAAACAGAGGATTACTTACATGATAATGACAGAAGAGGAAGAACTGGCCTACTTACAAACAGATAATGATAATCATGATGATTCATGTTCTCCTGTGTTGCATATGGAAGAGATACAAATGTCTTTAAATGCCATCACTAGGGAGGATGGCATTACCACTATGAGGTTGTATAGTGAGGCTGGGCAACATAGACTGCACATTTTGATTGATTCAGGGAGTACTTTGAGCTTCATTCAAGAAGCCACTGCTAGAAAATTGGGGTGTAAACTAGATGCAGCTAGACCCCTGCTGGTAAAAGTTGCAAATGGGCAAAGAATGGTGAGTTCTAGGAAGGCTAATAACTTCAAATGGAAAATGCAGGGGCATGAATTTACTTACTCACTCAGGCTGTTAGAGAATGAGGGGTGTGACTTAATTTTGGGTGGTGATTGGCTCAAGTCTTGCACCCCTATTGAGCTAGACTATGACAAGATGACATTTACTGTCAATCTCTTGGGAAAAAGGGTTAAAATTCAGGCATTAACATCTGCAGCTGAGTGCAAGATGATTTTAGGGCCTTCACTGTATAAGATGATGCATATGGAGTTTCCTAGTCAAATTGAGGAATTGTTTGTGGTGACTGCTAAGCCCCAGGATTATGAAGAAAACCCCATACTACAAGAATTGCTTAAGGAATTCAAGGATGTATTTGAAGAGCCACAGGGATTGCCACCTAGTAGAAGGGTGGAACATCAAGTGATACTCAAACCAGGGAGTGTACCCAGGCTGCAGTTCCCTTATAAAACATCTCATGATCATAAAGGGGAAATTGAAAGGATTGTCAGGGAGATTTTAAATGCAGGGATAATTCAGGACAGTAAAAGTCCATTTGCTGCTCCTGTTATATTGGTTAAGAAGAAGGATGGAACTTGGAGGATGTGTGTTTACTATAGGTACCTTAATGACCTTACAGTCAAGCACAACTACCCCATTCCAATGATAGATGAGCTGTTGGATGAGCTTTATGGGGCAAAATTCTTTTCTAAAATTGATCTCAGATCAGGGTATTTTCAGATTTTGATGAAACCAGAGGATAGGTTTTTGACAGCTTTTAGAACTCACAATGGGCATTATGAGTTCTTGGTTATGCCTTTTGGTTTGTGCAATGCACCTGCCATATTCCAATTCTTGATGAATCAAGTTTTTAGAGAAAGCTTGAGGCAATTTGTTCTAGTTTTCTTTGATGACATCTTAGTCTACAGTCAGACTTGGGAAGAGCACTTGTGCCATCTGAGGCATGTTCTAACACTACTAAGGCAGAACCAGTTGTTTGCTAAAAGATCTAAATGTCATTTTGGGCAGACAAAGATAGAATACTTGGGACACATCATCTCACATGAAGGGGTAGCTACAGATCCAGACAAAATTTCATGCATGCTCCAATGGCCTACTCCAAAATCAGTCAAGCAGCTCAGGGGATTTTTGGGCCTGACTGGGTATTACAGGAAATTCATAAAGGGATATGGAGTTCTGAGTAAGCCACTCACTTCCTTACTCAAGAAGGACAGCTTTAAGTGGAATGCAGAGGCAGATAGGGCTTTTGTGGAATTGAAAAGTGCCATGAGTTCAGCCCCTATATTATCTCTGCCTGATTTTTCTCAACCCTTTATCTTAGAGACTGATGCTAGTGGCACTGGTGTGGGGGCTGTCTTGATGCAACAAGGCAGACCCATTGCCTATATGAGTAAGATATTATGCCACAAAAATCAGGCTTTATCTATTTATGAGAGGGAGTTCTTGGTTGTGCTAATGGCCATACAGAAGTGGAGGCACTATCTACAGGGGCATAAATTTGTCATAAGGACTGACCAGCAGTCCCTTAAATATTTGCTAGACCAAAGGGTTATGACTCCTATGCAACAAAAATGGGTAACCAAGTTGTTGGGTTTAGACTATGAGATACAGTATAAAAAGGGGGACAGAAAACAGGGCTGCTGATGCTTTATCAAGGAGGGGGGAGGATAACCCTTCTTGTAATGCAATTACCACAGTCTCTCCAAACTGGGTACAATTGGTGATTGAGAGTTACAATTCTGATCCGTTTTTCAGTAAGATAATTGCAGCAAACACCCTTGATTCCAAGTCATATCCTGACTTTGAAATTAAAGGTGGAGTGGTTAGATATCAAGGCAGGTTGGGGATAGGCAACAACTCACAATTAAGACAAATGATTTTGACTGAGATGCATAGTTCAGCTTATGGAGGGCATTCTGGGCTTAGTGCTACTTATATGAGGATGCAGGGGACCTTTTACTGGCCTAACATGAAGGCAGATGTTACAGCTTGGGTGAAGGAGTGTGATGCTTGTGCAAGAAACAAGTCAGATGTTGGACCCTATCCTGGATTATTGCAGCCTCTCCCTATTCCAAACCAGGCATGGACTCACATATCTATGGATTTTACAGAGGGGCTACCTAACTCGAAAGGCAAAAATGTCATTTTGGTGGTTATTGACAGACTCACCAAATATGCACATTTTATTGCTTTATCACATCCTTTCACAGCTCAATCAGTTGCTCAAGTCTTTCTAGACTCCATTTACAAGTTGCATGGCCAACCTGTGAGCATTGTCACTGATAGAGATAAGGTTTTTACAAGTTCCTTTTGGAAGGAATTGTTTAAACTAATGGGTACTAGTTTAGACATGAGTTCAGCCTACCACCCATAATCTGATGGCCAGACTGAGAGACTCAACCAGTGTCTAGAAAATTACCTCAGGTGTATGGTACACACTAAGCCCAAACAATGGTCACAGTGGCTTCCGTTAGCTGAATAATGGTATAACACTAACTATCATACCAGTATGAAGCTTACACCCTTTGAAGCACTTTATGGTTACCCACCCCAGCAGTTATCTCTTGGGCCCTACATGGATTCCCCAAACATTGAAGCCAAGGAGGTTCTACAACAGAGGCAACAGACTATGCAGCAATAGAAAGCTAACCTAAATGATGCTCAGAACAGGATGAAGGTCTATGCCGACAAACATAGACAAGAACGTACCTTTGAAGTTGGGGATATGGTTTACCTTAAACTTCAACCATTCCGTCGGAATTCGGTTTAGCTTCGAAAAAGTCTGAAGCTTTCCTCTAAATATTATGGCCCTTACAAGGTGTTGGATAAAATCGGTCAGGTGGCATATCGATTGGACTTGCCAGAAGGATCCCCCATATACCCCGTATTCCATGTGTCCTTGCTCGAGAAGCTGATCAGCTCTCAGCACTTCCCTTCGCCAGATCTGCCTACCACCGACAACGAAGGTAATTTCAAGATCTCACCTTTAGCCGTGTTGGGTCAGCGGGAAATCACTCGAAAACGTGAACAGGTTCCTCAGATTCTGTTGAATGGCTCGATTTGGGTAGTGGACTCACATCCTGGGAAGATGTTGCTTTCATCAAGAAGAAATTTCCCACCTTTGATCCTTGGGGACAAGGATCTTTATTACAGGGGGGTATTGTTGTGAACAACAATTTGGCAATTGAAGTAACTGGAGGAAATGAAGAAGTAGCTGATATTGTGGTTGAAGATGGGAAGGGTAAAGAAGAGAAAGAGTCAAGAATTGGTATAGTGGTCCCAAAAGCTGATACTGGAGATAAGGCGACACGTGTCGAGAATCAGGCTATTGAAGAGTAATGATGGGGAAAATATCAGTCATACACTTGTTGCTTTATTATTGGTCAATTTAGCAATTCTGTTATTTTGTTACTGAATTATTCTTAGAATGTAGAGTGGTCCCAGGCTGTTTAAAAGGGACAGGAAAAAAACATAATGGAAATCATCAGAAAATTGTTACAGAATTCTCTTCTCTCTCTACATTCCTCTCCTTCCTCCTAATTATATTCTTCTACTGGTAATTTACAATAGATTATAACTATTTACATAACAGAAAGCTTTTAGGAGTTGAAGTGAAGGCTAACTTCTGCATCAGTATTGACAATTCCTGACCCCACTAAAGATTTTGTCATTTATAGTGATGCATCAAAAGAAGGTTTGGGATGCGTGCTAATGCAACATGGTAAAGTGGTTGTCTACGCCTCAAGACAACTAAAGCCACATGAGTTAAACTATCCTACTCAAACCTAGAGTTAGCTGATGTAGTGTGTGCATTAAAGATCTTGCGCCATTACCTATATGGAGGGAGATGTGAGATCTTCACCGGCCACAAAAGCTTGAAATATCTTTTACTCAGAAAGAGCTAAACATGAGGCAAAGAAGGTGGTTGGAATTGGTGAATGACTATGATTGCACTATCATCTATCATTCAGGTAAAGCTAATGTTGTAGCCGATGCATTAAGTCGTAAAACAAAATGAGAAATGTCAAGCTTGATATCTGAATAAGATCATCTTGTGAGAGAATTTGCCAGGATGAGAATTGAAGTAGTGGTACCACCGAAAAGCACGAAGATAGTACTAGCATCCTTGGTGGTGCAACCTACTCTAAGAGAAAAGATAAAAGAAGCTCAACCTTGAGATAAATTTTTGAGAAAAATGAAAAAAAAAAACTCGTGAATGGAGTGTAAAAAGATTTGTTATAACAGATGATGGTACTTTCACTTATGAAGGGAGATAATGCGTTCCTAAAGAAGAAGGGTTTAGCAAAGAAATTCTCAAAGAAACTCAATGTACGCCGTACACAGCTCACATGGAGGTACAAAAATGTATCGAGATTTAAGAGAAGTATTTTGGTGGCGAAGTATGAAAAGAGATATTGGAACTTTTGTGGAAAAATCTTTGACTTGTCAGCAAGTTAAAGCCGAACACTAAAGACCATCTGGTTTGCTCAAACCACTTGAGATCCCAGAATGGAAATGGGAGCACATAACTATAGATTTTGTGGTAGGGCTTCCGCCATCAGTCAAGGAAAACAAGGCCATATGGGTTGTAGTAGATCAATTAACAATGACAGTTAATTTCTTACCTATTAAGATGACATTCAGTATGGAGCGATATGCACAAATTTACATCGAGGAAATACTAAAACTTCATGGAGTTCCTGTATCAATTGTTTCAGACAGAGACACGCATTTTACTTCTAAGTTTTGGAAAAGTCTACAAAGTGCCTTGGGAAAAAGCTAAAATTTAGTATGGCTTATCACCCGCAAACAGTGGACAGTCTGAAAGGACTATACCAATATTGGAAGATATGTTGAGAGCATGTGTACTGGACGTAGGAAGTAATTGTGTATAATTACCCTTGGTTGAATTTTCTTATAACAACAATTATCAAGCGACTGTTTGGATGGCTCCATACGAGGTGGTGTACGGAAGAAAGTGTAGATCACCATTACATTAGAGCGAAGTTGGTGAAAGAAATATTTTGGGGCCTGAATTAATTCAGAAAACTGTTGAGAAGATAACTATGATACAATATCGAATCAAGATGACTCAAGATAGACAAAAGTCGTATACTGATAGACGGAAAAAACATATACAATTTGATGAAAGAGAAAAAGTATTTCTAAAAGTAGCTCCTACCAAAGGTGTTATTCGATTTGGCGAAAAGGGAAAGTTGAAACCGAGATATATCGGACTATTTGAAACCTTACACGAGTTGGAGATTTAGCTTATCAGCTAGCATTACCACCGAGACTATCAAGCGTGCACAATGTTTTTCACGTCTCTATGCTAAGAAAGTACGTTCACGATCCAAGTCACATCGTGAATTATAAAGATCTAACAATCAACAATGACTTAACTTATGAGGAAGCACCAGAAGTTGTTTTGGAACACAACATTCACCATTTGAGAAGTAAAGATATTGCTCTGATCAAAGTATAGTGGAGACGTCATGACAGAAATGAAGCTACTTGGGAGCGTGAATAGGAGATTCGTGTCAAGTACCCAAGTTTTTCAATTACAGGTAAGATATCGAATTTCGAGGACCAAATTATTTTAAGAAGAGTAGAATGTGATAACCAATAGTTTAATTAGAGGTTAATTAGGAATTATTTTAGAGGACAAGTTAGGGGTTTATTTTAGGGGCTAACTTAGAGCCAATTTAGGGGTTAGTATTACTTAGTATATATATTCATAACTTCATACACAAATTTTAGACCACATTTCTAAAACTATAGGGTAATAATAGTTTTATATTTTTTTATTAAAATTTCACATATATATATAAATAAATAAATTCCTAATTCATAAGCCTTTTTTCAATTTTATTTTTTTTACAAATGCTTTCATTAATTAGTTAGATTTATTAAAATCACATATTAATTATAATTTTATTTAATGTAGAAAACGAAGAAATCGAACACTAGGACTTTTATTGTTCATTTTTCTAACTCGACTATCTGCAATTATTAAGGTAGGAATTTCTATATTATTTGTCTTTATTTAATGTTTCATGATAGTATTTTATTAATTGCAATATATGTCAAGAGGAAATAAATTCATAAGCTAGGGGCCATAAAAAGGGTTCGGGATCAAAAGTATCTTCGGGGTGAACCGACAATGATATATACAGTGACTGGTCAGTCACAGGAAAAAGATGAAATTAATGAGTTAATTGTGTAATTATGTGAATATTTTTCATGTTATATTAAATATTGACAGATATCATTTGTTCCAATACTTTGGCTTGAAAGTCGTCAAAATATTCATACAATTTCGCATCTTCAGTAGGAAACAATAGTTTCTCCTCCATTGAATGAGTCTCTCTTGTGCCCTGGAATGCATATCGAAAGTATTCGGGAATAGGTTTACATTCCGGTGAAGTAAGTAGTTCGTCATTTAAATATAAAACTGGTGGGTCATTTCGCACGAACGGGTCGTGCGATTTCACATGCCTGTGTGAGGGATTTTGTGATTTCACACGACCGTGTGAACCTGTCTCTTCCTCTGCAGCATCATATCGCACGGTCTGGTCGTGTAATAGTACACGACCGCGTAATTGGTTTCGACCTCCCTTTTTTGGTGCATTATTCCCATTGTTTCCACGGTTCACCTCGTCTGCCATGTATTTTGAATTTAGTTTTATTTTATTTTTTTAACCCGGAGTATGTCATGACGCCTCCTACATAACAATTCACAAAAATAAAAAAAATAAAAATTAAGTTAGTAAAAATCCAAAATTAGATAAACAAAGCCGATTAAAAATTTGCGCTTCAATTAAGATTGAACTAATTAGTACTATATCTAAGTTGAATCTTTCAATCCCTGGTAATGGCGCCAAAAACTTGATCATGAATTTTTTTTCACTAATCTATAAGTGTACAACATAGCTAGCAGATAGCAGCGAGCAAGATCGTATTCCTGAAGGATTGAGTACGAAACACTTAGGCTATAGTAAATATCGTATTCCAATTTTATTGAAGTGGTCGAAAATCACAAAATTATTATCTAATCTAATCCCTAAATTAACAAGTAGAATATTTATAATTTTATAAACCTGAACTCCACAAGTTTTCAACAAATACGAAAGCAACTCTAGGCACATAATCTCAACATGCTTCTTCAATATTAAATCCAATTAATATTTCATCAAAACCAGTTTATGTGTGTCTATGGGTTCAATTCATAAATTAGTTTATTCCCCCTCCCGGGTAGCGCATAAACAATTGATTAATAACAATTGCTAGTATCCCTACTTAACAATTACTATCAACTCCCAAAAGATCTTTGAATTGAAGTACTCCCCACATACAACTATAGGTCTCTCGACACGTTACATTTGTTTATGTCTGCACTCGATTTTCATTCGTTATAACTCATATCTCCAATTATGACTAACAAATATGCCATGCAAATTATTGATCAGATAATCGACAAGAATTAAGCATTAGAATTCATATAATAGAACACATAAACCAAATAAGAAACTAATCAATATGGATTTAACATGAATCCACAGTTTTGATTATGCCCTAGGATCAGAATGATTAGCCTAACATATTTGGCAACAAATTTATAGATAAACTTGAAATCAAATAGTATGGCATCGTTTAAGTACAAACAAAAGATCTAAACTAAAAAGATAGAACCCTTCTTGTCAGGATGGATCCTCATTCTCAGCCTTGAACCCTGTGCTTCCGTAGATGTGAAAGGCCTTGTGGTGTTCTTCATAGATTAGTGCCTACCTTTCAGAAGTGTGTAGATTTGTGTAACCCTAGTGTATTTTGGTGTATTTTCTGATGTAAGATGATATATTTTCGTCCAAACCTTGGTCCCCCTTATATATGTGCTTTGAGACATCACTGGTAGAGTTTTGACAGGATTAGGAAACAAAATCAGATGCAGGACAATTCACATGGCCGTGTGATTTCACACGGGCTGCCCATGCGAAGTGTTTTCTTCTTTGTTTTTGGCATGGACGGTTCACATGGTCGTGTGGCATGTAAACGTGTGAATTTGCTCCTGTGGTCTACATGAAAGTTGTATCCCTTTCTCTTAGCTTTCCATATATTTTGAATCAACTCAATATCAATTTTGCAGAGAACGTTATGGCCAAATTACTAAACCCTGCCAGTCCTGAAAACTATTAGCGCGTTTGGACGTTTCTGAAAGCAATTCGATTTTGTTCCACCATCCATGTTTCTTTTCTTCACATATGCATTTGTCCTTTGGCTCTTGAGATGTCCTTTGGAACGTGCTATCGCTTTTTTTTTTGTCTAATTTAGCTCCATTTTCTACAAAAATGTACAAAATACGTGGTATCACGCCCAACAAAGGAAACCAACTAAAACACATTAAATATACATGCAAATGTATCAAATATGTATCCAAATAAGCCTCTAAATGCACGTATATTTTACACGTATCACACAACAGTTTCCTTACTTCCACAAGAAAGCAAATACACAAATGCGTACACCGACATACAGACAAAAGAGACAGATGTATGCACCAAAAGCATCCAAACAATTTGCTAAAATTCATTATGACTATGGAAATGAAAGGTGGCAACCCCTTAGAGTCAAATCATTTGGCTATAAATTGGTTGGAATACCTTCAAGTGCTAACCCCTCAGGACCCACACAGGTATGGGTACCTAAGTTTGATTTCTTTGATTGCAGATTCAAGGAACAGTTGAGTGCCAGGGAACCTGGTACATGGATAGTGGCTATTCCAGATATATGACAGGGAATGATTTTTTTTATCAAACTACAATAAATCAAGAGGAGCCAAAGTCATATTTGGAGGAAATCAAGCTCCAGGGAAGATCAAAGACACTGGACCGATCAAGAAAAATGGCTTAGAAATCACAGATGTTGCGTATGTTAAAGGTTGCACTTCAATTTGCTAAGTATCGGCCAACTCTATAATAAGTTATATAATGTTGGATTCAATATGGGTGTTTGCCAGATAAAAATGCTGAAACAAATGATATAGTTCTATTAGGAATCAGAAAGAAAAATATGTATGTGGTAGGTTGGTCTGCTGCTATACCGAGCACATGTCTATAAACAAAGAGCACTTCTGAAGCAAGTTGGTTGTGGTACAAGAAGCTGAGTTATCTGAATTTCAAGACTATCAACAAGCTTACAATAAGTCATCTGGTTGAAGGATAACTAGACTCAGTGTGCAAAAAGGAAAACATATGTAATGCCTGTCAGAAAGAAAAGCAAATCAAATCATCTTTCAAAAGAAAAACTGAGTCCATCATCAACAAGGATTTTGCACCTGTTGCATATGGATTCATTTGGACCAATGGAACCAGCTAGTATAAGTGAAAATAAATACACCCTTATGGTGGTGGATGATTTTTCAAGATACACATGGACCGTCTTTATGTGTAAGAAGAAGGAAACATTTCAAATGCTTCTTTAGCTGATGAAAAGAGTTCAAAATGAGAAGAGTCAATCCATTATCAAGATAAGATCTGACAAAGGAACTGAGTTTGTCAATGGGATTATAGCTCAGTATTGTGTAAAAAATGAAATTGATCATGAGTTATCAGCTGCAAGAACTCCAAAGCAGAATGGAGTGGCTGAAAGAAGGCATATAATACTCAAAGAAGCTGCAAGGACCATGTTAGCTGAAGCTGGATTGTCAAAGAGATTTTTGGGCTGAAGCTATAAACACAACTTGTTATACTCAATATAAATTCATGGTCAACAGACAATTGTCCAACACCCCTTATGAAATTTGGACAGGAAGAAAGCCAAATGTGGGATACTTTATCATTTTTGGAAGTAAATGCTTCATTCACAACAATGTCAAGGATAATCTGAAAGCATTTGATGCAAAAGCTGATGAAGGAATTTTTCTTGGATACTCAACTGAAAGCAAAGCCTTTGGAGTGCTGAATACAAGTAGAATGGTCACAGAAGAGTCAATTCATGTGGTTTTTTATGAACCAAATGTCAATGCATAAGACATTGATGAGTTAGCTGAGAAGATGAACCAACCAACTGTACAGAAGAGTCCTTATACTGATACATATCCTAGAAGACTCGATCCTGATGAGGATGAGTTAGCTGCAACTCAAAAAGAATTGGAAAGATTGCAATTGAATGTAGATGATCAAGAGAAAGTTTTTCAAGACAACTTAGCTGCAAGAATGAATAACCCAGTTGACTTACTCCAACTTAATGTGAGATGGCTCAAAGACCATCCACCCGAGTTAATTATTGGAAATATTAGAGAATGAGTAAGAACAAGATCAAGAACTCAATATGAAGCAATGTTCACTTGTTTCATCTCTCAAATTGAACCAAAAAATGTGTCAGAAGCATTAGATGACACACATTGGATCCTAGCTATATAAAAAGAGTTAAATCAGTTTGAAAGAAACAAAGTATGAGAATTGGTCCAAAGACCTACTCACCAAAATGTCGTCGGTACTAAGTGGGTATTCAAGAACAAGATGAATGAAGAAGGAATTATAGTCGGAAATAAGGCAAGATTGGTCGCCAAAGGGTGTTGCCAATAATAAGGTATAGATTTTGATGAAACATTTGCACCAGTTGCTAGATTAGAAGCAATAAGGATATTTCTTGCCTATGTTGTTCACAAGAATTTCACAGTTTATCAGATGGATGTTAAGAGTGCATTTCTTAATGGACTATTGGAGGAAGAAGTTTATGTTGAACAACCTCCAGCCTTTGAGCAAAAGACTATAGGAGATAAAGTGTACAAGTTGAAGAAGACATTTTATGGATTGAAACAAGCCCAAAGAGCTTGGTATGATACATTATCTCAATTCCTTATAGACAATGGATTTACCAAAGGAAAGGTTGACAGAACCCTTTTCAGAATTCAAGATGGAGAAAACATCTTACTTGCACAAATCTATGCGGATGATATTATCATTGGATCGACAAACAAGGACTTATGAGATAAATTCTCAAGACTGATGTAAGGAAAGTTTGAGATGAGCATGATGGAGAATTAACTGTCTTTCTAGGACTTCAAGTGAAGTAAATGAAAGATGAAACCTTCATAAGCCAAACCAAGTATACAAGAGATTTGATGAATAAGTTTGGTATAGAAGAGAAGTCATCTATGAAAATTCCAATAAACACTTCATACAAAATTGATATGGATGCAGAAGGCAAACCAGTTGATCAAACAAGATATGAAGCACTCATTGGATCATTGCTCTAGTTAACTGCCAACACACCTAACATCACATTTGCAGTTGGTGTATGTGCAAGGTTTCAATCTGCACCAAAAGAAAGTCGTATGACTGCAGTTAAGAAGATATTAAGATATCTGAAAGGAAGCCAAGAAGTTGGATTGTCATATCCTAACGAAGTGGGCTTCAAGTTGATTGGATATTCAGATTCAGATTATGCATGATGTAGAGTTGACAGAAAGAGTATATTTGGTACATGTCATTGCTTGGAATAGATTAGTTTCTTGGTTCATCAAGAAACAAAATTGAATAGCTACATCAACAGCTGAGGCGTAGTACATTACTGCAGGCAGCTGTTGTGCCCAACTCTTATGGTTGAGACAATAGCTGAGAGACTATGACATTGAAGAAAAAGAAATTCCTATTATATATGACAACACAAAATGCAATTGATATCACTCGAAATCTAGTTTTGCTCTCAAGGACAAAGCATATTGATGTCAGATAACATATTATTACAGATCATGTTGAAAAAAAGACATCACATTGGAATATGTCTCAACTGAGAAAAAGTTAGCTGATATATTCACAAAAACCATTATGTGAATCAAGATTTGAAGAGTTAAAGAATGGGCTTGGATTAATTGAGCTAAGCTAATAACATCAGAAGATTCATTCAGCAGAGTCTTCAGTGAAGGAATTGCATTTCAGAAGTATTTTACTCTTTTAGCAGAGTAAAATCAGCAAAATTAGACATTCAACAGAGTTAAGTCAACTGAACAGTTGAGTCATACTAGCTGACTAAAGAGAGAATCAGAGTCAAATGCAAGCCAAAATGAGTCAGCAGACACATTTATTGGCTAAGGGATAAAATGAGGTCGTATTTATTAAAGCGAGAATGTTTCTAAAATGATGCCAATATCATTTAATGCAACATAGTAAAGCTGCTACATAAACCCTATGATTGGCAATAAATGTTGCGGGCATTTAATGTGAGTATTAAAGGGAATATTTCAGATGAATCTCAACCGTTGATCAAATTTCAAATTGCACGATCCCAAAAATGTCCTCTCATGATTTCGTAATTTTCTCTCTATTCTCACTTACATTCAAACTTACGAAAAATTTCTCTCCAAGAAACCTTCTTTCAAAATCTCAAAAACTCTCAAAAACTCTCCATGGCACCCAAGAAATCTTCAGGTTTTGCTCTCAATTTTGCTAACTTGTCTGAGAAAGTATACTCCGGTGCACTTATTGATGATGAAGGTTTGGTAACAATCTTTGGACCAAGAAAAGGGCTGACAAGATCGTGAAACTTTGGAAAAATCTGGGCTTATGAAGTTTTTCACGCAGTAGATGCCACAAACATATCTTGATGTGAACTCTTCGGTTCACAATGATGGAATTCACTCATCTGTGAATGGCAAAGAGGTAATCATCATGGCAGGTAACCTAAGTGAGATGCTACATCTTCCCAACAACGGACTCAATAAGTTGAAAGATTATGAGTTCGACTTTCAGAAGATTTGGGAGGCGATAGCTGTGGAAGAAACTGCTAACAAGTACAACCCTTCAGCCACGAAGGCTATGGTGAAGGAAAAATTTCATAAATTGATGGACATTGCAGCCAAGTGTATCGACATCAAGTTTGGCTCTTACAATCATATGTCATCGCTAAGCCGATCAGAATGGCAAACCATCATGGAGGAGCTTGAAGTGAAATGGGTTGATTTCATGTTTGACAAGTCGTGTCAAAATGTACGTAATATGGTGGTGTCAAAATGTACAAGAATACCTTAGGCTACAAGTTAATCATTGGTTACTTGCTAGAGAAGAAGGGTTTGCCTCTAAGGGAAGGGAAGCCATTCCGTGTCAACAAGAGATTGTTTAAGGAAATCTCTCACCTACTCGTAAGATATCCCATGCTAAGAAGAAAAGTGGTACTTCTGAAGGGGAAACAAATGAGACGTCCCACTGCTACATCTACCCCGTTCCCAAGAAGAGAAGGACAAGTGCACCAGAAACTAACTGCCAAGAAACAGAAGACTCTGACTCAAAGAGGGCTACGTGATGAGCCTAATGAGTCAGCTATCAGGGTCTAAGCCGAAGATTCTGTGGAAACAGGATATGTGGAGGTTCCTTTGGAAAGGCATTCTAAGAGGAATCAAGATAAACAAGTTGTTGTAACTGCACCTGTTTTTTAAGAACTGCAATGGAAAGAGCAGTAGAGACAACTGCAATGAAGTTGAAGAAAAGGTTGAGAAAACAGCTGCAATGGTAATTGAAAAAGTAGCTGTGGAGACTGTTGATGAATCGATTTGTGGATATAAGGACACAAGAAGATGTGATTGCTGCCCTAGTTGAATCTGAGGAAGAAGCTGAGTCCCCTCCTTATCCTGATGTTGAGGCTAGATTGTATGCTTGGCGAATGTGGAAGCTAAGCAAGAGTCATTATCAGTTTAAGAAGCCTGAAATGATTGAAGATGAAGAATGGCTTCTAGATTTTCTGAAAAATGCATCAGTGACTCAGGCTTTGGATGAAACTTATTCAACTCAAGTTCTGTATGAGAAGAAAAAGGAAGCAAATGAGAAGTCGTTGGAAAATGGAAAGAGTACAGCTGAAACACATAAGTGTCTCTTCTCAGCTGTCGTCATTCCTAATGTTTACAGTGATGAGGAAGAAGGAGTAGAAGAAGTAGACGCTGCAGAGCTAAGACAGGCTCTCAGAGAATCCAGGGAGATGGTTGAGCGTGTGCGGCGATCGGGCATGGGGAAACATCTTTCCCTACCCTGATTATAGAAGGAGTGATGAGAAAAACAGTTGCTCTCTCATCACAAGCTCACTCTCAATCTCCCGAAGCTCGTGAAGGTCCTTGGATTGACAATGAAGCTGGAGAAGTTATTGTGGATTACTTGGTCGAAAATGATGAAGATATGCAAATTACCACAATAGAGAACCCAATTGAGCCAATCCCGAAGACTGCAATTGAGACAACATATGAAGAATTAGCTGAGAATCGTGAAATAGCTAAGTCCCCCTGTGATTGACCCTATTGTAATTCAAAATCATCGTTGTTGAGACTAATGAGGGGAAACTAGGCACACTACAACTCTACAAATCGTTGAAAATCCCGAAGGAGTTGTAGGGGAACAAGAAGAATTGGAGTTATGGGCCGAAGTAGTTGTTGTTGAGGAAGGAGTTGGAGGCTCTGTAAAGGCCAGTGAAATTTCAGGGGTTGAGACTGTTGAAGCAGAGGCACAAGATGGAATGGATATTGGAGCCACAACCGTTGAGACTATTGTTGGCACTGAAAGCGCAATCCCAGTGGTTGGGATTGTTGTGGATGCCAATCTTGTTGAAAACCCAACAATGGTTGAGACTACTGCAGGGATTGCACAAGAGCCTATAGCGGTTGAGACTGCTAGAGGGAATGTTGAAGAAATAAGGGAGAATCTGGCAGAGGAACATAATCCGAGATCAGAGTCCAACTGAGGAACCTATGCAAGAAGATGCACCAGCTGAGACAGAAACTGAAAATCCTTTGAAGCCAATCAATCGAAGTAAGGTAAAGAATCGATGTCGATGGCATTTACTTAGATATATGTGAATCAGCTGAAGAGATGGAAATTAGTGATTCAGCTAAATCTGAATTAGAAAAGGATGATCAAGTAGGAGGGTTGAACTTTGCACAAATGGGATTTGTGTTGGTTGTCCCACCCCATCAACCTGTTATATCACACGAAAATGAAGATATTGAGACAACTAAGGAAAAGAACACTCAAATGGAAGAAAACACAGCTACGAGTGAAGTTGTTAACACAGCGGAGGCACGGCTCATCAGGCTAAAGTCTATAAGGGGTGGATTGAATAGACTTTACCAAATGTTTCAATCTTTAAAATCAGAGTTAAAAGAAACAACTATGTCATTTAAACAACTATGTTAAGCTTTAGCAGGAGAGTTGACCACTCAACAGTTCTCTAAGAGAGATGTTGATAGAGTAACTTAGCTGAGTGATGTTAACTTACACCATTTTAAGATGGCTTATCAATACTTATACTTTTTGAATAGTTATTATCTTGATGGATAGCAAATATGAAGCAATCAAATAAAGTGCAGAATTAAATGCAATAATATAAAGAACACATAAGTTTTATAGTGGTTCAAGGATGAGGTAATTTCTCTACTCCACTTTTCTCCTACTCCAGGAGGAATCCACTAATGTAATAATACCTTAGTTACAAAAGTACAGTCCAAGATTTCCTTTGATCACACATCCAGCTAATCTTCTAGGACTCAGCTCTTCGTAAGGCAGCGCCAAGCTACTTCAGCTCTTTGAATCTTCAGGAATTGATCACATAACCCTCCTTTAGATTTAAACCATCTTCGGCCTTGAACCTCACTATACTTCATTCAATCCTTGGAAATATTGACCCCGCTTGTTTTCACAAAAGGTTTTCCTCTTCAACTTGGTGAAAAACTTCGATCTTTTAACTTGAGAGTGCTGGATGAAGTGTCTTCGGTTTAGCTTGAGGATTTGTAACTTAAGCTCGAGAGGGAGTATTTTCAGTTCTTGCTTTCACTTGAATATTGTTTTCTTAGTTATGTGTCTTCCACTTGTTATAGTAGGAGTTTGAATTTTGTCCATTGAAGAGATAGAAAAATTCAAACTCTTACTTAGCGTCGATGGCTTTGTCTTGTTTTGCAGCAATTAATGTTGACCTAACCTTGTTTACCAACATTCTGCAGATTTCTGAAAAGGTGTCAGCATTCTACAAGCTTCCCATTTGCTTATTCCTCTTGCACTCTTTCTACATGAACACTTTAAGGTTGCATGTATGTCTTCATTACCAAAATAGGCAATTTCCTCGATTTCAATGCAATGGACTCTTTTCAGTTGTCTCTGAGTCCTTCAGTTGCTTTACCCCTTTAACTTGAGTCATCTCAATCATTTATTGTGTTGACTCTGGTGTAAGTCTTCTGAAAGACTTAGCTGATGTACTTGACTGAAAGTTTTCTGATCAACTCAGCTACGACTCAGTTGATTCTCCTCTGCATTCTTCAGTAAGTCTTCTGCAAATCTACTTAGCTGTTATTTGACTCAGCTAATATTCTATCTATTACAAAGTAGAATTTACATACAAAAATGGGATATGTCAACTTCCTAATACAAAGTTTTCTAAGTATCATCAAAATCTATACAATAAACTTCCTAACACTACCAATATAATTTTTATCCCTAGTGTCCCCTTTTGAGCTTGATTAAAACCTTTTTGTTGACAACTTATATACTATCCGAGCCATAAATGAAAATCTCCCAAAATAACCTTTTCCACCAACATATGGAATTCGTATGATGAAAAAAGATAAATTTTGAAACAAAGTTGTCTATAAAAAAAATCATATGAAAAACCTTTTCGATACATACACAAATATCAAAGTTGGGGGTTTCTTAAAAAAAGAGAAATTGGAAAAAGATGGGAAACATTTCCAAATTTATAAATTGGTTGTTGCTATATGTGGTTGAGTGAATTGCAGCTACTTATCCTATATTTTTATACCTTTAACCCGAGCTTACACTACAAGCTTTGGAAGTCATATTGATCCCTATGTTATAATTACCTACATTAGTGAAGATTAATGCAAAAGACATGCCAAAGTATTTTGGGGAGTAGATCGTTTTTATAGCATTTGATTATGTGAATTTACTTGAACAATGAAAATAGAGTTGAAAATTGATTGTACACACAAAGAGTCACAAAATTGAGGTGAAATTTGCATGTTTGAATTAAAAAACGGGCAATGTTATATTTATGTGAATTATTTAGTTATGTAATGTTTACAATCTCTTGAGGAATTTGAAATGGTATGTAAACTCAAAGTGGAATCCTTTGTTTTCTTGGTGTCATTTAGTCTGCTTGAGGACAATCAACAATTTAAGTTTGGAGGTATTTGTTAAGTTGGATTCTTACCAACAAATTAGATGTCATAAACTTAGAAGTTATATTATGTTGTTTTTTTGAGTAAATTGAGTCAAAATTATATCCAATTGTAATAGGTAGTCACGTACCAAAGAATCAATAAAACGGATGAAAAATGGTGAAAAAAGAGTTGTACCGCGATACAGAAACTCATACCACAGTAATAACTGAAGAGAAAATCAAGAAACATCTCTGAAACGTGTACAAGTTATGTGTACTGCGGTACAGGCTGTCTGTATTGTGGTACACAGTGCAATTTTATATTGTGTACCACAGTGCAATTTTATATTGTGTACCACAGTGCTATATTTTCCTACCGCGGTTCAACCCAAATTTCACATGTTTCATACTTCGATACATTCAAAGTAGACCGCGGTACCTACCTAACGTTCTTTCAACAATAATGCAACTTTACACGATGAAATGAAGTAGAAAGCTTCTTTATGTCGAAAGATAACAAAGCTAGTAGAAGAAAACAAAAACTCGCAGATGCAAAGTGGAAGAAAAAGAAGGATTAACCTCTATAAATACAGAGGGGTTGCAATAATAAAAGGACACCGAGAGACCGGGGATGAGGAGTTTTGATACATTAAGATTAAGAAATGGAATTCAGATGGAGAAAAGGCAATGGAACAGGAAGGGATCCAGATTAATTCTTCAACAAACCCTTGGAGAATTACCGATCAAATCATCAAATATGAGTTCTTCCTTCTTGTTCTCTTTCTTTCTAGCATAATTATTGTATTAATTCTTATATATCAAATTTCTTCTGTGAATTATTTGATGAATTAATTAAATATTCTTGAAGCTTGATGTAATCTTGTTTAATCTTGTGTTTAATAAAACAGATCTATTTTATTTTATGCAATTCATGGTTTATTTGTGTTTTTGTATTAATTACATCTTGATTACTTGGTCATTAATCTTTGATGCTTAATTTTTAATCCAACATTCCGGAATGTACTTAATGCAAGATCTAAAATAACATAACATAGAAAATTGTATAATCGAGAGATTTATAAATCATTTGAAGTTGTTGTAGAAATTTCACTGTTCCATTTCGAATTATATTTATTGCAATTTTTATAGAGATATCGAAATCTTGTTTTATTATTTAAAATCACTAGACACTAGAGGGAGATAATTGATTAAATTGAGAATTTCAACTTATAAACTATTGCTTGATATTGATGAATTGATTGTCAAACATAAGTGATAACAAGAACCTCTAGAATAATTCTCCCATAGATTTAGATGTTTTTAATTTTTACATTTAATTAATGTTAGCTATAAATTAAGAAATCCACCTATTATTGATCTGTCAAATATAACATATGTAATTTATATTTGGTAATTACACACACTCTTCTTGTGGATACGATAACCCTACTCATTAAAATATATTAAAACTTGACAACCGTACACTTGCAGTAGATTATGTGAGTGTTTTTATGCCTAACAAGTTTTTGGCGCCGTTGCTGGGGAATGTGTTTTGTGTGATATCAAAGTTGATTGTCTAGTTGTAATTTGATTATTATTTTTTGTTTTTATTTCTTTCTTTTATTGTTTTAATTTTGTTTAATTTTTTTATTGGAGGTACATTGAGGGATGAAATTATAATGTATGGAATAAGTGGCCAACCGATGATGCTACGGTATTTTTGGAAGTCAAAGAGTGAACACATTTGTTCCTTATTATCCACCTCAAAAAATGTATGGGCCCACGAAATTGCAAATCACGAAATCTCTTATCAACCACATGAACAATTGTCTAGTTTGGAAGAAATATTTTATCAATTCTTAGTCGACTATGAGAGAAGAAAATTACAAGTGGAGATAAAACGTCAGTCTAAGTGGAAGGAAATTCTTTCTCAGTTTACCGTAGAAAGTACGACAAGACAACGGGAAATTTAGGATAGAATACTATGAACCGATATAAGATTTCAACAAATCGAGTTTAAATGTCAACATATATCGATGTCACTTCAAAAAATGATTGACCAAATTAATGATGAAGTGTTGGCATCATTCTTGGGACCTGACGAAGTTGAAAATCATGAACATGAACTGTCCATTATGAAAAAAGTGGATATCCTTCAAAATTTGGAAGAGACTTCTGAAGAGTGCAACCCGATCTCATAAGAGAAGCCACATAAAATTAACTCAGGCAGTTTTTCTATCTCTCACTCAATTGAAAATCCTCTTTTTAATAAAACGTGTGCACTCTAGATGTAAGCTTTAATACAAGTTTATCAAATCCCTATGTAGGGTCGAGTATTGTCAATGCGGGTACATAGATTAGACTTTGTTTCTACTCTTGAAAACTTTCCTTACATCATATTTCCACATCAACTGAGTCATTGGCTACATTCCTAACATTCGAGTCGGTAATAATCGACTTTCTTGACGATAAGATAATTGTTTGGTTTTATTGTATAGATTTTGATGATGCTCAGAAAACTATGTATTACAAAGTTGGAACCTCATTTCATTGTAATTTCTGCATATGTAATAGATATGACTTATTCTGACTCAAAAACAACCAAATGGAATCTCGGAAGGCTTGCTCAAGTAGTATCGTACACTCGCGTGAGAATGGTGGAATTTGACTTCCTCTACACCGAGTAGCAAAGGTAAGACTCTTAGCAGAGTATGCCACCAAGTCAAAGAAGAAGGGTGAAAAAATGAAGAATTAGGAAGACTCAAGTATCACTACCAGGATAAAACAATAAAAAACTAAGACAATGAAGAAGTCCGTTGCATTGTTTCCAAGAAAGGTATTCATTAATATCATCGAAAGTACGATGTATGACAATAAAAATGCAAGACATTTATGAAGGGAATGAGATTCAACCTATTAAAGAGCACATGCAAACTGCCATTTTTGGAAAGCTACAGAAGGCATAAGAATACAAGGACATGTCAGCATCAAAGCTACAAGAAAGGACATGTAGCTTTCTAACAGTGGGATTTGAATTTGTATATCTCTTCAATGGACAAAATTCAAATCTTCACTATAAAAGATGAGAATTTTTTAGAGAGAAACAAGAGACACAACACAAGTGAAAGAGAAAGAATCTGAAAATTCAAAAATCTCTCTCGAGTTAAACCTGCAATCCTCAAGCTTCATCAAGAACACGTCATCCAACTTTTTTAGTGAAAGATAGAAGAAGTTTCAATAGTTAAAGAGGAATATTTGGGAAAACAAACTGGGATCTATATTGTCTTCTATTGAATGAGTGTAATAAGTTTCCTGACGAACCAAAGGATTGGTCGGAAGGGCTTCGTGATCGAACCCTGATTGTGTTTTGTGTTCATTTTGCAGCATATTGATGTGTTTTTCTACTATTCGAGGAAGAAATTCCTATACGGGCATAGTACTATGACATTCACAACAACCAATTTGATATTTGACCGGTGCATCCAAAGCATTTATAAGAAATTTTGCCAAGTGAACAAAAGAAAGAAGAAACATTTTGATCTGTCCATGATCAATGTCAATACCACAGTTGTGGACTATATCATGGGATATGATATAGCGTGTGGATGGCCATGGTCGGAAGTTGATCATATCTTGGTTCCCCATACATTGCATTAATATGGAACATTGGGTAATGGGACGGTTGAGCGTGAAGGAGAGAACTATCTATCTATACAATTCGTTAAAGATGGTGGATTATCTTAAAGTTGCTGCTGAAGCTGTGAAAGCTTACAGCTCTCTCCTTCCTCGGTTCCTGTCCTTGGTAGCCTTTTATGGTGTCCATCCCAATGTTGTTCTTAGCGAGGTGCGTTTTTGGTGATCCGACTCGCTATGAAAGTCATCGTTGTGAAAGACATTCCTTTACAGACCAAGAAGTAATTTTTTTCTATGTATTTTCCATTTATTTGTTCTTTTTTGTTTTGTTTTTGTTTTTGTTGTTTTATATGTCCATTTGTCCATTTTTCATTTCTTTTTGTAGTGATTTGTGGCATTTTTGTTACGTGTTACGTGGAGTATTTTGTTGCTGGAAGAAAATGGATGTTGAGGTGTTTGACGTAGAGAATGAGCGGTCAAGGTTTAGTCATTTGCTCTACAATCACGCGAAGCTGAAGCAACAAAACGGCGATGAGGACAACAGTGACATTGAAATTCTGCCTCCACTCCCTAAGGATTCTAGGGAATTGTTGTTACGAAAATCTTGATAATTTTTGTAATCACCTGAACAAATTTGTTTTAAGTTTGGTACTTTTAATAGTATGGGAGATTTGATATTTGTAATAGCTTTCCTTGGAGGATTTGGATGGTTCTTGGCTGTTTTGATTCACGATTAGATTTTGTGGGTAGTACGTTTTTAAACAACTTGGAGATGAGTTATGAGATGTTTTTCAGTTAATGTATTGTTGTTGCTTGGTTTGGGGATTCAAATTATTGTGCGTTTTGTGTTACGTTTCTTATGGTCTCTATTTGGTAAATGGTTTCGTTGTGTAATAGAAACATATCTGAAACACATTCGAAACAAACATTTGTTTTGTCATCTTATTGTAAGAAACATATTTGGAACAACATAGAAACAATTTTCTTTTGATTTTCAATATGTCAAAGCTGCATCAATTACACGTATATTCATAATAGTAATATTCTACTACGAGTCCTATTTTGTTTTTGGTTCATTCCTACATGTTTTTCTATTATGACCGGGATCCCCACATCTTCCACATTTGGTTTTGGCCCTTTTCTCCCAAGTTGCCTTTTGTTTACTTTTCGTTGGCCTTCCGTTTTGCCTTGCCCTCGAGAGAATCTTCATTGTGTTGATTTCATCTAAAGCAGACCCGGAAATATCTTCATGTGGGATTGGATATCTTTGTTTGAAATAAAAGTCGCTTTCCATTGTTTCCTTCATGTAGTATGCCAAGCGATGATTGCACGGATTTGCATTCAAATCTTTTACTACCGCTAAACCATGTGGGCAAGGATTTCATCCATTTGAAACTTGTTGCATGTGCAAGTCCTTTTCTCTGGTCCACAACAAATGTTTTCTCAAACCAAGACTTTGAATATAAAATCATTTGATCGCTTCACGAAAACATAAATGAAACATATAAGAAATATTTATGAAACAATGGACCATGTCTTTGGTTTGCATTAAATTACCCTTAAATTTAGTGAAACGATGTTGTTTTTCCCCATATACTCTTCAGCTCTTTTTGTCATCCTTGTGAATTTTGATCTTGCTTCAATCTGATGTCTGCACGTCCAATCTTGAACTAAAGACTCATGTATTCAAGCAAAGTTGTTACTGCTGAGGTCTCTCCGACCCACGATCCGCATTGATGATTACGCAATGTTTGAAGTCATGACAAAGTATCGTTTGCTCTGACAGTGGAGTCGTGTCCATTTCTCGTAGCCCATGATGGACAAATAAGGTCTAATTCTGTTGTTTACGCTGTCAAGGGCAGACATTTGTTTTTCAAACTCTTCATTCGTGTATGCTTTTGCTGCTGCTATGAATGGATCTCGTATTTCACTATTTTTCCTTTTGAAGGTTTGCCTTCAAATTGTTTAGTAGATGATACGTGCACAGCCCGTGAAAGACCTCAGGATATACCTGATCGTTAAAATAATATATTTGTGAGAAATTTATAAAGGGGAATGTTTTTGAAACTATATGTGAAACATGAAAGAAACATATATGAAACAAAAGTGAAACATCATATAAGGAAATATTTACATTTTGTACCTACTTTATTGTTGTTTCGATACTCACATGTTTGTCTGAGACTATGCACATCCCTTCCCTGAGACCAAAGGTTTGTCTTATCTTTGTGAAAAAACACACCCAGCTCCCATCATTCTCAGAATCAACTACTGCAAAAGCCAATGGGAAAATTCTCCCATTCCCATCCTGTGTGCAGGCAGACAACAAAGTCCCCCAATAGCTTGCTTTCATGAATGTATCGTCAACAACAATTACAGGCCTGCAGTGCATCCATCCTTTTATTGATGTATTAATAGCCATAACAAGAAGAGGAACGTGTCATCCTCCTTTCTTACTATTTCAGTGATCGATCCGGGATTCGTTTCCTCCAACATGTACAAGTAAGCCGGTAGTTTCTGATAAGACTCATTCGGCCTTTCCCTTATTATTTCTAGTGCTTTCTCTTTTGATCTCCACGCCTTTTTATAGTCGAAACTTATTCCATGCTCATCCTTCATGTCTCTAATTATATCTATTGGCATGTAGACTATTTTGATGTTGTTGAGGTACTTTGATTTGATAAGGTCCCCAACTATTTTTGCCGTGGCGTGCCTATTGTCGTTCATCCTCTTATCCAGCGGACATGTGTGTGTTGTTTCGTGCTTTCTTACTATGAATCTTGTTGTCCCTGATGTGGATGGGGGTTTCAAATTCCAATTGCAATTTTCATCGAGACACTTTACGTAGTATTGCTTTTTGCACGACTTTTTCACCTTATATTGGAAGTGATGTTTCAACACATAACAACTGAGCTGTTTGATCAATTCCTCCTTGGTGTTGTAGACATCTCCCTTTTGGAATTGTTCTTCAGCATGTGTACTTTCTTGAATTTCCGTTGTGTTTTCTTCTCCAACCATATTTCTACTTATGAGGTTTGCATAGTCGATGTAGTCAATCGCGTTTTGGCCCATGTTTTCCATCAGGGAGCTCTCTATAGACATGTTGCTCGTTCCTTCCATTGCATTTTGATGTGTTGTTATTGTCATGCTAAACTCCTTTGATTTTGAAAGATATTGGCCTTCTTAGATCAAAACTATGTCTATGCACAAAGGAAACTTCATCCAGTCCGTTTCTTTGCTTTTCACTTCCAGGTAGAATTTGAGATAGTAATCACTTTCAATCTTCAAT